>JAVSCE010016299.1:0-512462 GCA_032199065.1 Smutsia gigantea
CCTGCAGGCCTCTGGGCCCGCAGCTCAGAGCCACAGGATGTGGGGAGGGCGCAGTGTCGCTGAGCTCAATGGAAGTGAACCCCCATTGATCCTCAGGGTTAGAGGGGAGTCCAAAAGGAAGCGACCTGAGGGAGAAGGGGCTGTGGAAGGTCAAAGCCATCCCTTCTCACACTGCTGCTCCTCCGTCTTCGGTATTCTTCCTCCTTAACGCCCAATTCCTGGAAGACTGTGCAGAAAGCCAACACTGCTGTGGTCCTGCTGGTAGGCTCCATGTTGTCAGTAAGCACCACTAGGGCAATTAAGTTGGTTGGAAAATGACTTTTCTGAGTTACTGAGAGTGCAATGGAAAAAAGATTCCCTGCTCCCACTCCCCTGGTGGGAGAAACTTGGATGAGGGCTCACAGAGGGAGGTGATATGAGTAGGAGGGACTGCAGACTGAGTGGCAGGGAAGGGGGTTAAAAAAAGGGATGAGACTTGGTAAGAGAGGGTTCAAGGAGAGGAGGGGCTCAGAAGGAAAACTAGGTGCTCAGTGACAGGGATGGAAGGCCTAGAGAGTGGGACTTCCAGGTCAAACGATCAAACACTTATTAAAGTCCTTTCTCCTTAAAATGTTAGATATACAAGATAAATGCTGGATAATTTTAAAAACATATATATATTAAAATACATATTCAAGTTCAAAAGCAAGAATGAGATCTCTAAAGGCCAGAAATGAGAGGGTGTTTGGTGGTGAGCATGAATTGAAGCTGTACCTCTGAGAAGGGGTTCAGTGTTCCAGCAGGATAGGAAGTATACAGTTTCAAAAATCCCACCATTGGCAGGGGCTACACTAGGTTTCTGCTTAAAGCTGGGTTTGGGGAAGTGCTGCCTGCTATAACCAGGACTAAAATATCTCTGTATGCTACTAGCTTGTCCTGGCTTTGGGTAGAAAGAGTACCCGAATGAGGATGACACCTCAAGCCTTTCCACATGTATGGGCCCAGGATCTGACATTAACACCATCTGATATAAGACACTAATATAAGAGTTTGGGGATGGTGCACTTCTACATGGCTTAGGCAGATACAACTGAGAAATCACCCATTATGGAGGCTCCCATATCCCAGGTGATAGGAAAATGTGCTGCAAATGACTGTCTCAAGGATAAACTTTACAACACATAAGAACTAAGCACAGTATCTTAAAAGACACCTCTCTCATGGGAGAATTTGTACTTAAAGACCTAGAGATAATACCAATCTGAAAGGAGGTTTAATATAGTTAAAATCTTGAAGAAGATAGAGGAAGGAACAGCACCTATAAAACAAGAACAGAAAGATACCAAACAGGAACATGTAGCAGATAGGAACAGAACTATCCAGCAATTTTAGAAATGAACACTAAAGTCACTGACATTTAAAAAATCAATAGATGAGTTAGTAAATACAGCTAAAGAGTTAGTGAATTAGAAGCTAGTATGTCCTCCAGAATGAAGCATAAAACAATAAGGAGATTAAGCATGGGAAAGAAAAGAGAAGATTTAATGAGAAACTCTAGCATATATATTATTAGTTCTAAAAAAAGTTACTGGAAAGAATGACTAAGCTCTTGCCAGAAATAAGATGTGAATTTCTAGATTTAAAAGGCTGATAGTCTGCCTATTAAGGTATCTTTAAAAACAAAACAAAACTACATTTAGACATCTTATAGCAAAGTGTAGAATATCAAGAATAAAAGGAAATTCTAAAAGCCACCAGAAAGAAAAGACAGCTTATCTATGAAGGTCCAACAATTGAATTGACAGTAAGCATCTCATCAGCCACAGCAGATGCCAAAGACAATGGAATAGTATTTTCAGAGTGCTGAGGGCAAAGAATTGTGAACCTCGAATTCCATACATTGCCAAATCATCATTTAAACAAAGGCATTTTGACACATATGAGTTTAGAAGCTTTTGTCTCACAGACCTTGCCTGAAAGAGAGGCAAGGGGAACGGGGGAAGGAACAGAGCAGGGCTGCAGAGGGAGGCTGGCTCTGTTTCAGACCTCTCCTCAGCAGCAGCCAGCCGGGATAGCCCAGCCCAGCCTGGCCCGGCTGGGGACAGCTCAGGTTCTCCCCTCCTGAGCACTAGCCTTGCTGTCCTCCTTAACCCCTCTAGTAGCCCAGCACCCAAGCTGGAGAGTAACAATACCAGCCCAGCTCAGGGGGCCTTAAGGAGGTCACGTTCCAAGTTGCTCATAAGTCAAGTAACACCTTACAGAGGCCAATGGATGTCTGGGGCAGCAGGACAAAAGCTGGGTTACTACTCAGGAGTCGCTGGTAGGTGCTCTCATTCTCTGTAAGGTTAAAAAATCAGGAACAGAGAGGACAAAACCAATGGAGCTGAGAGGGCCGAGACAGGAGGCTTCTTGGAGCATCTGGCTCCATTCAACCAGCTGGTGCCCTTTTATAATTTCTTAGTCTCCTGGAGCCTGTTTCTCACTTAAAAAATGAGAATACCTAATCTAATGATGTGAAGATTAAACAAGATAATCCATTTAGATACTAAGCAGTGGATATATATTTTCCTACACAGAAATTTCATGAAATAATATCTCCATCTGATACCCCTACCTAGCATATTATCAGTGCTCAATAAAAATGTGTTAACAAGAAAAAAGCAACAGTGAGAGTAAATGCGCAGAGGTGGGAATGTGTGCAGTGTTGGAGGCTCTGTCTTCAGGGAAGGGTTTATGTTCATTTGCTCACTCATCAGTTAACCATTATTTTCTTGGTGCCAGGCCCTGTGCTGGACTCTGGAGGCACAGAGATGACAATGAACTGGAAGAGGATCATCTCTGAGGAAGACAGTCAAAATCAGAAAATTCTAGGAGCGATGGGGATTTTTTTCAGAGCCGAACTGGTCTTGTTTATTGTCTATCTTTCCCATTCCCATCTCTTTCTCTGTCCCCAAGCCAATATAAGCTCCATGATAGCATAAACCTCATCTGAGTTTCCACTGTCTTCACAATGTCCACACAATGTCTGACACACAAAAAGTGGCAAATAAATATTTGCTGAATGAATTAGTGGATATAAGCACTAATAATAGAGGCTGTAGAAGCTGCTATGAAGTATTGAAGAGGTCTTTGCTAACTCTGCTCCAGGAGTTAGAAGTTTGTCAGCAAGGGCCATTTAAATCAGGTCTTGATGGCTGTATAGATCAGTAAGTGTAGAAGTACAAGGATGTTCCAGGAATTGGGACCAGTACACTCTGAAAACTGGAGATGAGTTCAGGAAACAGTGAGCAATTTGAGTGTGACAGGAGCATGGAATGCAAGAGTGAGGACAGTAGAAAGAGACAGAGACAGAAGATCAGAAGGGCCTTGAATGAACTTGAGCTGTCCCAGTCCTTAATTAAAACCTAACCACCTACTGCTGCCTTAGAAGGCTCCCTGCTTCAAAAGTTAAGAGTCAGGAAGGGGGTCCAGGGTTTAGTACCCATTGAAAAATGGGACAATCTTACCTACATAATCCTAGAATTGGCTCATATTGGGATGAGGGTCAGAGAGGGCACCTCTCAGAGATGGTAAGTGCTGCATGCTGCCCCCTTGTGGCCTCAGTAGAATTGAGCAGCAAGGAGGCTGGCCAGGTGGTTTGTTCATAATCCCAGGGGCCTCCAGTCTCCAGCATCATTTCTCTCAGAGAAGTTATCCTAACTACCAGCTCAGCTGTCCACACACCAGATCCAACTGCTTTATTTATTCCACATATACCTAAGGCTGGGCCATTGGGTTTGGGGAGGCAGAGCCAAAGGAGACAGTTCACAATTAGTAAAGCCTTGTTCATACACACATGCACTCACACCTTTAGCCAGAAAGCAACTATATATGCACGGGGGGTCAGATCAATGTTTTAGTTTCAGCTCCACCCCTATTCATAGAGTGACCTTGGGCATATCACCACACTTTGCTGGGCCTCCCATGTCTGCATTTGTAACACAGGCATCACAATCCCTCTTCCTGTCTCCCCTGCAGGGTCACTGTGAAGATCACCAGGACAGATGCTGCAAGTGCTAGGAAAAATGTTTCAAGACTGCTCCGGATGTAAGGGGATCATGCTGGGTATTAGATAGGGGCTCCCTTGGGCTGCACCAAAGTGTTTGTTTACACTCAGATGGGCCCTGCTGGCGGAGAAATTTAAAGGGAACGTGCGAATAAAGAAGTTATTTGCCAATCACAACTGATCGAAACATCACCAAAATAAGAATGGAAGCCTATGGGAACATAAGGACCCATTGACTGGTCTGAAATTCCAATTATGCCTGGGTTTTCAGGAGTGAGTCTAAGAGCAGAAAAGTGGGACACTGCAGCAGCCTTAACTTGGAGGGTGAGCCAGGAAATGAAATAGCTGAGTTTCTGTCTTTTCTCTGAGGCCAATGCCCCTTCTGTGCACTCACGCACAAGTGCTCATTCTCTCCAGATGGGGGCTAGGCACACGGCTATTAGTGAATACTTGCATGTCTGAGATGTGTTTGGGTACAGGACAGTGGGAAAGGCCAAATGAGCCCCTTCAGAGAGAAGTCCAGTGCTAGAATTAAGATAGATAACTGGGTATAGTAGGAGGAGGGGCACTATACTGAGGAGTCAGAAGCTGTGGGCCACCCCTGACTCAAGGGGCAGATATACTGACTTCCTGCAGTGAAAATATCACCAGCTTCACCTCCCCCTGGAGGGGGACCATGTATCCAAAATGTTCAAACTAGGCAAATCTCTGCTTTTGCAAAATGATGTTATTTTTCTTCCTTCTATAGTATGAATCTCTTAACCTGATCCCCTGTCTCCCTTTTGGCAGCCAGGAAGCCCAAGATAAAATGTGAAACCTAATTCAATCTTCACTGCCAGAATATTTGTGTTCTTGTTTTCTGTGATCCTGAATTCCTACTCAATTAGATTCTTCCTAATTCTAATTCATCATATTTTATTATTTCATTGTGTATGTTTTCAGTGCAAGCCATCTTAACTTTTTTTGTGGAATAAGATAAAGTACACTTAGGTAAATGGTTGAAAATGAAACAGAGGACATGGCTGTCCAAGTACTTACCATGGTTAGCAGTGGGGGATATTTGTTGAGGGAATTGGAGCATCAGGGTCAGACTTGAAATCATCTAACATTAAAATTTCTTCCCCACTCCCACCTCACCCCTTAAAGACAGTCCCCAAAAGGGAGTTGCCCATACGCTGATGGACAGTGACTGTAGTGGGGTATGTGGGGGGAACTTGACAATAGGGGGTCTAGTAACCATAATGTTGTTCAAGTGATTGTACATTAATGATACCAAAATAAAAATTTTTTTTTAATTAAAAAGAGGGAGTTGCCCAGTGTTTTATGGTATATTACTGTCAGAGAAGAAACTATACCTACTTTTCCTGGCACCCAGTTCTTTGCTCTTCCCATGACAACAGGCTCTATTCTAGCTGTTAAAGATGGCACAGTGAAGGTAAGGAAGATGGCTCACCACTGGCCTCTATGGCCAGTGAAACCCAGTAAAGAAGTGGAATGCTCTTTTGATTGTCCCTGCTTCATTAACAGGAAGCACCCCTGGCTACAGAATGCTTCTGATTGGCTGGCTGACAAGGGACTTTGGGCTGCCTCCCATGGCTGATGCCATACCTTTGGTAATGGGCATGGGCACAGCAGGCAGTTTAGAGTACCAGCCTGTGCCAAGGCAAGAGCAGAGGGATTTACCCAGGTCCTAGCTTCCTCCATGAGATGAGAGATACCCTTTCAGCCCTCAACCAAACAGGACACAGCTGAATCTGGCCCACGTGTGGCGGTCCAGAAGTAAGGTAGGCATGTACCTCTGAGCAGCAAATAGATTCTGATGAAGTTAATTTTAAAAATCAGCTGAAGACTTCAGTTTGAATCAGATATACAGCATAAGTTCCCTTAACTTTGGACATCCTCTCCTCACAAGATCCCCCACTTCCCAGGACAAATAAACCTTTCCAATTTCCAAGTCTTTCCCAATCAAAGTGGCCCCATGAATGCCCCCAAACACAGAAACCCAGACTCTAAGTTACCTAAACTGGATTTATTGCATTTCATGCAGCTTGAAGTTCATACAGCAAAGGAGACTAGCACAATTTTTAATGTATTTAAAAAATAAAAAATGGGGGTGGGGACAACAAATGCACTAAGTAAGTTCTAGTCTCCTTAGGTCCCTGGGAGAGAAGGTTTGGGATTGAAACCATCCACTCTCCTGACTAATGAGTTCATCTCTTAAATGTAAGGAATGTTTCCATGGCCTCTGGATGCAAATACACAGAGCTCTGGGGCAAGAGCAGGAGCATGGGGAAAGGATGCTAGTGAAGAAGCTACATGTGTTCATCTAATTTAATCTGAAGGCAGAATAAGGTGGCAAATTCTGGGGTTATCAGCTGTACCAAGAGTCAGGAGATAACATATACCCTTGAGCAGATTTGCTCCTAAAAAGAAGTGGCGGTAAGAACCAAAAAAAAACAAGTATTTCTTCAACCACACTCTTGCCATAAATATGTATTTAATATTTTCATTTTATAGCACTGGACACAGAGCTCAACATATTGAAATACTGATTCCTTGGAGAAAAAAATGGAAATAAAGGAAATAAAAAATATTGCATCTTTCTGTTGGAGAATCTCGGCCCCCAGGTGAGGGGAGTGCTGCACCTGCACCAGTGTCCCAGCCTGCAGGAGGCGCTGAGGTCGGCCGGGTCATCTGGGGAGGGAGGCTGTGCCCACCGACGGGGGCTGTGTATCAAAAATTGTGTTGTGTTGGGTGTCCTTGGCCTTGCCAGCTCAGGCCCTCAGTCGCCGGTCACCTGGGTGGCCTGCCCGTCGGAGGGCTGGTTGGCTGACTGGATGAACATGGGTTGGGCGAGGTCCTGGCCGGCAGGCATGGTGACTTGCTGGATCTGGTAGAGCTGCTGCGAGGGGTGGAGAGGAGAGAGTGAGGTCACCCCTGGGAGAGGGGCATGCAGCTCCCTATGAGGCTCAAGTTGGTTGGGGGCCCCAGATACCTCAACCACCACCCACTGCAAGGCGTCAGAGGGAGGAGGGGATGTGGAGCTCTGCTGGGGTTGGGAGCAGCAGACACAGGAGGCACCAGCCTGGTGTGGGGGGAGGGGTGTGGTGGGTGGGGAAGAGGTGCAGGGAGTTGCACTTCCTGCGGCTTTCACTTCTCTGGGCTCTGCCTCTCCCGTGAGCTCAGAGCCTCGAGCTTGCTGCACGCTGTTCCTCTGTGACAAACACAAGCAATTCGAACCACTGTACCAGCAGCTTGGAAGTCAGCATTTCCCCAGCTCTTGGTAATCCTCACTGGCAGGGGCAGTAGGATTACCCCCTCTCCTCTTTTCCTCAGAATATCTGGCTCAGGTTGAGGCTACACTTAACCTGCACTTCTCCATGGGCCCTGCTGAAGAAGTCACCTGGGATTAAACACATACTATATAGCCTTGTGACTCGTGAGGGGTGGAGAAGATCTCACATGGCCACTGTGGAAGGTCAGGGTCAACTGGACACTGGATTTCACAAGTTCCCCAAAGAAACCAAAAGCCAAGATACTCTCCCACAGGAGCCCTGGTGTGCAGCCTAGTGGATTGGCAGAAGCCAGAGGTGGGTCCTGATGTCAACTCCTCTTCCTTCACAGCAGCAGAGAACACAATCTTGAGCATGTCATCCTAGCATGTCCTCAGGGGTCTCTGGGATTGTAGTGTGAGGGAAAAGGCAGAGGGTAAAGGGAAGACTCCTTCCTCACATGGGTTTAGAATTACTAAATTCCAGGCACCGAGAGAGCTTGAGACCACATGTTCTTTTCATTTCAACCAAACCACGCTATTAAAAACCAGCATGGCTTAGGGAAAACCAGTCCTAGAGAAGGAAACAGAAGGCCTGCATCCTAGTCCTGGTTCTGCAATGAACAGCTGAGTGAGCCGTTCACATCTCCAGGGCTTGGTTTACCCAACTGTAAAATGAGGATGCAGTTCCCGTTAAGTCCATAAATCTAAAGGATAGGCACCCTGATTTACAGACTACTGTGTTTAACAATTTCTGTCCACTCATTACTCATAGAAGATGGGACAGTTGCCCTAATCATCCAAACCCAAAGATATTACCTGCTACGCCCCCAACTCCTCACCCTCTGCTCCTACCCAGGCTGGGTGTCCTACCTGTCCATCTGTAAACTGGCTGAACTGCTGCTGTCCTTGCTGGACCTCTGTCTGCGTGATCTGTAGGAATCAAGATGGCAGAATAGGCAGGTCAGCTGCAGGATCTCGCCCACCAGCCCACCACCCAGGTGAGGGTTGTGAGGATCAAACAAGACAAGGCATATTGAGCACCCAGAATAAGGCCTGGCACAGAACAAGTGCCTGACAGGTACCAGGAAAGCAAGGGCCCCTCCCTACCCCTAGCACTGATAGCTACTCAGAGTCGGCACCACAGAAAGGGGGCTGGAGCATGTAACATACACCTTGTATGACTGTCTCTCTTAATGTCCACCTACTCCCCACTCCTGCCATCCACTCACTCCAAGATCTCTGGCACCTGGGGCTCAAGTCAAACAAAACAGCTAGTTCCTAGGTGCTAACATCAGAGCATTATAATTATGGTTTAGGCAGAAGCCCTAAGAGTTTATCTTTCAGCCACTGAAGGCAGATTGCAAAACAGGCAGTGTTAAGCAGTCCCTTTTATTCTTGGAAGGTGGGCTCTAAACCAAACCCGTATCACCCAGATTATCTGACTGGAATACGAAACACCCTGGCGAGCATGTAGCCTTGGCCCTGGAAGCCCTTGTGGCAAACCTGTGAAGTACATTTTCCGAGACACGCCACGTGCAGCCCTCTGGGCCAAGATGGGGTTGGGGACAGGACGGGACGGGATGGGGGTGGGGCACATTTATCACAAGCACTTAAAATCATTATGTAGGAATTTTAAATAGATTTTAAAAAGAAATTTACTGACATGTAAAAGTGCATCATATAATGCCAGCTGCTGGAGATACTTGGCAGATAAGAAAGAAGGCTGAAGTGTGCCTGTGTGCATTATTTGTATCTATGGAACACTTGACTAGTGATGCCCTCTGTGTACCATCAACTGGACTCATCTCAGCCAACCTGCAAGGTTGCTCTCTCAAGTGTCCTCACAATGGCCAAAAACAACCTAGCAGGCCTACCCCACGAGGCTGCAAGGAGTAAGAAGTGGATGCATATGAAAGGGCTTTGGGAGGATTTCTTACTATTATTCCATGTTTTGGGTCTTTCTCTTCCCACCAGTCTATGTAAGCTGCTTCAAGGCAGAAGTTAAGTTTTGTCTTTATACCTCCCAATGCAAAGTATTCAAGAAATACTGCAAGAAATTTATCTGCAGGATAAATGAATGGCCCTAAAACAAATGGAAAATATTCCTCATAGATGAGGTTAACTATTCTATGGCCAGCAGGAATGCCCTTCATTATCAGCTGAGAATCAAGTTTCATTTATACCTTTAAACTCCATTTACATATTATTTATCAGTATTCACTCAACAAACATTTACTGAGCACCTACAAAGTGCCAGGTTGTCCCAGCTGCAATGTGTTGTTGACAGACTCTGCCTTCAGATGCCCTCTTCTTACTTCTTCCCTTCCCCTCTGTGCACCCAACTCTCCCCCACATCCTGGCTTTAGTTTTTGGTCCCCAAACTGACCTCTGGGGAACCAAAAACTCTTCTCATTTCCTTCCACCCCCATGCCATATAGTTTTTATATCCCAGTTTAGAATCTTACAAGGTTTGGGGGGTGGTTACCCAAGGGTATGACCAGTCTTGAAATCTGATTCCATGTCAGTGAGCCCCAAGGAAATCAGGGAAAAGCCCAAGTCCCTATGCGAGCCAAAGTTTAGAGTGGGCACTTTAACGATCCCAGAGACTATATGAATCTCAGAAGCCTTGCTTTTGGCTCGTTCCTCATATTTTCGCAAATGAGATCTTTGGAGACCTGCACTACAAACTCAGCTCTGCCACTACTGTCAATAGATACATCACCAGAAATGCAACTCGGCCAGACAGGTCCAGCTCTTAAACGATTGCTGCTTTTTTTGGGTCTGAGGCAAATGAGTCCATTAACCTCCCCTTGACCAGCATCTCCCATCCCCTGCAAATGATGCCCACAGCCCCAACCCCAAGCCCAGCCCCTCAGTACCTGTGGCTCACAGCCTTCAACATCT
Organism: Smutsia gigantea; assembly: GCA_032199065.1. Taxonomy (NCBI): domain Eukaryota; kingdom Metazoa; phylum Chordata; class Mammalia; order Pholidota; family Manidae; genus Smutsia; species Smutsia gigantea. Next base: position 10,203 of record JAVSCE010016299.1, read on the forward strand.
CAGTAGATGAAAGGAGAGGAGGAGAGCAATCCCCGGCAAGGGATGCATGAGGAGGTGGGGTAAAGTCTAAGTAAGCTTCCCAAAGGGCACAGGAGGTGCCAGAACCCAACAACTACTCAGGTTTAAAGATGGAAACTCAGCCTGATGGACTTAGCCTGACAGTAAGGCAGTCTGTCAAAACACCTCCCTTCCCCCACTCAGACAGACAGACTCACACACACCCGAGGCTTTCTTCAATTATTCTTGAGAATTCCCCTGCCTTGCATTTCTTTGTCCCTTGAAAATAAGATGCTAAGAGACACACTTTGAATCCAATACTCCTATAAACCCCATCTGTCCCTTGGCATGCAGAATAGATGTGGAGGGTGTGAAGGTCACCTGCTAAAGGATAAAGTGGCAAGAAAGTCGTGTGCTTAGCACTCCTTTCCAGTCAGAGGCAGCTCCTGCTGGTTCCCCAATTCAAGCCCTGCATCTCTAGGCACATACCTGTTGAGCATTGGTGGCAAGTGTCTGGATCTGTCCCTGCACGACTTGGGTGCCTGACACAGGCTGTGCTAAGCGAATGTACTGCAGCTGGCCGGCATTCAGCTGCACCTAGGGCAGGGCAGAGACAGAGACCACAGGAGACTGAATGCAACCTCAAACAGGCAACTTTGTATGACCATAGACAGTGACTGTTCCCTACCCCACAAACCTCTCAAAAGAAGCCTACCCTGAGAAGTTCCTTTTTAACAGAGGTCACAACAAGCAGAATCATAACATCTCCATCACACAACACACAAAAAAGGATGTGTTCTCTAAATGGACTTTGGGAAAAATTCCCAGAGGATCCTATCAGATCTGTGAGAACAGCATGGCTGTACCCTCAACATGCACTGGTTCTTAGCTATTTAATCACAGTTTATCTTAGGATTTCATCCCAAAGACTGTCTGGCATTACTGGAATGCTTGTATCTTAAGTGTGGGCCTTTCTCCCTTCCATCTCCACATTTCGCAACCCCAGTTCCCGGGATGGCTGATCTAATACTGAGGAGCTCCAGTTCCTTCAGGAGCCCAAAGAAGATGGCCACCAGCCCACCCCACCACCCTAGTACCCCAACCCCATGCTGCACATCCTAAAGAAAAGACCAGCTTGCTTTACTATCTCAGTCCTCAAGAGCCAGAACCAACCAGGGTCTGTGGAACTTTTAGGATCCTTGGTGTTCAGCACCAGCTTCTGGCCGAACATTTCCCAAGAGGAAGCTGAATCAGTAAACCTTTTACAAAAAACCCCATCATGGGGAACCAAAGCTACAAAAATGCCCTCTGAGTCCCTCAGGCTTGAGATGAAGTCTCAGATAATACCATACACCACACCGCTGCATTTAACTGTGTGCTAAAAGCCTGAAGTGGACTCACGACACTCCAGGGTACCACGAAAGCATTAGTGCTTCCGGCGTGGGGATGAAGTGGGGGACCCAGGTGGTTACAACATGGGAAGAACTGCGGCTCAGCAGAGAAAACAGGCAGCAGAGGAGGCCTGAAGACACTCACACTCACAATCCGGGGGATGAAAGAGGTCCCAGCAAGACCAGCAGATTTGGTCTCTCTACCTGGGGCCCAGACACCATTCTCCCTGGCTGCCCAGCCTGCCTTTGTGACAAGCATGAGCTTCTTGAGGCGTCTAGGCAAGTCACACTTCTTTATCCTGGAGCAAAATTTCCCCTTGCCTTCAAGAACTAACTTCATTGCAGGGAATTTCACTTTCATAAGGAAAATGCTGATAAGATGAAGCTGCACTTCTGTATGCAGGATTAAATAAAACTGCCTCTGTGAAACTTCCAGCCTCAAAGAGGATTTAATCACCAAGAAAAGACCACCACTGAAGTTCTTGGTAGACCATTCCAGAACTGTCCACTTAAGGAAAGACGAGGGGAACAGAAAAATAAAAACCAATTAAGAATCTGGTTTAAAGAAGACAGGGCAGGGTATTATGACCTGCAGTCATTTTTTTCTGGGGAATATACCAAGAGATGCTGCCAGGAAGTTGGGGTGCCATGCCTAGACTCCCCACCTGTAACCCACAATGCATCTTCCAGGCAACAACTTTTAAGTTGCTTGCGGGGATGGAGGCAGCTGGGCACCGGGGAAACCTCATCTGCCAAAAGACTGACTGTGGCTGGTCCCAAGAGTCACCAGTATGCCAGCCAAGGAATATGGGATGAAAGACTGCCTTGTCCCAGGAGTCAGGGGTAGGTGTACTGACAGCATTGGATTTTACAGATTTTACATTTCCCAGTTGGGAAGAGCCCTTTGCAGAAACTCAAATGTGAGTGAAAAGCTGTGAGCCTAACAGTTCCAAGTAGTTCTTGGAAGCAAGAAGCTCTTCTCTGAGGCTTCGGTTTAGACATCTGGTGATCCTCTGCCTATCAGTGCTCAACCACAGGACAGGGCTAGGGACCCTCACAGCTTTTTACATTCATCACAGAAGGAATAACTCTATACATCCCCCTCTTGGGCTTTCAAAGAGAAACAGTTTCCTTCCTGAAGGTTATCATTATTATGAACACTTTGATGAGTTTAGAAATGCAGATGCTGTAGAAAGTATCTGAGAACAGTAAAGACAAGTCCTGAATTCTGCAACAAATCTGTGCTAAGGCTCTGTGCCCCAGAAGGTTAAGAAAATTCTAGTTAAAGTTACTATAAAGTGGGAACTCTTTTCTGGCTTCACTGAACTTGTTTTGGTGTCTTCACACACAGAAATGAGAATCATTCAAGAAAGAGTTCTTGGGGTTGGTGGTGAAACAGTGAGGCAAGGCACCTGGAATTGAAGATATTGTATGTGTGCATGCATGAGGGAGAGAGAGGGAGGGAGACGGAGATGGAAAGTGATCCACAGAAACACAGCCTCCACTTTCCTAAGTTTTTTCTTGGGCTATTACTGTGTTAATCTAAGGAACAGTCCTAAAAACAACAGAGTTGAGGATGCTTCTCAAGCTTTTTTCAAAGAGGAAGTGGTTAACTAAGTTTAAGTGAGTTTCTCTGTCTACATTTCACTTAGAAGAGAAAGGACAAGGGACAGGATACAGAGGGATTCCTCCATGTCACTCACTTTCCACATTTGTTAGTGGCAGAATGACCAATGTATAGATAGATGTCAAGTGATAAGGCAAGAACCTTTTTTTAAAAAAGAAGTACAAGTAAAAAAGCCAACAAATTTAAGAAATGAAATCCCTCAAGGCACACAGGAAGCAGCAGTCCACAGTGAAGGAATAGATAAGTTAAATGAAAGCCAAAAATACACTTTGCTGCAGGCTCTACTGGGAACTGACTCATGAATATGCAACAAGTGTATTTATGGCTTTCCCTGTACACCTCCCTCTTTTACTCTGCTAATCAAAAGGGAGGACTGCCACCCAGGGCCTCTGGGCCTTGGCACAGCGTAGTGGTTACAACAATTCTCTGTGTAGGTGGGATGGGGGAAATCAAGAGAAGCTGCCCCATGGTGAACCTGAACCTGAATCAAAAGAAAGCAGTGGGTAAGTACACAATGCAGTAAGTTGCAGTCTAGGGTAATGGGAATATAGATTTTAAAATATGTACATATGTACACACACACACACACGTATTACATATATGTATGTGTATGTGTATAAAATCTTTTAAGTATTTCCTGTTACAATGTTGAGCACAGTGCCATGTAGACCTTGAGGCAGGGCAGGGCTTACCGGGATCTGCTGGATCTCTCCTGTGTTCGTGATGATCTGCTGCATCACCTGCATGGTCTGCCCAGTGCTGCTTTGAGCCTGCTGGGCCTGGCCCTGGGGTTGAGCCTGGACAATCTGCACCTGCTGACCTTCTCCAACCTGCATGGTCACGGGTGTGGTCTGGAAAGAAGTCATGAGCAAGCTAATTGAGCGCTGACTCAGAATCATGAGGCTTACCAAAGAGTTAATATTGAGCAACTAGGAGCAAATGCTCTCCATGAGTACCTTAGCTCATCTTAACACTAATAACAATACTCAACATACACAATCCTTTAGGCTAGGGCATTGCTACAGTTACTGTTTAAAGTAAAACAGATGGTAAAGCTCTCGCCACTGCAAAAGCACAAGGATTAAACCAATTTGTAGGCTCACAGGACAGGATATCTGCCTAGGCCCCAAACACCTCTACATTTCAAATGCTACAACTCTTCACAGCCCCTTCAATGATAGAATGGCTTATCTGGTACATAAAAGAATCAAGAGCAACCAGGATAGTTCACTTGAGAAGTGGCCAAAGTCTGGAGCAGGTGAATTTGGAAGGCAAATGAAATGGAAAGTACGGTCAATATGAATTTACTAAGTTCAGGATCCTGGGCTCCTTCTTAGGCATGCAAGATGCTGGAATGAAAATTCCACACACTGGCTTTCACCCTATTCCAGCAGCAGAGCAACTCCAGCCCACACCGTCCAGCTGGCTGCTCTAGATCACACAGCACAGCTTCCCATGGGAGAGGCAAACACTGTTAAGACACTGGACACTGTTAAGAGTTGAATCTTAACTGAGGCTACCCCTAAGCAACAGAATTTAATAAAACAAGGATTTTAACTTTCAAGAAACAGGTATCTCAGATTTAAGAAATTTCTGTCTAATGTATATGACCTGGCAGAGTCCGTGTCTCTCACATACACTTAGCAGACTGTAGTCCTATGAAACGTGCTCCTATGAGAGACAGTAAGACCTGAACAGTCCAAAGGACAGGTCAGTCATCTGTTCAAATCTCAAAACTTTAGCCCTAGATACGACCTTTATAGATACCCAAAGCAGTGAACCCAGCATATCTTGCTCATCTGGTGGTGGAGGTGGTGCTGAGTGGTGGGGGGCAGTGATGGGAGGACATGGGGCCTTTTAATCTACACCTACACCCCGAACCCCCAGTTCAGATATGCTCTCTCCCCACTCTGCATAAGAATCACCTCAGTAAGATGACTTTGGGAGTTTCAGTGACATTATAGGCTTCAATCCATGTTGCTGTTCTGATGCTCTTACATTCTGAATGCATATGTCTACCATGCATCTAAAGTTACAAGGAAAGGGATGTATTCTGGGAACTACAGACTAGATTCAGGGGTAAAGAGAAATTACTATACACTGGAGGAGTGTGGGAAAGAAAGGTAACAGAGGGATCTGTAAAAATACACACAGAAGTGGGCTAGGATAACAGGAAACACCTCCAGCTCTCAGCACAATTTTCAACTCAGCCTATTTCTCAAACCTCCAGGAATAAAAGTTCCCAATTTTATGACAGAAACACAGATTCAGTTTACCAAAACATGCTTGCCTTCCAACTTTAATATGTATTCTGTCCTGCAAAGACTTTCTGAACTCAACATGAAATACCCATTACTACAGGTCAGGGAGGTGTGACAGAGCATAAGCCATCCTAGAACAATAGGACAGCGAAACAGCAGCAGAAAGATGCTGGGAGGGACCAACTTTGCCATCCCCACAAGCCTTACCAGCTCCAAGCTAAGCAAGTCCGGGTGGCAGAGAAGATAGATGAAATTCTCATGGACTTGAAAAAAAAAAACAAAGCATACTGGCAGCTAACTCATCACTGTACTATATCAACTCAATTTTCCCAAGAGGATTTCCAAGGTATTTCTAAATCATTTCAGGAAAATGAGGGCCTGTGTTATCATGGCAGCAGTCAAATCACGTATGGCGTGCCCTGCTGTCAGGGCACAACAGCCATGAGCTTCATAGGATAATCAGCCAACTGAAGCCAGCCCTTGGCAGACCCCTTGAAGTTGACTCTGAAGGAATAAAGCCTTTGGCAGGTAAAGCTCTCGCCACTGCAAAGGCACAAGCATTAGCCAAAGAAGGTCCCTTAGGCATCCCAGTGCAGTGGAACACCCTGAGGCATGGACTAGGCTGCAATCATCTTTGAACCCCTCCTGCCTACCAGGGCATCTGGCAAAGGGTAAGCATTCAGTAAATTTCTGTTACATGGATTAAAAAATGAGCAAGGAATAAATCCTGAAGTCATAATTAATACTTAAATGATAAATACATCTGCCCTATTTTTTTTCCGTCTAGGCAAACGCAGCTCCTTACTAGAATATACAAGGCTAAGATGTTTCCTATCTTTTCAGACGTGCCCCGAAGTTCCCCCATGCTGACTGAACCCTGACAGCATGCCCTGTGCTGATGCTGTACCCTCTGCTGGGAAAGCCCTCCCTCCCCTCTTCATCGGATCCATTTCCACTATTTCCTCTAAGACCTGTACCATTGCCTTCAGGATGTCTTCTCCCTCCCTCACATCCCTGTTAGGTGCCCCATTTGATGTGCTCCCATAACACCCTTGACACAATCCTAAGAATATCTTACATTTGCAAGTGATAGCATAATCTTTAAGTATCTGTAGCCCCAGCTAGATTGTGGATTCTTAAAAATGAGAACTGTTTTATTCATGCTTGTATCCCTAACACATAGCATAGGACTTTGGATGTTCAGTGTTTGATGAATAAACAAACGACCGACAGGGAATTCAGATTCGGAACTCAGAGAACACAGTTCTTTGCAGCCTCTCACGATCCTCAACAAACATGCATGTTACTGCTCTCACAACAACACTGTTGGGGAAAGTATCTTCTGATTACCATTATAAAAAGGGAAGGGCACTGACTAAACATGGTGGGACAGAGAAATGGGGAGAAGAAGAGGAGAGGTATGCAAGCTGGCAGTTGAGGCCTGATCTCCCACTTAAGGGCATAAATTCCAGTTCTGGTGTAGACACCGGAGGCATGGACAGCAGGTATGGGGTCCATTTAAAATACCTTCTATGGAGATGCTGCTACCCGTCATGAGAGCATTATAGAGTTTAAATTTTTTTTTGGCTCATAGGGATCCTGGAGAACATCTTGTTCATTGTACTTTCCTCATTTGACCCATGAAGAAACTAGGACCCCGAGAGATTAAAGTGACACATTATCTCAGTGGCTGAATCTGGGAAAATGCCCAGTTTCAGACTTCAAATCCAGGGTTCTATGACTGACTGCCTTGCTGCCCTAGTCACACTTGCGCTATCCCAAACCTAAGAGGAGCTGTCTTGCTGGTCGGGTACCCTCCGCGGCTCGCAGACCTGTCCCTGCTGAGGCTGTGCAATGATGATCTGCCCGGGCTGGATGGTGGTTGTGGAGCTGGTGGTCTGCTGGCCTTGCTGCTGCCCCTGGACCTGGACGGCGGTAGGCTGCTGAGCCAGCGTGAAGTAGTACTGGACAGGCTCGGCAGGAGTCACGGACTGGCGCACCTCCTCCTGTGGGGCAGAAGGAGAGGCAGGTAAGAGGAAAAGAACCAACTCAGCAGCCGCCACAGTGAATTTCCATTCCTCCCCCAAATGAGCTCCACGCAGTTGCCTCCTGAATGCTGAGCTCTCCACATCTGAAGCCAAAGGAAAGTGGAATTCGAAGAGACCAATTGTGCTAAATCAAACTAAAAATAACAGATTCCATAGGCTTTAGAAAACATAAGCCAATTTTCTGAAGTACAGAGTCATCACCATTGCGTGATGAGTTGCAAACGGGCAAATAATTACCGTAACTAAACAGCACACACCAGCAGTGCTTGTCAGTGAATGCCATCAGGGCTTGTGATCTGAGAACAGTGCTAATTGCAAGCACAAGGAAGATCCCACCCAAACATCATGCTCTCAGGCCAGCTCCCAACTCCCAAAGAGGCAGCACTCTCCTTATTTTGTCCCCACCACCTCAGGAGGGACAGAGCAGGGGTAAGAGACACAGGGCTTTTCCTAGGTTGGTTTCGGAATCAAATGTTGAGAGCACTGGTAGGCAAGTGCCCAGCTTTTCACAGCACACTGAGAGCTCTGTGGTCAGTGAGGGCCAGGTCTATCCAGTGTCGCATCTGGTTCTGGTTTGTACTCAGCCACAGAAGTGCAACCCAGGGGGCTGAGGGACAGCTCTCCGCTGGGATGCCTCCTCGGCTGACTAGGGAGGTTGCACTCTGTCCAATCTGCTGGGTGAAGACTTCCTTCTTCAGCCGACGTTTCCCATGGCAGAAGGAGTAAACAACCCTCTCCCAGCCACCTTTAGCTCACAGCTGAGAGTGTAGGATGTTTACACACACTACGACATGGTTGCAGCCTGAGGGTCCGGGATTGGTCAGCCCCTGACCACTGACACAGAGATTCACGTCTGCTCCGGAGGGCCCTGTGACACATGGCGCCCCTGCCTATGACAACAAAAACAACAAACACACAACGACTTGGGCTGGCTGAGCAAAAATATTAGCTAAATTTACTCCTTCCTTGTTCTGGGCCAAGTTTGCCAGGTTCAGGAAAACAGGAAAAGACACTTGAACTTCAAGGTATAGAGACCAGGCAGACTGCCTCAAAGCTCTCCAAAGTGACATTTATAAAGGTGGTAGTGACCCCATCCCCTCAGGTTAGGTGCCCCAATTTGTGCTGCTCATGACACTTGCTTGTACTCGCTCATCATATTCACCAGACTGGAAGTCCTATGAGGACAAAGCCTAGCTCTCTCTCGCTCTTGACTGTCCCTACCGCTCTTTCTTTCCTTCATAGGCACTCACTCAATAAGCAGTTGCTGAATGATGAACCCATTTATACAGCCAGACAGACAGCTGGAGGTAGTACTTTTTTTAACCCAAGTTGGTAGTATGACAAATTCTCATGAACCCAACTGCTGTTACCAATAGACAAGAGTCCCTACATTCTTTTGCTACTTCTAGGATTCTGTGGCCATGGTGCAGGGAGAAGCTCGCATGCCCTACAAACAGGGCTGGGTATTCTTTTGCTTGCCTGGTGACTGGGGGCCCAGGATACTAAAACTAGGCCTGCTGGTATCTAGCCTCTGAGAAACGGGGTCTCTGCCTGACAAGGCTCCCTGAAAGCCATTCCCTCAGCCTATGCAGACATTGTAACATTTGGGATTTCTACGCTACTCCTCAAACATGAACCAACTTTCTAGGTTAGTGTATTCTGTGCTTCAGTTCCAAATAGTATGAATGCTGAACATGATCATGATGAGCAGAAGAGAAAGGTCTCCTTTTATTTTCATCTAGGTCTCAGTTTCCAGAACAACTTAACTATGACAACATCTCCTTCACTTCAAATCCAACTTCTCACCATTTTAAATAAAGATCAGCTTTTCAACTAGATCTTGGCTATAGCAAGGATAAAATACTGGTACCCTCTTTAGCCAAGAAACAGAGGCCAACTGCTCTTTTCAAAGCTCTTGAAATAAGTTGACTGTATTTAGTTTCCACTGAGCGCTCCCTTCCCATTTTACAAAAAACATCAACCACTCAAGTCCACACCTAACTTGAAAGAGCTGTTGGGTGATAGCAGGGTACAGAGGACTGAGACCACCCCCCACCTCCACCACTGGAACCAACTTGTAGGAAGTCAGGAGGTAGGGAGACACTGGCATTTCCCAGCCTGGGCGTAATTCTTGTCTCTAGTTATTAGCCCTTGCAGCTGATCTGAAAGTGAAGGTCTTTTTGCTAGTCAAAGAGAAAACCCTTTTAGAAGCCAAAACACCCCTTGCCAAAAGCTGTGACAGCAGGTAGAAGTTCTCTTATGCTGCCTACTATACCCTTTTAGGCTGCTTATGAACTACTAGCTGTGTCTAAGACACTCCAAGAGTGTCAAGTAGAGGGGCCTAGGTTTGTTAGTGAGGACAAGGCATGACTGTTCTCAAATCGCTGAAATGGAAGGAGTCATATCTAAGGTTCTTCTGCATGATGAAGACTTATTCTGCCAATGGAGGTCAAGCTAGCAAGGGAATGATTATGCTTGGTTTAAAGAAATGGGAGAAGAAAAAGTGACGTTTCAATGGGCAGGAACTTTCAACTCATAGCTTTAGTAGGGTAGAAGTCAGGCCTCAACTATCTTCTGCTTTTGAATAGTATTTACTTGCTTCCCCAAAGAATAAGAGAAATTCCCAAGGGTCTCTGAGAAGTCAAGGACCTTAGATCCACAACTCTGTATTTCTGGCTAATTTCTTTCCCCAGCAGTAGGAAATCAACCTCTGAATGCTAGAATTATCTCTGAATGACTGGATCAATCCAGAATGGGGTACTTGCCCAGTTTGAGCAGTGGCCTCCCCAACCAGAGGGCTTGTGCTCTCAGAATCTTTTCAGAAGTGAAGATTGACAAACAATGCCAGAGAATGAGCAGGCTCACATCCTATGGCCATCAGTACAGTGTTGTGCAGCCAGCCCAACTGGAAAAAAGTACATTGGCTTCAGTAGCAAGAATGAACTGCTGCCTCCTTCAGAAAGGGTGAGTTTTAAAGAGTAGGCGCTTTTAAAGGACTTAAGGAGGTGCCAGCCAATTAGAGCTTGGGAAAACTTCATGTCTACAGAGGATTAAAAGTGCTCATCTTAGAATTTCAGGCCAGTTTTCAGCAATTTCAACCTTTGAAAAGCCAAGCAGCAGCTGTCCCAAATAGGATGCCAATCAACAGCTTGAACACCTACAAAGAATTGAATCCAGGCAGCAAGTAGCTGTTTCAGCTAGACACACTGTAAAAGGAGATGTATCGTAGCATTTTCAGTCAGGCTAGGATCGAACGCGCTGACACCCTGAGAGAGCCAAGCACATAAGGGACAGGACACGACTCTTCCCTCCAGCCCGGTGGCTCAGCAGGCAGCCCACAGAGAGTAAGAGCACGAGCATGAGCAAGGCCTGATTTTGTCACAGGGCTCAGTACCTTATTTATTTAAAGAGGGCTTCTGAAATAAATTCCAACAAGGACAGTAGGCATGTGGTACCATTTGTTTTGAAGGAAAAGAAGTGGTCTGAGTTCTTCTTGTAGTGACTTTTCAGAAAGGAGGAAAGCACCCCAAGAGGAGGAATTGAGCCCATGGGCACAAACCTGCAATGTTTCAAAGGTGATGTGCAACCAGGGACGACCGTGGCAGCCTGCCGCTGTAAACATCCGACTGAAAGCTCCTCTGAACACTTTACAGCTTCCAGTCAAGGATGTTTACAGTAGCAAAGACTGCCCAGAAAGAACGGAGACGCAGTGAGGCACCCCGCACTAATAAGGAGGGAACAGGGCACTTGCTAACCCAAAGGCCCCAGACAGGGTCAGGATTGTAAATGTCCTTTAAGGCACCCACTTCTGACTGGTTATTAATATGAGACAGCATGGGAGAATGGCTGTCACTGAATGACTCTGTTTCTAAGGATGATATACTATGAAATAATCCATTAAAAATACTTAAAACTTTTTTTAACAAAGCAAGCAGAACAAAGCATAGCTTTGCTTCTGCCAGACTCTGTTACTAATCCCCAAGTATCTCTACTATACCTAGTGAGTCATGCAATCTGCATGCCTAAAACAATGAGCTATACAGGATAGGGGTCTATTACAATTGCAATTAAGAGCTTTATGCACCCCAAGGTGCTGAAAAAACAATCTGTGTGACCTTTGGAAAAGGGCAGGCAGAAGAGAGAGAAAAGCAGACATTCACGCCTGTCTCATGATTGCTTAAAAAACAGTTTAAGTGGTGGTTCTCAAACCTGGCTGCACATTAAAAGCATCTGGGGAGCTTTAAAAAAGTACTGATGCCTGGGCTTCCCCCTCACAGATTCTGATTCAGCTGGTATGCGGTGGAGCCTTGGGCACTCATGTTTTTTTAAAGCCCTAACAGGTGATTCGAATGTGTAGCCAGAGCACTATATAGAGAACCACAATCTACAGTAAGAGAAAACAAAAGGCCACTCACTCCAAACACCACTGTCACACAGAGAAGCCGTTTCTTGAAAATCTAAAATCTGTAACTCACTGGGAGCATTCTCCTATCACAGATTAAGAATCCTGATAGATTTCTTAGGATACCTTGAAATGAGCTTCACTTTTTTGTAACTAAAGTCTTTAATTTTCATTTTGTCTACTTTCACTGAAACACCACCTCAGAGGCACTGAGTTAAAAGTATCCATAAATGAGTAACAGAAGGAGATGTTAGGGATGGATCTGGTCTAGAGAAGAAGCAAAAAGAACAGCAAATGACTTGTGCTGAGAGGAAAAGGAGCATACGTGACACCACTTTGCAAGGAGCTCTTCAGTCAGAAGCAGCTGCAATGCCTTCCCAGCTCACCTGACGCTTTGGAGGTTTCAGCTCATCTCTTGGAACAATATCGATGAGAAAGTCAAACTGATCAAATTTTGTAATTGCCATGGCGATATCATTCCTCTGTAACAAAGAAAAGCAGGGTGAAAATTAGGAGAGAAGCTAGTTCACTGGCTTTGAACCCTCCAAGTTACAAGTAAGAGAAGACAACGACGCCAAACTAAAAAGCCATGGCCAAGTCTGTAGTTGAAATAAGCACAGCCTGACCTTACAAACATCAAATGTTCAGATATGAGGGACAGTTATCAACCAGAAAGAGGTACATGTAGTTCATGCTCTACAAACCAGGTATCTGAGCCTCCAACCACGGCTGTATCTGCTGGATCCTACACCCAGGACCTCCCCACGCATGTTAAAACGACCATCCTCCCAACTCAATTTGTACAAATCTAACAGTCTCAAATGGCAGGCTTCTGGTCCTTCTGCAGTTAGCAAGGTTAGACTGTTATTTAATCTCACAAGCTTTTTGAATCTCTATTGAACTCTTAATTCAGTAACTTTCTGCAGTAGTTCCTAGTCACTGGATCTATGTACATTAGTTCCCACAAGGCTATGATTTTTATTTTGGAACTTAAAATCACAGTGTTAATACATAGTTTAAATCTTAATGTGACATGAATATTCAAAGTTTGAAGTTAGTAGAATGGCAGTAGGAGTGGGTAGGGAACATAGGTGTCAGTTGACTAATGATGTTGAAATCAAGGTGTGCTCTGATGGGGTTTTAAGAGTGACACTCCCTTTCTTTAAATAATACAGTTAAAAGATTTTTAATTGAAAACCAACACACTATGTATACTTAAGATTTGGGCACTTCACTGTATGAACATTTTAAAACAAAACAAAACAAAACCTGGAAAAAAACTGAGTGAATTTTAGTGAATGATATACATGTTCAAGTCTTTAGGGGAAAGTAAACTTTGAGATGCATTTAAAAATAGATGACTTGATGCATAGATGGACAGATAGATATGGGGTAAAAAAGAAACTTAACAGGATCAAGGTATAAGTATATAGGTATTCACTGTAAACTTTGCTTATATTTGAACTTTTTCATAATAAAATATTGGGGGGAAAGTAACATGCTAACAAACCCTTAGCAACCTCTATATATCACATCTTAAGAGAAGGTGATTCATCAGACAAAATAGAAGGGAATGGAAATTTTCTGTTTTTTCCTTCCCTTGTCTCTGTGATGGCCCCAAGCCACTGAAATGCAAAACTTCAGTCTACTCTTCTTGCCAGCCACCAGCTTGATAATAAACCCTCCTGACTGAAGCAGGGATATCTTAAGGCTGCTAGGTCTCATTTAAGATTAGTACCATACAGTATCACATTCTTGATGATGTCACCTCAAGCTATCTAAATGGCTTTTCTATGGAAAGATTGAGAGAGAAAAGAAATGAAATAATAATCACCTCCAAACATAAAGTGTTCTATAATTATTTTGGAAACATAGATATACTTAAATTGGTCTTTTTAACATTTTGCCTTTTTAGATGCAATATTTCACTGAATACTGATATTCAAAAATACAGAAATCTTAAGTACACAACTTGAAGAATTTTAATAAATATATGTGCTCAGGTAGCTATCACCCAGACAAGAATATAGTTTCCTTCTATCCCTTTCTAGTCAATTACCTTCCTCCCCAAGTCTGGGGCAGCCACAACTCTGGTTTTTACCACCACAGATGGTTATTAGTATGTGGCATCATGTGTTATGTATTTTTTTTCCTCTGGTTTCTTTTCCTTAACTTATTTTTGAGATTCATTCATGTTGCTGTATGGACCAGTAGTTTGTTTCTTTTTATTGTTAAGTAGCAATCCATATAATGAATATATCAATTTGTTTATATAGTCCCAACTTGGATACTTGAGTTGTTTCCAGTTTTGGGCAATTATAAATAAGGTTGTTATGAACATTCCTATACAAGAATGTCTACACTTTTGGGTATATACCTATGAGTGGAATGGCTGGGTCATAGAGAATGTCAGTTTTCCAAAGTGATTGTATTACCTGACATTCTCATCAGCAACATATGAGTTTCAGTTGCTGTACTTCCCTGTTAATACTTAGTATTTTCAGTCTTTTTAATTTTAGCCATTTCTAGTGGGTATAAACCAGCATCTCATTGTGGTTTTAATTTGTATTTCCCAAATGACAAATGATGTTGCATACTTTTCATATATTACTGGTCATTTGGATATCTTCTTTTTTGAAGTGCTTGCTCAAGTGTTTTGCCCATTTTATTTTTTAATCTGAACTGGTCTTGAAGGTAGCTTTAAATAGATCTCTCCAAAGCCACAGACTTCCTTTAAGGCAGCAAAAAGTAAGTTCTCAATGCCTAGCTGTATTAAAATGTATGCTTCCCAAGGGTGTGGATTTTTGCCTGTTTTGTATATTAATCCCCAGAGGCTAGAATAATGCTTGGCAAATTATGGGTGTTTAATAAATATTTGCAGAATAAATGTAAATGCATGCATTTTCAATTTTGGAGGTAAAGAGAAAATATGATTAATTTTCTTGGCTTTGTTAAAATAATGTCACTGTCTTGTATCTCTTTCACTCTTCCTCTTACATCTGAGAAACCTTTCCGGTAAGAGCTAAGGTCTGGAGGTCTGGCTGTTGAGGGCCTCTAGAGCCAATGACCAAGGGGTCTTCATATAATAAGAATGTTGATTTGCTATATTAAAATAAAAAGAAAACAAAAAAGAAGTAAAGGATTCCCAGGAAGGCAGACATGGTACAAAAAAAGCTAATGAGGTTAGTTAGACTGACTCTTCCTGGACTGTCCTTTCCTGGAGTCTCCCCAAAGGCTTCTAACCAGAAGTTGTTTACATCTGGAAATAGATAAATATCATTTCAGCCTCTGTTTATAGAGAGGGGTCACCAAGTGAAGAGTTCAGTCACTGAGCTGTGAAAACCATGAAAGCTGAAAAGCAAGGTTCTTGGTGGGGAAATGCTATCATGGGTGTAAGATATGCCTGCCTCCCAGCAGTAGAGGAAGATCCCAATCACACATGTCAGCTTGACAGAGGCCTAACGAAGAACAATCTTTGGTCCAAAGCCATGCAAGAGAAGCAGGCAAAGGCAGATGCTTGGCCAGTTTTCCTGATGTAAGTCTAGAATATTACCTGTAGAGTCCGGCGCTTGTTATCCTCTGTGTGGATCCAGGCACGAAGAGTCAACTCTGTGATAAAAATCTGGGCTGCCTTGGCAAAGAGCACAGGGGCTTCTGCACTGATCATCTGCAACAGACGTAGGCCCTCCCTGTCAATCACCAGCAAGTTGTTCAAACCAGTTGGCTTATTCCTTGCCTCATGTTCTGCCAGAGGACCTCAGGGCAAGGGTTGGAAAATGCGAAGGTGGTAGCCTCAAGAGATTTCAAGGTAAAATAAATCCAATAGTTAGGGACGAAGCAGATAGGAGGAGGGAAGAAGGAAAAAGAATGCTAACTTGCCTAGCACCTATCATGCACTTTCTTACTCTCACAATAGCCTGTCAAAGAAACTAGGGTTTAGGACAGAAACGACTTGCCTGTGACCATGGAGCCAGTAAGTGGTACGGTTTAGGTTCTAATCCAAGGAGAGGCAACATGGGGAAAGATAATGAGTTTGCAAGCCAATGGATTTAGGTAAAATCTCAGGCTTCCTAACTTTTTGGGCTTTATATACTGAAAAAGATGGTAATTTCCAATGTTGTTGAGGGAGTCAAATGAGATAATATATGTAAAAGCACCCAGCCCAGGGCCTGAGACTTAGTAAGTGCTGAAGTAATGTAAGTTGCCTCCCCAAGTCTGACTTCAAAGTTCAAGCTCTTGGTCAAAGTTCTGAACCCTTAGTGAGGTGATCCATGTAGGACAGAGCCACAGGAAGAGCTTGGGAGTTAAGGAAACAGGGGATAAGGATCAGGATCTTGGTTCTCCTATTCTGGGTGAGTTACTTTAAATCTGTGTGTGTATTTCCATATCTATAAAATGGAACTACTGATTCTTATCCTATAAAATCTCCCAGGGTTACTATCAGGAGGAACTGAGCTAATAAGGGAAGACTGCTGTACACTGGTAGCTTTCTACACAAAAACAAGAGATTATTAATTTTGAATAGTAAGGAGATAGTTCTTTTCCTGAGAGAATTGTAAAGGGAGACAGACTCCTAGGAACACAGAAATCGCCATCCCCAAGTAAACCTTCTCACAAGTATAATTCATGTAAAACAATTCACAAACTGAAAAGTTAGGACAAGTGTAATAGATATCATTATCAAACACTTCTTAGAGCTCAGACCAACAAACAAGAGATTGCAGTAAGATGCTAAGAAGATGGCACTGTCCTATTATTTGATGATACATGTTTATACTACAGGGTGAAAAGAAAATGGTGATTCAAAAAGCAAACACTCAGCATCTTTTCAACATCTGGAAAACCAGGATATCCCTAATTCTCAGCAAGCACTACATAATAATTACAACTGTTCAATTTCAGCTCACTTACTGATTTTAGATAGGAACAAGTAAAGCAATGGACAATAACAATATTTTCATTCTTGTTAAATTAAACTTTGAGCTCTAGAGAAATGAGCAATAACCTACCCACTGTTTTATTTAGCTTCAATATGAATAATAAAACAAATCAAATGTCAATTCACCTTCACATCTTCATCCAGTTTCATAATCTTCTTAATACGAGCCAGTGGGAGTTCCTGTACTCGAAAATCCTTCTGAAATAAGTGACAAGAGGTGCATAAACAGTGGGGACAAAAGGGCATGACAAGCAGCATGAAACAGTCTGATTGGCTTAGTCCCTCTAAGAAAATATGGTAGGAGAGGAGGTACAGATGAAATGAGGAAAATATAAGCTCCATAGTAAAATTCTTAACCCATGCAGAGCTTCAAACAATTAAAGGGTTTCAGGATAAACTTATAATGGCTTCTAACAGTGCCCTCATGACAAGCAGCTCCAAACAAGTATCAGATTCTCTGACAGCACAATATAAAGATGCATTATGAGTGGCTCTTCTTCTTTCCCAGGAAAGTTTACAAGTTTATGCAGATTAAAAATGAGCTTTATGCCTCAGGGGCATTCCTCTAACTTGCTAGTTCTTTCCTCTATTCAGGGACTATCAGAGCAAGAACCAGCAGAACCTGACCCACACAGTTCTCTTCAGTGAATCACAGTTGTCTTCAGCCAGCGTGATAATTGGCTATTTCTGACCTGTGTACTAACCTAACACCAGAATGAGGGAGGAGTTCCTTTCCCATCACAGGAGCAAAGGTTTTGTCTCCAAAAATTTCTTTGGGGGTGGGAGTAGAACAGTATGGAAAAGCGATGAAGGTGAATTTATTAGCTACCTTTTAGGAATAGCCCTGGCACTTTTTTCTTAACAAACAAGACTGGGCAGGGGAGAAACCACGTAACTCTACTGTGGATAGGATTCAGGAAAGACTTTTTGACCAGCACTACTCAATTATTTGTGATTTAAGCCCTTTCTTGTTTTATTTTGATACCACTGATATCTAAGCACATGCCCAATGATGGATGCAATTCTAGAAATAAAAATCAATTTTAGGTTTCAAAGCTGCAATGAAGACAAAGGTGCAAAGGCAGAGATTAGCTAAAATCAGCAAAATCCCTACTGGGACTAGGTGTCAAATGATTGATTCTATAAGTGGTCTGAAATGTGACTCACCAAACACAATATGCAACCCTGGGAATTTGCCTCATCACATCATAGAAGGGGCAGCTATTATTTGAGATTTGGTATCATGAACATGTGTGAGTGAACTTTCTTTCCAAGTGCAACAGAAAACCTCACTTATACGTTAAAAGAAGGCAGTGGGATGAAAAAGACAAGTACCAAATGATTTCACTCATACGTGGAGTATAAGAACTAAGAAAAAAACTGAAGGAACAAAACAGCAGCAGACTCACAGAACCCAAGAACGGACTAATAGTTACCAAAGGGAAAGGGACAGGGGAGATTGGGTGGGAAGGGAGGGACAAGGGGGAAAAGGGGGAATTACGATTAGCAGATGTAATGTTAGGGGGGCATGGGGAGGGCTGTACAACCCAGAGAAGACAAGTAGTGACTCTATAGCATCTCACTACACTGATGGACAGTGACTGTAATGGGGTTGGTGGGGGGGACCTGATGAAGGGGGTAGTGTAATCACCATAATATTGCTCATTTAATTGTAGATTAATGATATCAAAATAAACTTAAAAAAAAAAAAAGAAGGCAGTGGGAGCATTTTGGAAAAGTATCACCACCAACCTTCCCAGAATCCATTTTATAATTACAGAAGGAAGAGCAGCTATTAAGACAAAATGTACATCAAGACATCTAATTTCTCTGCACAAACCCAACACACTGCTGGCTACCACTCACCTCTACAAACTTGCAACAAAAAATTTTCAACTTTTCTTTTTCTAAATTAGACATCAACATTTTCCAGGAAGCCCCTACTAAAATTAACCCTGAAGTGGCGGAAGCTTAGAAGTCCAGTTTACCAAAACTTCACTGAAAGGAGAGAGCAGAACACCTTCTTTCTATTCTTAGTTTTTCTCCTTTTTCCTGATTTATTCATTCATGCAACTCAACTAAGAGTGAATGTATGATCCCTACCACTGTGTGAAAGAAGCAAATGTATTCTTACCTTTGAATAGCCTATGGCTTAATTGTTAGAGACAATCATATAAAGACATTATAATCCCCCCTCTCATACCAGAATGGGGGCAAAAATCTCACAGGGACAACCCACCATGGGCAATGGGGGATTGGAGTGATCAAGAGGAGTTGGCAGATGTTCTGCAAACGGGCTGACAACTGAACTAAGGGATGCTACAAATTTGCTTGTTGGAAAAAGTATGAGAATGTTATTCAGACAGAGGGAACAGCATGCACAGAAGAAAAGAGACACACACAAAAATAGCCTATTTCAGTTTTAGATGTATGACCTTAGTACAGAGGAAAGAAACAGGAAAGGGAATTCTGGATTGGTGCCAGACCCTACAGGGATTAAAAAAAAAAACAGGCAACCACAGAAATCAATCATCGGTCTCTTCCTTCTTGTGTGGCGTAGCACACAAATGATGATGCTAAACAGAAATGCCAAAGAGAATGCTAGGGATGATAATTCCTTTGGAAGGCTTCCCAGAATGAAACACATAGCACAAGATTATGACCACAGGATTTAACTCTCTTGCAAGTGTACTCTCATTTGGCTTGTTATTTAATACAATTTCCATAAAATTGTTCCAAGATTACTTAACCAAAGCCCAAAGCTAATAAAAAAGACCATCTTCCCCAACTTGAAAGAGTAGAATATTACTTTTAGAATCTCTATGAGACTATTTTTAATCAAAAGCAACAAGAAAGGATCAAGGATAAGAAGACTGTTATCATTCCCATCTTGGACAGGTGTGAAAATGAGGCAGAAATTTACAAAAAGCCTGCTCTAAGCTCCACCCCCAACCTTTTCTTTTGTAAGCTTTCCCAAACCTTGAGACCTCAAGGGAAAGTGTATGAAAGTGTAGTTGTGTGTGTGTGGTTCCTTATTGCTGACAACAGCCCAGTTTTCTATAATCTCATGCTAGCTTTCCAGTCACATATAAGGGTTTATGATAAACTTATGGGACAGGGGAGCCCCTTCATTATCAGTAGGTTGAGGACTACTAAATTGGCTTTCAATTCAGTGCTCCCCTTATTGGCAACTGCAACTGATGTGACTAACATTTAATTTTTGACGCTGATACAAAAGGAAGAACAATTAACACATACTGACTTTCTTTCTACTCTTGGGAGTGTTATCAGCAAGGCAGAAATACAGATACTCTTGTAGAACATGCGTCTGCTGTTGACCACAACCAAAGAACTACTTTAAAAATGCCGTCTGAAAACTGAAGGAACAAACCAGCAGCAGACTCACAGAACCCAAGAATGGACTAGTGGTTACCAAAGGGAAAGGGGTTGGGGAGGGTGGGTGGGAAGGGAGGGGTAAGGGGATTAAAGGGCATTATGATTAGTGCACATAATATAGGGGGGGCACGGGGAAGGCAGTATAACAGGGAAGACAAGTAGTGACTCTATAGCATCTTACTATGCTGATGGACAGGGACTGTAATGGGGTATGTGGTGGGGACTTGATCATAGGGGGGAATCTAGTAACCACAATGTTGCTCATGTGAAACCTGAGCATAAGATTGTATATCAAAGACCTTAATAAAAAAAAAATGCTGCCATCTGAAACTGCTGAGTTTTGAGAAGTCTGAATTCACTCAAAGAGAGTTTGGAGCCAAAGAAAAGTCAATGAATCTCAGGCCACACTAAAGAACATCTAGAGTGTCAAATAATGACAAGAAACCTTTTCCAGACCTACCCAGTCAGGCACTCCAGCAAAGTCAAGATTTTAATCCTCTTAAGAGCAGGGATTCTCAACCTTGATTACATGTTAGAATCACCTAGGGAGCTTTTGAAAAAGAAGGTGCCTGAGCTCTACCCCAGACTAACTGCATCAGGAGCTCTAGCAAATGGAGTCCTGGCATCATGTTTTTTGAAAACTCAAGTCACTATGACCATCAATGAAGGTTAAGGACCACTTCTTTAAATCCCTGCTACTCAAAATGATACCTTAGACCAGCAATCATCACCTGGGAAAAGGAAAGAAATGCAGAACCTCAGGTTCCACCCTAAGTATACTAAATCAAAACCTATATTTTAGCAAAATCCTCATGGGCTTCATATAGAGAGTAAAGTGTGAGAAGCAGTGCTCTACAGTAAAGGCTCAAACAGTATAAGCCCTGTTTTGTTAACAGTCCAACAACCTTCACTTCCAAGTTCCTGTTACGTGATTTGATTGTAATGTTAGAAATGTCATCGTCCAATCTGGAGGCACTGAAGAAGAAAAGATGTAGCTGGCAATTAAAAGAAAGTGACCTAGGCATTAAATTACAGCTAACTAAAGAACTGAAAGGGATGTAGGGAGTTTGTTGAGAAAGGATTAGACTTTTCAAGATACAGTATTGTCGCCTGCCTCCCCACCCACCACCAAAAAGACAAAGTTTACTTTTTCTTCTCCAGTTTCAAAGAGGTCTTGAGGGACAAAATTCAATGCCAAGAAGTCTGTTAATTATTGTTCCCAGAGCTCTGCTAAGCAGGAATACAGTATTTTGCATAACCATCCCACTGTACAATCATTTTGGTATAATTTTTAACCAACTTTAATCCCAGCTGAATACCACCTGGATTTATGGACAAAAGTACAGAGCCTTTCAGAGTGAGGAGAGCATGATGGCCAAGATGAAAGGTTAATTGCTTTTGCAGAGCTCATACCAAAATGACTGGAACGAATATATATCATCTAGCAAACTTCAATTACTTGTTTTTGGAACAATCTTTGTCCCAGTCTTAGACCACAACACCTTATGAATAGTCTCCTGAGTTTTATGTTTGGATAGTTTGAACATACGGACCTTTTAAAAAATCTGTTAGACAACTTGGAGATGTCAACCTGAGAGGCTCTGACACATCTGA
Source organism: Smutsia gigantea (assembly GCA_032199065.1). Taxonomy (NCBI): domain Eukaryota; kingdom Metazoa; phylum Chordata; class Mammalia; order Pholidota; family Manidae; genus Smutsia; species Smutsia gigantea. Next base: position 31,878 of record JAVSCE010016299.1, read on the forward strand.
GGAAATCTGCTTTAAGTGTTGTCAAGAACAAACAAAATGCTAAAATATCTGGCCATGTTACACAGGCAAAGGTGCATTCAAAGAAGCAGACACCTTTATGTGCCACAGACAGTGGGGAAAGTAGAGTCTTACAGAGGAAAAGACCATCCCAACTTTACTGGATTGCATTCTCACTCAAACTTGCCACTGATGTTATTTCACACTACATCTGAAGTGGAGGCGTCTGATTCATTCAAATATTTATTGTGCACCTATTAAATGCCAAACGTTAAGCATCTGATGTAAGAGATTCTATGATAGCAAGCAGTTTAGGAGTCTTTCAAGGGCATATGGGAGGAAAATTCTAATTAGCCATCAATATTTCTCCTTGCTTTCTTTCTCTTCATTCATAAAACTTCAAAACTGAATCCCTCAAAGTAATTCACTTTTAACCTCTCATGGACTAGCTGTCTAGGTACTAAAAGTTGGTCAACACCACAGTCTACTTTGTTGGCAATCAAACCTGAAAATTAAATCAAATAGGATAAAAATCAAAGCCCAGAGTCTGGAAGAGATATTTGCACTCCCATGTTTACTGCATCATTACTCACTATAGCCAAGAAGTGGAAGCAACCCAAATGCCCACTAACAGATGAGTGGATAAACAGAATGTGATGTAAATAAACACATAATATGGAATATTATTCAGCCTTAAGAATAATCAAGAAATCCTCTCACATGACATAACATGGATGAACCTTGAAGATATTATACTAAGTGAAATAAGCCAGTCACAAAAAGATAAATACTGTATGATTCCACTTACATGAAGTACTTAAGAGTGGTAAAATTCAGAAACAGAAGCTCAATGATGGTTAGCAGGGGCTGGGGAAAGGGTGAAAAGGGTAGTTTTGTTTAATAACCATAGAGGTTCAGTTGTGCAAGATGAAAAAGTCCTGGATATCAATTTCACAACAATATACTTAGCACTACTGAACCGTGCGTTTTTAAATTGTTAAGATGGTAAATTTTGTTATGTAATTTTTACAATTAAAAAAAATCAACACCTTAAAAAATATAGAAAAATTAAGTGCTGAGCTTGAACCTCCCAAGTTTATCCGGCCACTTGCTAGACCGTGGGTTTCTTGTTTCTGCACTCAAGCCAGAATGCTGACTTGCTGCACTGGCCTAGTGCCACCATACCCCAGGAGAGCACTAATTTTACACCAGGCCTGACCCCAGCGCTAAAACCTGATAAGCTTATCCAGATTACCCACTCAAACTATGAACTAAATGCCCCACTTCTGACTTTATTTTTTTCCCTCCCTTCTCTTTTATATCTGAAACACTACAGATAACTACCACCTTTAGACTACAGAAGAGAAACAATGAATTTTCAATAGAAATCCACGCCTGAATATAGGCCACTCTTAGAAAGGCCAACCCAAGCTCCACTTGCTGAAAATCCCCTAAATCAGCAAACATGATCCATGGGTACATCCATGAATTAGTTTTTTACTTCTAAAGTCAGTGGGCACTTACCACAATAAGAAGTTATTTTCTTTAGTATATACATTCATTACTTGTTTATAGTCTGTCTCCCCCACTGGAGTATATTTTCTGTGAGTGCCATGATCTTGTCTGTCTGGTTCACTACTGGACCCTTACTTAGTATCTAGCACAGCCGCAGTAGTTGCATAATAAGTATCTACTGAGTGAACAAATTAACTAACCTTGCATGTCAGAGGTTAAAGGACATTGACTCTAAGAAATTGCAACACTCGTTCTACATTGGGAAGGGATCCAGTGTCTGCTCTGGCAGCATGCTTAATAACTTCAGGGCAGGAATGACACATCTAACAGAGTTCCTTCAGTATTTGCTAAAATTACACCAAATGGAATATTCTTCATTAAGGACATGACACTGTACTCTGAAAATATTCCAATTCTAACCTTTCTCACCTCCTGCTACCACTGTTATGCCACTTTACTCCTTCCGCACCCCCATCTACACAGTAACCTCCAGCTACTCTGAACTTGGTGCTATTCCTCTAAACATAAGGCCCTCCCTGCTCTGGGTCTCCACACCTTTACGAATGCCCTTCTTGCTGCCTAAGTTATACTCTCCCATCCTTTTCCATCTGGTGAATGCTTACTCATATTTCGAGACCTGACAAAAACGATCCCTTTCCTAAAGCCTACCTAACTCAACCGCAAAGGAGCAAGTACTATGGCCTCTGCACTCCCACAGCACTTTGATTTTTACTGCCTCAGACTTATCATTGTACCTGAGTCAGTACTGAAAAAAAACACTTAATGAATAAATGACTGGTTGTAATTACTAGAGTGTAAGTTCCTCAAGGGCCAGAGTTATATCTGATTCTTCTAAGCCAGTGATTCTCAATAAGGGGTGTTTTTAGCCTCTAGGAGACATCTGCCAATGTCTGGAGACATTTTTGGTTGTCACAACTGGAGGAGGAGTGCTACTGGCATCTAGTGAATAGAGGTCAGGATTTTGGTAAACATCTGTGATGCAAAGGACAGCCCCTCCTGACAAAGGATTATCTGACCCAAACTGTCAATAATACTGCTGTTGAGAAAACCCTCATCTAAGTGTATCTTTTAACCTGAAAAGAGTGCCTGCTTCAATAGATTTGTTGTTGAATAAATTGCCCAATAGTGTTCACCAAGTTCTAGAAATTTGGTAGTGCCACTAAGTCAGGCCTAAGAAATGAGCTACAGCTACTGAAAGGATGATGAAGCTCTGCTCTTCTGGATTCACCAGAAGATGCGCTTCACATTAAACTACCTCCAAGTCAGAGCACCCACCACATATACACATGACTAAGGAAAGCCACTTAAATATAAAAAAAATCCTGGTAATCTCACCTGAGGCAAATTCTATTTTCATTTTCCCACCTAAAGGTCAGGAATGAACTATGCCTTTGTAAATTTGCTTGAGGTTAAAAATACTTTAGTCCAAGTTTTGGTTATTCATCTTGTAGCTCCTTTACTTTAAAAGCTTCTCATTCTCTCTTACCACTGTTAAATTCCGGATTTCTTCCATGACACGAGGCCAGAAGGACTGCAGGCTTTGCTGGGCATCACTGCTGCTAGTACCACCAAATCCTCCTTCTGTGGACATTTTGACAACTGAAAACAAACACATACATGAGCTACATTATAGGTAATAAAGTCATATTTCTGTCCAGGTTATTAATATCTATCCTTGTGAATGTTTTCACTAATTTAATTTTTCAATCTGAGAAGATACATAGTTGTGCTAGAGAGGTTCATAACATAGACTTAAACCTTTGCAAAAACATACAGAGGAAAGTTTTCCCTTCTATCCAGCAATGCCACAGAGACTATGAAGGAGCTCCAACTAGTAAATCTAAAAACTGCTTGAAATCCTAATGTGAATCAAGGGCTTTTAATCCTGGGAGGGGAAAAAAGGCACTTGGTTGCCCTAGTCTGGTCCATGATTTTCAATGCCATTCCTCCAGTATTTTTTCAAGTTCTACATGATTTCTCACACTTCATGCCATAACCTGCAGCAGCTACATTAAGAGTCTCCAGTGATTAATACTGTACAGAAATGTAAAGCCAAAGTCTTTAAAAATAAGAGCCTATTTTATTCTTTTTAGACGCTTGACCCCATTTCTTTGGGGTTACTGATGATTACTCTTTCTTCTAATGTCAAGCTGATCTGCCTCAAAGGACACAAAAGTGCTAAAGTTCTAGGCCAATAATTGAGTGGGTGGCACAAAGTCTCTGAACTGAAACTCCTTCCTTATCCTTTCCTTACCTGAACCTTGCTGTTAGGCACAAAGCTAAACAAAGCACACCATCAACTGGAAGCTTTAAAAATGACTGAACAACAGTAGGGAATGAAATTTAGAGTACAGAAAAGTTCAGAACCTTCATTTGGGCAACTGCTTTGTGATGGGGGAGAGAAGACGAATAAGGAGGCTCCCCACATCAGCTGTCACTGTAGATAATATTGTAACGTCTTAAAAGATTTACAGAGGGAAGTAAAAAACTCCAGATGGCTTAAATGCTTATCTAGCAAATACTTCAATGCAAGGAACAGTTTAATTAAACACAAATAATGAAAACTTGGTGATGTCCTAAAAATTTCTATTTTGGGAAATTATTTTAAAAGATTTAATATGCCAGTGACAGGATGCTGGCAGAGAGCTATGTATGTCATTAAAAACTAATTCTGCAAGACTGAAGAAAAGCACCAAAGCCAGGTGTCACATGACCAAACATTCCTTTTCAGGCTCCATGTGGATCCATGCTGGGCAAATCACTATCAACACAGTGGAATGAAAGCTGACAAATCTAAGTTTAGATTGTGAGGATGTTTGATTCACTTTTAACTGTTTGCCTGGGATTGTCCTAGAGGTCTCTGATTTGTTTTTTTTTTCTTTTTCCTTCTGAAGGAAATGATGAGCCAAAAGAAATGGAAGGAAAACAAGAAGAGTACAATCTTCAAAGAAGATTTCACTCTGTTGTAATCACATTAGTGGGTGATGAGGTAATGGGAAAAGGACTGGAGCCAACTTCTGGTGCCGGAGCCCAACAAGCATCTCTATACATCAACAGCAACTCTAAGTACTAGGAGGCAATATGATCTTGGAATTTCTGAAGGGAATTCAAGTGAAGAATACTGAATCACAGTTGGAAATGACTAGAGAAAAATCTTGTGTTCTAAATAACCAAGTAAGTCCTCTCAACTCAGCTCCTGTAACATGTTCACTCGTCATCATATGCATAGGACCTATACACTATTCTCTTAGATGTATTGAAAACAAAGAAATCAAGGAAATCTAGAGTTTAGTTATTTTTATTAATAGATTCTTACAAAGTACTATGATAATGAAGAGAGTGAGATTCGCTCTAACCTTTTAAAAGAAACAAAAAAAAACTTTCTAGAAATGAAAATAATTATTAAAAAAACTTTAAAAAGAACCTAACCTTTTATTGCATGGATCCATGGACAGGCCTGATTTTAGGAAAATCTGCCATGCAAACTGCTGTTGTCAGAGAGGGAAAATGTCAACTGCCAGTGTGACATCTTTATATACTTGTTAATGATGGGTACATGTAGCTTGAGTGCAAAGGTCTGTGAGATTTACAAAGTTGGTAACAAGTTTTGGTTGTCCTCTGATCTCTTCCCACAAACATTACAAAGGTGCACAATTCACGAAGCATTTCTAAATTATCTGTGCATAGCCTTTAAATTTTTAATTGCTCCAACTAAGAATGTGCTGGTGCAATTAGTTCCCAAACACCTGTGCAGTCAATAGATTGTGAATCTGGCTTGGCTCAGAACCACACACTGGCTGGAGTGGAGGTTAGGCAGAAAACGAGTTACCAAATATTTCTGGAACTGAACAATGTATTAAAGGTTTTTAACTTAAGAGGCGCATCCGCATTAGAAAATCACAAATGGGTAATGGCAAAATATACAAGTCAATAATAATATCCTTTATATTTTATTGCATCATAGAAGTTTAGAACTGGGGGGTAAAAAAGGCATCAAGAGCCACCAGGCCCACCCCTCTAAAAGATGCTCAAGGTTCTGCAACAACCTCTGTCCAACACTCTCAATCCTACCTGAGGTGGTCATTCAGCTTAAACATGAGCATCTTCCTCTATAGTTCTGGGAAACCGGCTTACTGGAAAGGCATTCAGAATTTCCATCTTTGGACAGCTCTGACTGCTTCTTTACATTAAGTTAAATTTATGAAGTTCCATTTGAGCTTAGGATTTAGAGTTATAGCCTTTATGGTTTTCCATCCCGAAATCTCTTTCTATACATTCCTGACTTCAAAAAACAAAGGTATTCTCATCAAAGACAGAAGAGTCTTTCATGAGGGAAAAAAGAAAAAGGATTTGAGCATGTTTTCTAGCATCTTTGCACAGAGATAATTAGTAGCTAATTCTTTTAATGTCTCTTGGAAGAGCACAAATTATTTAAAAAGGTGACTACTTTTATTCAAAAGGTTTTCCTTAAAGCAGATCCAGTCTTTACAAAGGGCTTTAAAAATTAGAATAAATCTCAAGCAACAGATTTTCTGAAAACAAATTGGTATTCTCAGTATTTTCTGAGGCACAACTTAACATTAAAATAAGAAAACCTAATCATAAACAAATTGTGCTCACTGAACTCCCCAATAAATTTAAAAAATATAAAGCAACCTTAATTAATCTTACCACTTATTTTAGTAATTAATACATTAACTGCAATTGAATTGATTTTGCTATAGCAGCAGCCTATTTGTAACATCTACAGCACATGGAAAATGTGCTAGGTTCATCTTCTAGGGTGATGAGAAAAGGTATGTACTTAAAGGTAAGAAGATTTACATTCCAAGATCCTTTTTTATTCTATGTGAAATTGCTATCTGTATCACAGGGTAAAGCTATTTGTATACAGTTAACAAGGGCAAAACTGCCTTAAGACCAAGCCACATTAACTTAAATCTCTCATGAAAAATGCAGTATAGAATTTCCCAGATTCAATTCATTAGTAATATTAAATTTATCACTCATGTTCCTTGGTTACTTTATAAACACTTGAATAAGACTGCCTACCTACTTAACAAAGACTTAGGATCAAATAAAGTATTGAACAGTTGTTGCCAGAAGTAAGCTCAATTCCCAGTATATCTATTAATTGATCTGGTTTTCAAGACCATTTGCTTTCCAAAGCTAGAGAGGAAGAATCAAAGTCCATCATGAAAAAGCTGTTTCTCCAGTGCTGAACTCAGCTGCCATCTCTCCACAAGTCTTCTCTAAACATCCCCACCTGGAAGTGATGGCTCCTTCCTGAGAACCTTCAGAGCCCTTGATCTGTACCTCTTTCTGCCCTCACCACATCACCTTGTATGATCATCATTTATGTGTAGTCTTATATTTACCCTTCTGATTTATAAGCTCCTTGTGGGTAAGGACTTGAACATAATTCATCTCTGGATCACTCACAGCATTTAACACACACAATGGGTATTTACTCTTGAATGAAGGGGCAAGAAAGTTCCTGGGTATGGCCTTTCTGAGAAAAAGAGGCCTCCTGGAAAAGCTGGTCCTGTAACAGACTTATTGGGATTGCACGACCAACCATAAGAAGTGATTGTATGAGCTATTCTGGGGAGTTCGGAATAAATGAGGTTCCCTCTGGCCCTTAAAGAAACAAGAACTACAATCAGAAATATACACACACACACACGTGCTCTCTCGCTCTCTCTCTCCTGGAAGGTGCAAAGCAGACTGGAAGCCTGGAAACATGAGTGAGTACCATTCCCAAGTGTACACCTTTTGGAAGTCAGAATCTTCTCAGAAAGATGACCAGGAAAGATTAGCAAAGGTTGAAAAATTAATGACAACAGGTAAGGAGAAGGAGAAGGGCAAGAGCTCTGTTTAGCCATCCATTTGCAAGAAGATAAGAAGATCATGAAGGAACTGAGATGATTCCATCCCATCACTCAAGGATGGAAAATTTAGCTCTCATTCTAGTGTTCAGTTGGTCTTTATCATTTTGAAGAAACCTAAGAAGTCTTCAAAACATCTCAGAAGCAGAGTGCTCCTCTTTGAAGATTCTCTTGCTCTTGACCAGGTACCATGCTCAACAAATCCTCCCTTAGTGATATGCGTGGACATGGAATAGGATGTGTCAAAATGATAAAACTCATAAAATACAAGAAAAATAAGGACTTATTGCAATATTCCCTGGTTTCTAAAACTCTGCACCTCTAGGCTTTAGCTCTTTTCTCGGAATGTACTTCATTCTCTAAGAAAATCCTTTATAATGTGCCTAAACCCACAATACAGGTCTTTGAAGTAACTAAAACCAAAAAATGTTGTTGGTAGATAATACCTAAAACTGTAACATGACAAACTTCAAAGAAAAAAAAGACCACCGGAAACTTCCCAAAGAAGCCCAATCCTTGACCAATGCTGCTTCCTATTAAAGTACCAGAGCTGACCCATCCTAGTCAGTGAAGTTTTACCTTAAAACTACGCTCTCATTGTCAAATGCAAGCAAATAGATATTAGCCCAGTTTCGACTGAAAAACAGATCTAAATATTGGCACTATCTGTCCCCCTTAATGCCCCCCAATCCAACTTGTGGCCTTGGGTCCTTTCAGGCTGTGGTATTCCTGTGTGTCTCCAACTTAGCATATATGGAGTATCTCCCTATATTCAAAGCTCATACCTTCACTCCCTTTTTTGACTTGGATTTAGGTTATGTCTTCCTCTGTCATTAGATAACGTGCTTTTTACTTTTGCCCAATCGGCAGCACTATCACAAGCACTTTGTGTTCCAGTACTGCTCAGGTATTTACTGAAGTGAGTTCCATGTTTATTTGAAGTAGCTGAAACTGTTGCAGTGCTATACTTCAAGTGGTGAGAGATAAAGAGCAAGAATATTAATATGGATAAATGGATGGATAAGACGGGGGTAGGATTTAGGCTAATTTGTGCTTGGTATTTTAGGTATTCTTCCAAACTACAAAGAAAAGTGAAAACTTAATTTGAGAACTGATTTTCAAAACAAAACAATTCCATCAACAGACAATTTGGTTCTGTTGGTACAGTTGGACCAAAGAACATATGCCATTATCAATCACAATGGCTAAAAAGTATCTCAAGCCTTACAGAGGCATAGGCTCTCTACAATAAAACCAATCTCAAACTGACAACTGCAGGAGAAAAATGGCACTCCTCTGGAACTTAAAAGACCAAAGTTTGTGAACTGGCCTCCTGCACAGTAGCTGGCGGCCTTGGGCCAGCCATTCCACTAAGCCACTCCAGGAACAATATATACTGAACATAGATGCCAAAGGGATGGTCTGGTATGGGAAGCAATAAATAAATGAATACAAGGGAAGACAGGGTGCCTAGAAAGGAGGGTTCAATAAAACACTATCAGTATTTTGTATGAGGGAGAAAAAAAATCAAACATTTTAGTGAGTTAATTCAAGCCAAGTCCACAAACTACCGCTAACAGGCCAAATCTGGCCTGCAGTCTGTTTTGTAAATTAGATGTTACTGGAAGACTGCAACCTTCATTCATTCACATCATCTATGGCTGCTTTCACACTACTATAGAAAAGGTGAAGAGTTAAGAAGGAACCATATGACCCACAAGCTGAAATTTTCATCTGGCTCTTTACAAAAAAGGGTCAGATAATATTTAGAACCCAGTTCTAATGCACTGCTAAGTGTTTTAGTTCACTGAATCCTTCTATGGTAGAGATAGTGTTATCCCTCATTTAGCAATGGGGAAACTGAGTGCTGGAGGTTGAGAAGTGTCCCAGACCACACAGCTGCTCTATGGCCCCCAGACCTGTGCAGCCTCCAACAGGAGTGACAGGCCAGCTCCTCTGCCCCACAGAAACATTTGTTAATCTCCTCAACCCTCCAAGAGTAAATAAATTCTTGCAGGAAAAATGGCAAGTAACTGGTTTTTCAAGCCCTGAGCCTGAAAGAGAATTATGACATGAGTTGGAGACAGAAATAGTGCCTGTAGCCTGAGTTAATTATATCCTGAAACAAAGAGCCATTTTGCTTACTGGTTCCCTTCTAAGATTCAGAAACCCTGAGAACAACCGCTTGCCCAGCTTCCGGCAGAAGCCTGAGTTTGACTATGCTCAGGAGAGGTGAGAAGTATGATTCTGAAGAATGAATTGAAGATGCCAACTTAAGAGCTTGAGAGTTTACAAACTACTTGTTACATACATTGCCCTCAATTGATCTTCTCTCAGCTCAGTGATAAAGATACCAATATTATTCCAATTTTATAAATAAGAAAGCTGAGGACTGGGTATCTTATTTGCTCATGGTCACAGTATAGTAAATAAATCAGTCAGAAACTCAAAAGCTCTAAAATTCTGTTCTTGATTCATTACAACTTGTTTTTTCTCACTTTCTGCACTGTTTTAAGGTATGTATGCATTCAAACCGTTCAGAGATGCAAGTCTTGACTTGGACCACTAGTTCAAATCCTTAACCCAGATCATTTTTATCCACTTGCTCCCAACATCTCTGTGGCAAGAATAGAAGATATTAATGGCACTGCTAGCTCCTATCATATAAGCATGCTTCTCTTATTTCTGTTGTCTCTCTTTCAATGCTCTGTTACTCCTTTTTCTTTTCTATTTTATCGTTCCCCTTTGCATGTGTCTAGGTCAGTCTGTAGCACCTATGAATACTCAGCTGTGAACAGTGGGGGGCAGTAAAGTACAGAGTAAATACAGAAAGAAAATGTATTGGACCTGAAGGTTTTGCTGTCTGGCTACTAATTCGCTGTTTATAATCTTGGGCAAATAACTTAACTTCTTGGGCCTCTGTTCACCCACAGTGGTACCTCACATGGTAGCTGCAGCACACAAATGGGAAAATACATGTTAGAAGGCCTCAAAAAATACCAAGCATCATACTAATGTTAGATGGCACATCATTACCATTGCAAAGCTACACAAGACATCTACTCCTGGCCCAAAAGGTCTCAGACACAGGACCAAGCCCAAAGACCAATCACTCTCCTTTAGGTACTAAAGTAAATAAGCCAACTTGCTTCTTTCTTTCTCTAATTTAGACTACTTACTTTAACATGTTTCCTAAGTGTCCAGTTTCAGATGCATGAAAACAAATGCACAGAAACCTCCTCCTACCTTGTTTATTTCTAAACATGAAAAAAAATTAAAACCCTTTAAACTATTAAATTTAGAATGAATGTACTCTTCCAAATAAGCAAAGAATTCAAAATGGAAATGACTAGGAATGCTCCAAATTAAATCCCTGGAATGTCAAAGATCAGTAACTATGCAGGTTTCCCCTCCAGACTAATCCAAAAACATTTAAATTCTTGGAACATGTTTCCTTGGACACCTCAGACTTCTGTAACCTAGGAGTGTGTGGCTATTTTGTCTTGCAGAAGCAATCTGGTTTGTTATGTTAGAGGACAGTGGCAGCATCCCACCACCTGGATCAACCCCCCAAGATAATAAAGATGTTTTTGAGACTATCTCATGAATTGAAACCAACTTTTTAAGGTTTTAGGGGAATAACACTGTTAAAAAGCTTGCTTTTATAGTACAACCATAAGAAATTAAGGTAAATATACACGTTCATTAATCAGTGACCACTAAATTCGTTTTCTCCCTGAGAAACCATTCCTGGCACCCAGTAGAATCTGTTCTACAATTAGCATATTCACTTTCTTCCAATTTGTGTGACAGATTATTACTATTATTATTATTATTAAGCACATTATTTCTTAAGACTAAAATTTCCATGCTCCTATTTTTTCCCCTGTTCTTATATAATTGTCTTTGTCTCTGGCACATCTCTGAAGGGAAACATGCCTTGCACATAGTGGGGATTCAACACACATCAGCTGAATGAACGGATACAAGCTCCTCAGGAACTACTTTAAGACCTCAAGTACCTTTGGCCTCACTCTGGGTTCTTTTCTTTGAAATGTGCTTATGGAAATCCCTTCTTAAGCATCTGTGTTCAGGTGTGCAGGAACCTTTGTGAGGTAATCCAATGGAAAAGGCAAAAAAAGACTGGGGATGGAAAGAAACCTATTCTACTTTAGAAAACACAGCACAAATGCAGATAATTATCTAATCAGACTCCACTGGAAAATGAAAGATTGTGCTGGTGAGTTAACCCATCTAAAAGCAGGGGACGGCGGGATGCTGGGCAGTGAATTGTCCATTTAAAACCTGAAGGATGTTTTAAGAACGTCAAATAAGCTTGGCTGTGTGGATTCTAATTCACAGGCACAATGAATTCTGCCCTCTGCTTAGTGATTTTATCATCGATTAAAAGGTAGGTAGGTAGGTAGATAGGTAGGTGGGTGGGAGAGAAGGAAGACAGACAGGAGAGAAAAGAAAGAAAGGGACATAAGAAACAAATTCTCCAAACCAACCAACCCCTAAATCTCTCTCTTCAATGTATACAGCTGTCAGGAACTGAGAATGTGAAGACAGCTTCAAAGAGTGCAAAACAACTGAGATAGTTATATGCTAATCCCTTAAATTTGTGCATGCTTTACACTTTGCAGATTTTCTTTACATTATCTCATTTGTTTTTCACTAAAAACATAGCACAGGTACTAATATTGCTATCTGACAGATAAAGATACTTTATCCAGGCAGACTGAGGTCACAGGGCAAGAATTTGCCATAGCTGGAACTAAAACCCATATGCTGATTCTCAATTCTGTGCTTTTACCACATATTCTCCTCCCTCTTTGGAACTGATCACTCAATAAAGGATCAAACACTTAAGAACCAGGTCTTCTCAGTCTTGAAAGTAAACCCACCAAGCCTTTTACCTTTAGTTTTTCTGATCATTCTCCTGAAAAAGTACTCCAAAATGACAAGATACCAGATTCTTAGACTTTTCAAAGCAGATAAAACTTAAGGTTTTCAAGCTTGTTAGAGCTGCCGTTGCATACAAGGATTGGGAGTGGGGATATCTAGTCACCAACCAGGAGTGGAAATGAAAAGGTCTAACAGATAAGTTCACTTTCTGGGGATCTGGTGGTGATGGGAAGTCAATCTTTTCACTCTAGTTGAGAGAAATAGCCTTAGCCTAGCCCCCTTGTTGGAGATGTTTCCATAGTTGCACACTTGTAGGAGAAATTACCTGGCTAAACCGCTATGCAGGTTTTGAAAATTATAGCTACACTGTGAACGTGGTGACAAAGTCATTGTCATTATGCAGCAACCACTCCCAGAAATCAGACTTCTTTTGTTCTATCGCACTAGGAGTAAAACAAGGATTATAAATCACAGCTAGGAAATATAAAGCAACTAATTATTTAAGAACATGACTCATCTAAATATACTGATTTCTGTGGTTCAAGATAAAAACACAAATCTAGGAGGTGCCTAATACCACAAAGTGTGCATTTGCGTGGCTAAGTTAGACCACCACAGTACACTTGACACAATTCTCTTTGTAAAAAGTCCTTCAATTACTTATCTGACCTTAGTGAATTTAGGATTCACAAAATACAATTTCCCAACACACCTTTCTTCACACTTACCACTCTCTCTGTTCAGGCCCTTACCACCTCCACTATTAATAAAAATATGGTGATGAGAATAGCCAGTATATGAGTAGTACTCAGATACTGAAAAGAAAAATGGCTGTGTTTGATAAAAAATTTTTAAATAATTCAGTTTGACTATGTATATCCTCCTTTTATGATCAACCTATCTAGTCATATAATGTAAGATTATTTGAGACTCTTGGAAATTTCCCCTTTTTAAAGTCTTTTGGTGGAAAAGAAAGTACAGGAAAATGAAGGCAGGAGGAGGAATCAGTTCCATAATGAGCTATAGCCTCTTTTCATATATAGTAACCAGGCCCAGTACAAAGAGAACAGGGTTTGTGTCACTAGGCTCTGCCCTTTATTTCTTCACCCACAAAGTGGAGAAAATAATCCTCTGTCCTACCTACCTTAGTTAAATACCAAGTGAGAGAATAAATATAAAATCACACTGTTAGCTGTAAAAGACTGTTTCATATAAAATTACACACTATTGCATTGCTTAACTACCTTCAAGGGCATTTGGCCAGTTAACTACCAGGAGAGAAATCATCATGGAGTTCAGGATATAAATAATCAGGTAAGATGGCTGGAAATTTACCCCTATTTCTCTAGTGAAAAGTTTCTTATTGCCTTTATTTTAGATTGAGAATAATTACAACACATCTACCCTAGAAACTAAATATAGGTGCCTTGTATTAAAAATTCTGCTAAATCCTTCAGATGAGGCTATCCTATTCCTGATAATTTATTGTGTATGCTACTCTCATCAGTGTTACCATCATCATCTGGCTATAAATTACTTGCCAAGGAAATGCTGCCAAATTCCTACATGTGTATTTATGGCTGGCTTCATGCAGAATGTCACCATTTGAGACTTTACAAAGCTAACACCAGTAAGATTAAGTCCAATGCAACTTAGGAAAAAAAGCTGTAGTCTTTGCACTGGATGGAGATGTGTGTGTATACTTAAAAGAAAGCTTAAGGATATACACATACATAAACATATATATAACTAATCTCAAAGAACTACTGTATTATACTTCAAAGAAATATTTGTATATTTTCACAAGTGAAGGCCACCAGATTCTAGGACACTACTTCTAATTTACATATCAAAGCACACAGAAAATGTTAATATTAGCTTTCCAAATACTTAACCTATGGTGGCTACTGATGCCCTCACTCAGTTTAACTTGTCACGAGATCATATATCATGCATGATGTTCTAAGAATTCTGAGGAAAATGTGGGCTAACAGTGACACCTTTACTTTGTATGTATGCCTGGGCAAGGGAAGTTAGATATTCTTTGGTTTTAACTAAACTAAAATACAAAAAAATGAACAAATGACTTTTAAGAATACCAATTCATGTATGGTAGCTACAAACTCAGGTAACAGCATGGGCAATCCAAAAAGCTTAGAGACTACTGACCTAGAGGACTCTGCCATGGTTATTTCTAGGTGTCTCAACTTCAGGGTCCTACCTTTTTTGTATTTTCACCGTTGACACAAAGCTTTTTCTTCTGGTCCTTCTGTCCATTCTCTCCCTTGATTCTCTCTCCCATCCATTCCCCAGGCTCAGCTCTAATCTGTATAAGCTTAAATCTCAAATATAGTATAATCAGTCCTGATATTTCTCTAAAGCTCCAGTCCTGCATGCTGGCTATCTTCAACTGGAAAGCCACCTAGAACTCAAACTCAGTGTGTCCAAAACCACATCTATCTTCCCTTTTCCACAAACTTGCTCCTTCTAATTTTTCTATCTTCCAGTCACCTATGCTTGAAATCTCGTTTATCCTGGACTCTGTTATCTAATTCTAATCAACTTCCAAATTCTGTAATAACAGTGCCCAACGGTGTCCATCTCCTGACCTTTCTTCATACCACCACTATCTCTGTTCAGGCCCTTATTACCTCCATGAAGTAATATGATGATGATGATGGCCAATACTCACTCAGTGCTGTGTGCCATGTACGGTTCTAAACCCTTTACACTGATCTCTTTTAACTCTCGTAACCATCCTGGTAAGAGTTGTGAACCTAAGTATGTTAACTCACTGTTATTGTTCATCACTTCTAGTGTCTTCTACCCAAATGACATTCATTTCTACATAATAATGAAAAATAAATCTTATAAAAGCACAACTCTGATAATGCCACATCATCCAATGCCACACTCAATTGTTCACCAATGTGAATCAGGGACAGTTTGAATTTCTTGGCCTGGCATTCAAGGCCCTCCAACATCTGATCCCAACTTACTTATCCAGACATCTTTTTGTTGCCACTCCTTCCTATCCCTAACTCATCTCCTTATGCTGTAAGCCAAATGGACCATTTACTGCTCTGCTCAGCCCACACAGCACTTTTTGAATCATGATCTTGTTCCTCCTGTTTCCCATGTCAGAAATGCCCTTTCCCTACCTCCCTGGGGCCAGTTAAACGGCCTTCCTTCATTCCTAAGCTGTAAGTAAAGTCTCCCCTCTGAATTCTGTGTCCTTTGCTGGTATTTTCCACATCAGTTTCATATACTTGATATATATACATCATCTGTCCTCCCTATCAGATTGTTAGATCACGGAGTAGTTTTATTTGCACACATTTTTTAATCCACATAAAAAACATGCAGGCATGGTAAATTAGTGTAAGGAAGTGTTAACAAATCCAAGTTCAGTATTTTCTTAGAGTTAAGAACTACATAGCTTAGGTAAAGAAAAATTAAATGTACCTGGTTATTTCTAGTAAAGTGGGTCTTGCTTTAGTTTTCTATGTAATTCAAACTATGGAGACAGATAGTACTTCCAAGAAAAAAGGATAACCAGGTGAATCAGCACTGCTGTTTGCTGTGGTTATTTTAGTCTCCTTTCTTCCCCTGAACTAAGGAACATAAGGTCACAAGCTATGTTATGCCACTTTAAAGTTAAATGTTTACTAGGGCTTTTTCTTCTTTAGTTCTGCCTTTACTCTGAAAATTACCTGCATTTCTTATCCTTCAGCTGCCCTTTTTCATTGCAGGGTGCAGAACTGTAATTTAATTTATAGTAAAAAAGAAAAACCTTTGGTCAATTATGGAACAGTGGGGTCTGGCTTTGGGATACCAAGGGGATAGTTGGAAAATAAGGGTAAGGTATGTAAATAGAGACTGACCAAGTTCTAAAGAGTTTGGCCAAATACTGAGGCAGCAGAAAGAACACATTAAAAAGAAACTAAGCTGGGAAATGCAGACATGAGGAAGACACTGTCCAACTAGGTCTATTATAATTTTTAGTCACAGTATAACTTAGGACTTAATATTACATAAGTTACATTATTCCAGCTTATTCCTTCTATAAAATGTAACTTGTTTAAAAATATTTGAAGGCAGTAAAAAGAAATCCAATATAAAAGAAAAAAATTAAAATTTTTCATATAGATTATGATCTGTCAGAGAATATGCAAAAAAGAACAAAAACCAAACCCATAACTACCCAAACACACATGTGCAGATAATACAATACCAATATGTTGGTGGTAAGGATTAGTAATAGTTGACATAGTTAAAATATTATTTTGGGAGTATACAGACAATGATTTGTATTTGGTATTGTCAAAGGCTTAAAATGATCCTGGAATCTTTGTTTAATAAATACAGGTTGGCTTAAGGACTCAAAGAATCAGGCCAAATGTGCTTGGGAAGCAGCTTGTTCTCGAGGTGTGCTAACAAGATCAACAACAAACAACTGACTGGCAGGCAGGTGTTGTGCTTGTGTACCTGAGTTTACCTCCCTGTAACGCATAAAAGTAACCCAGCTCTCTGGGATACCTCAGCCAGGTGGGCACCATTAGCCTCCTAGCTGATTCTCAGCTTTCTGAATAAACAACTGGCTGAGGCAAGAGATCCTCAGATCCCAAAAGGGATGGTAAGTCTGCTGTCAAAGCAGACTTTCTAAAGAACAGACTCCACGTAGAGACTTCTGAACCTCTTCCATGGCCCATTTTCTCTGTTCCTTCTGTGTTCAAATAGCAAACCTGTACAGATGTACCAAAAGGAAGAGAAATATTAAAAATACAACCCAGAGGAATAAAAGAAACATGGGATGAACTAAGTAGGAGTTGACTCTGAACTTGCATAGGCTGGTCTTTAAAAAAGCTGTTAAGACTGGGGCACCTAACCTCTCTGGGCCTTTACTCCCCCACTTTACAAGATGGAACTAGACTAGACCCCTAAATGATCTCCATCATCCTAACTTGAGAGTATACAAACTCTATGCATATATTATTGAGGCTAGGGACAGCCAATAGTAACTTCATTAATAAAGATGCTTTCTGTGTTACTGACGCCTCCACAAAAGTATATACCTTCCTTAAAAGGGGACCATCTTTTTTTAGGAACAAAAAGCCCACAGTGACCATACACATCCCTGAAAATTAACTTCTGGTTGGAGATGCCAATATTAATTCTGCTAAACCTTATTCTTTCTGAATATGATTCTTCCAATGAACAGAAAGGAGGCAGCCATCAATGCTGACTGACCATGCCCGAGAGGAAGTGACTTAATAGTTCAGGAAATCAAATAGAAAAAATATCCACCCCACCCCAGGGGAGAAAGAAAGTAGTTCTAAAAATAGATGACACCAGGCATATAAAATGGGTGAGAAAGAAATCTCCATGGGTCTCCACCATTTATCTTGGAAATGTATCTCACAGTAGGTATCAACTGTGTGAAATACATCCTGTTTACATTTTGATGACAGACTAGTTTTTTTGTTAAGTCTTTATCCCAACACTTACTTGCTTGCTACTCCTTTGAAAGCTGTAACTACCTCCCAAGCTTAAAAACTGACAGAAAGATCATATGATCACAAAGCAAACAACAACAAAGGCTCAGGTTTACTTTATAAATATTTGGTGCACAAACTAAAAATGTAACTTCTGCTTGGTAAACATCTACAACTACTACAACTTACCTGCATTTTAATGTAAATGTCAGTATCCAATCAGAACAGGTTCCCAGTTTTTATTCTGATGGGTTCCTAAATCTATAAGGGTTGTTTTTTTTTTAATCAGCCTTCCCATTTCATCTTACTCAGAGAGGCCCTTAATTTTTGAGAAAGGGGTTAAAATTCTTTCACTGAAATCTTGGTAAGGGAAGGTTTGATGGCCTCATGTCAGCATAAACAAATATGCAGGTGAAGGCGTTTGGCAACAGTTTAAAAAGAGATGGGGTTCAAACAAACTCCTCTGTAAACATTAAAATACCAACTTTTTTTTCCTTTAATGCCACACCTATCTCCATAAGCATTTAACCACCCAACAGTTTGGATTAGCAATAACTAATACTTATGTAGCACTTAACAATTTACAGAGCACTTTGACATACATCATTTCATTTGAGACACACCACTAAATAGGAAAGTGCTATTTTTAGGTCCCATTTTTACATGTGAGGAAGCTGACATTAAATGGCTGACTTGCCCAAGCTCACAAAGCTGGTGATAGCTGAGTGGGACCTGAACACAGGTCTCCTGACTGTAAATGGCCTGCTTTTGCTACTGCACCATGCTGCCACAAATACTGCAACCAGAGTAAATACATGATGAAATCTCAACCCCATCTAAGCCTCCCCAACCCACACAATACCATCCCCAGTCTAAGTTATAGTTAGCTCTAGGTGGTCTTTGCTCCTTATGGAATTAATTTTCTTTGTTTCTGTGGGAAACATTTATCTGGCTAAAGTGTTAAATAAGGAGATCATATAAACACCATTCGACATATATACTGGAAAATATCTTAGTCACCAGGGGTTCTGCATAGGCATGCCAGGCAGTGAATCGGATTCTCAGAGTCCATGACCCCCAAAAGGTTAAGTTAAGAATCCAAGCTAGAGGCTGTGGCTAGGTATCTTTCCAAGAAACTAAATCCACAAAGTTCTTAATATAAAGAGTTTTACCTAGACCTCATACTGTGCCCACTTACCTTCTGCCTCCCTTGCTCCAGACCTTCTCCCAGGGCCAACAGGGTCATTCAGTATATACAACTGTTTTTTAAATCACATATAAAACCTGGAACACTAATAACCTATAAATCAATGACTTCTAAAAAATAAATTTAAATTAAAATAATTATGTTAGAATGTAATTCTTAATACATACTCCTTTCTCTTATGACTTAACTTCCTAGAATGACTTTTTCTTACCATAAGCATTCCAATTCCACAGAAGTTTCACAAACATAACTACTTTGAACTCCTGAAATACCATTCTTCACTAAGAGCCCTCTAGATTACACAGAAGACAAGGTAGCGTGCAAAGAATTCTGAATCTGTTAGGCTGTTCACTCAACTATCATACCAAAAGGATTTAGAATTTTTTTGCTGGGGGGAAGGAACCGAGAAGAGTGGGAGGGAATGAATGCAGCCCTATTGTCTTCCTGCTTGAAAACTCCTAATTTGAATCTATAACATATTCCTACTAACCACTCAACTTGAACATCAGAAGTACAGTCTCTTTTCATCTTAAATAGAGCTTTTCAGTTTAAATCTGTATAAACAAACTTTGTCCTTCAATCTTTCAATTCCTCGGCAGTTTTTCAAGGTCACTTTTGCGAGCAACGACAGAGGCCTGCATCTAGCAACTTTGACTGCTTCACCACTCCAATTCAAAGAGCCCAAAATCTAAACTTCTATTGATCCTCTCAGGTAAATTCTTTTCTCAAACGAAAGTGAGGGGAAAGCAAATCAACACCCTCCAAACTTCTCCTCTAAGAGGGCCTGCTTCTTTTCCCTTCCCAGAGACTGAGAGCTGCTGGCTCACTGCTCCACACTGAGTCTGCTGCAGAAGTGTTCCAATGACCTTCATTCCATATTTGCAAATAAAAAAGAAAACAAAGACTGCTTTTTAAAATCAAGTACTACAGAACTTAGTACATGGGATGGAAGATTTCACTATTCACAAGAACTGGCTGGTTACTGATTAGTAACCTGTACTACCTTCATATCCCTAAAGAAGAAAAATATCAAGGGCAAACGGTAGGGTACCTACTCTTAATATTTCTATTCACAAACTGCAGGTACATTAGGATTTTAGATATTTCATACAAAAAATGAAAAGCATTTTGCTCACATCGTTTTAAAGAACCAAATCAACACCTGACAAAATGTATGAAACTGGTGGGAAAAGATTTGCTCTTATTATTGCCAATATAGTGGAGAAGTATGTTTCTAACCAACATCAAGCTAAAATGTGCATTTTAAAACAAAGACTGTTCCTTAATTAATTGGTACTTACTAGAATCTAGAAGCAGACAAGTAAACCAAGGAAGTTATGGGAGAATTTCACATTGGCATGTGGGCCTTCACCATTAGAACCTCCATCAGTGCAAATCATATTTTCACACAAATTTAGAACAGCAATAGTGTTGCTTCCAGCTCTGAAAACATACATGTCAACAAAGTGCATGGAAATAGAAAAAGTCTCAAACAACTCAGCTTATTCTGCAGGAAAGCTTCAGTGCACTTGAACAAAGGAAAATTATTTGGAAAACAGTTAAGTTTACCCAAGGCAAAGAGAAAGTGCTTTGCTTCTGTGCGCCCCTGAAAAATGATTAGCCTTTCTTTATGTACCTGATCTTGTCAATACTCAACTAGGAAAAGAAATCCTAGTTGAAGGGCATGCAAAATCTAAACAGAGCAAGGTATTCTAGGTGCACCAAAAGGTATGCATGGAATGTAAAGTGGCCATTTTCTGAAACAGTGCAACTTGTCCACACTCTCTGAAGCTAAACAGTTTCTACCATTTAAACACAAAACAAAGAATTAAACTTACCAGGAACTGCATTAATTTTACATGTAGTTATTTATATCTCCTCGGACAGGGAGAATTTAAGTCACTCCTATCCCTCCCCCCCAAAAGGACGGAGGAAACAAAAGGCAGCAGGAGATGCAGAAACCTGAGTCTGGAATGTCCACTCCAGTGAAAACCCGAACAGCTGTCCCCCCACCCCCCAGCAAACTATTCGCCATTTTTCTTTGTCTTTCAGCTGACCCCTGCCTCAGTGAAAAACTCCGAGGCTCCAATGAAGCCCTGCAGCCTCCTTTCACTTTAACAGTCAAAGGCATTCAATCTAGCATGCTATTTGACACCAAACCTCGCCTCCAGAGTGATCCCATTGGCTGAGCTGCTTTATCGGCCAAGGACACAAAGCCATGATTGGCTGTTCACGTCATCAGTTACCTCCTTTGTACACTTCCTGTTTTAAAGTTACCTTGAGAAGCAGAACAGGGGTCAGATCCAGACTTCAAACTACGAGGAACTTAAAGCCTGTAAATGCCTGGCAAATGCACATAGCAGATGCACTAGGGCCTCATGTACTTCCAAAACAGAGACCACTGCAAATTAGAATTGTTCTTAAAACCACGCAAAAGGGTTGTTACAGTTCCCACCCAAAGCATTTCTTATTGGCTGTCAGAGTTACATTTAAAAAATTTAAGGTAATTTAGCTGCTTCTGATTGGCCATCAAAGATGTCTGTAAGATATCTACAGTATCCTATGGCAGTAAACCAGAGAAGCAATGTGCACAAGATTGGAAAGTTGTGACTTAACTCTCTTCAGTTTTCTGTTGAGCATTAACAGAAAAAAAAGAAAACTGGGTGAGCTAACACAATGACTGCTAAGAAAATGAAGCTTCCTTAACAGTTACAAAATGTGATACCAACAACCATACAATAGTTTGCATGATTTCTAAAATGGTATCTGTCATTACATCAATGGTAATTTTAAAACCACATTATTAATACCAGGGCAAATCACTTTATTTTGAAACACAAACTAACCTAAACAGTAAAATTCTGGCGTAACATATGAAGTTAGGGACAAGGACAATGTCTTTTCCAAGTCTACCAGGAACCCAACAGGGAAATATGATAAATTGGTAAAAATAGAACATCAATGAATATATTATTGAAAACACATTACAGTTTGAGGGATTAACCAATTTATTAAGGGTGGCCACAAAATGTTGCTGATTAGCTTTTAATGTTTCAGTGTTTTGATAACATAGAGGATAAACTTTTCTACCACACTTTCAAGAATAAGCAGCAGGGCTAAGACCTCAGCAGAGATATCCTAACAACTGTGGTTACTGAAGAAATTTTGCGGTGCTGAACATTACCAATGGCAGTTGAAGATTTGCTTATGGATTTTGGGCCCAAATATTTAGGTTTTAAGAGGTGATTCCCAATATGGTGAAATCAGCATGTCTGTCTTGTCTTTTTTTTTGTTGTTTACAAAATATTCAAACAGAAACATCTATTATCTGAGGCCTTTATGTTCTCCTTAGATCTGCTTCCTACCATCAAAACTAAGTATCCTAGGACTAAACAACACAATTGTCTTGCCAGGTAAGTGAGATCTTTTCTAGAAATACCTTGGTTGATCTTAATGAGAGATCACTGTAGGCATATGCAGAGACTGGTTAGAGCCCTAAAATAGAACCAAGGTGGTCTTGTTAGATCACTCTACTATATTAACTCGTCCACAGGCATTCCACTTATTTCCCACATTGAAATAAAGTAACTTCTGAACACCAGTAAGTGCTAGGTTCTGTGCTAAGTACGTTACTCATTTTAACCCTCTATTCTTCACTATTCTCTTTTACGTGTGAGACAGTGAGTTTCAGAAAAGTTGAACAACTGGCCCCCAGCCACAAGTCTAGGATGAAAACTGAGGTCCACCTAGGGTGGTACTCTTTCCACTGCAACACACTGCTTACCAAGACATGGAGCACCTCAGGGCACATCCAAGGAAATTCTTCCATGTCACATATATATATGTGCAGATAGCATAAACAATTACAACTTCATTAATTTAAAATTTAGAAATTTTATTAATATTGAATTTTATCTGTTGGTTAGAAATCTAGCTAAGTATCTGACAAAACTGCACCCTATAAGTTAATACAAATTTCATTATTAAACTATTGGGAACATTAAACCAGTAGCAAATCACATTTATAATTTATAAAGACTTGAAACAACAACTAAAACACTATACATTAAGATACTATGGGACTGCATGGCAATTTCACTATGGCATCTAAGTAAGAATTTAGTTAGCTAACAGAGTATATTGCTGGGTGATTCCTGAAGCTACACAGAGTTCTTAAGTATTACAGTTCTTTTCTCAAAAGTTTAGACCACAGATTCCAAATAGTTACCAGCCTCGGAAGAGAAGGCAGAAGGCCAAAAGGCCAGCTGTGTGCCTTATCCACGCTAGAGCCTCTTAATCCCACAACACTGAGGGTTGAGCCAGCTGCAAGCAAGCAAAGAAGCTCCTCTGAGGAGTGGGAGGCAGAGAAGTAAGAAGAACATGTTCACATCACTGACTTAATTAGTGTCACTATGGCAAAACAACTAAGTACTTTGGAGTCAGGAACAGGTAGTTTCAAATTCTGACTCCTCTACTTATTACTTGTTTAACACTGGACTAACCCAGAGCATCAGCTTCCTCATCTGTAATATACAGATGTCACTACCTATATCACAGAACCAAAGTAAAGATTAAATGAGCTAACATATGTACAGTACACTGAACTGTACCTGAATAAGCACTGAAACAATGCTAAAAGTTATCTAATCCCAATTCCTTGCTTTACACAGAGGTTAAGGTTCAGAGAGGCCTATCTCCTCACAACCCTAAAACTACTATGGGGACATGTCTCATCCATCTCCAGCATACCCTGCAACCCTGCAGAAAGCAACTCCTGAGCCATACATAAAGGGCAGTGTGGGATGACTACTAGCTACTACTAAAAATCTTCCCATTTGTATACTAGAAATTCATGCCTTTGACCACCAATCCTGGCCAAGGTCTGGTTATTGTTCCAAAAGCCTACCCTTTAACTCTGCTTTTGATATACCAGATTAAACCTAACATGTCCCTTGATACTCTGTGAAGGTCTTTAGCATAGTTTTTATTAGTTCTTGGCAGTTTGCAAGAAAAACATTTCAACCCCTATTTCTCATCAAGGGTCACCTTAATGGAACTGAAGCCACCAGTGGGAAGAGAACTCAATTATCCTAGCATTTCCATTTGGCAACCTGACCCATTCACTCAGTTTTCCCTTCTTCTAGCTTGTTGTTACTGTGGACTGAGAGCCTCATGGGATCTCTGGGATTCCAATTCATGTTCCTCCCTGGTCCTGTATCTCAGAAGCTAATTTGTACTGTCTTGCTCTAAAAACACACAGATCACTGTGAGACAAAAACAATGCCTCTGGTTATATGGTTCAAGCTTTAATGTTCTCAAAGAAGGCAGGATGTGAACTGATGCTTTTGGTTAGAAAATTGGTTTTTATTCATGTTATCTATATACTAGCTTTATGATCTTGGCCAAGTTACTTAACCATCTCTGAGGTCACTTTTTCATACGTAAAGTGGAAAAAAACTCCAACTCACAGGAGTGCTAGGGCTTAAATGACTAAGTTAAAGCACTCAACATTAATACCTGGCATGTGTAAGTAGTGCTGAATATCAAAATATACACTTGACTACACCACTTAACACATAATTATTGTTTGCCATGTCTCTATTACCAGAGAAAAGCTTCTTGAGGACAGAAGCTGTGTCTTATTTATATTCACACACATGACTAGTGTTCAGTTCAGATATACAAATCAAACTCAACCTTAGCCATAGTGTCCATGAAGTAAGAGGGAGTAGGGATTGAGGAAAACTGGACAGTGCAAGTCCCATCTAAAGGGGCAGCTACTACACAGCTCCAAATGACGAAGGCCACAGAGGAATGCTGGCCCATTGAGTAAACGCTTCAGGTTCAATAAAAGAAGCAAACGCCAGATACTAGACACAAAAAATTGATGCTACAAAAGCTCTTGACCTGGTATCATGAGGAATGACTGAAGGACCAGAGTTATGTCAGAGGCTGGCCTCAACCACTATGACAATTCCTGCCAAAGACAGGGTCTTGCTCTGTACCCAGGAATACATGATCTTGGAGGTTACACTGTATCCCAGCAGAAACAAATTCAACAAAACAAAACAAAACAAACAAACAAAATCAGGCTCTTTAGTGGCCTGAACAAACATTTTATTGATGGTACTCCTTAACTGACCTTTTTGAACTTAGTAAGTAAATGTGGAGGTCCCAGGAAATAACTGAGATGAGAACCTGTAGAGAAAAATTAACTTTTCATTTACTGGGATGGGGACACACAGCCATTTTCATTTGAATATTAAATACACTGTGTGCCTTACTGTATACTAAGCTGATAAGATGGACATATATAACAGTTTGTTTTGTACTGGTGTTGTTTTAGGTTAGAGGGATGGGTTTTTCTTTTTTTTAAGTATACCTATAATACAACCACCCAGAATCAAGCACTGTTAGTATTGTAGGTTATATACTTTCAGAAACCTTTCTTATGTAAGTAAGATCTAAGGCTGAGTTAGTACCCCAATATTAAATAATACTATACAAACTTTTAATTTTTTGACTTTAAAAAATGTGTATAATTTTCCATATCACATGGATCTACATCATTTATAATAATTGAATTATGTTCCATTGAATGGATATTTCATATTTTTTCAATCAGTTCCATATTAATGAGTATTTTTTAATATAATGAATTTCAGTGGCTTCAATTTTAAAAGTGTAAATAGCATTGAAGAAACCATCCATTACACCCATTTCTTGTACAGTGACCACCCTCATTACCTCTTCCAGAACCACTGACACAGCTTCATAAATAGTATCACTTTGTATGCTTAAGAAACAACAATAAAAACCAGATTGTTTGTGATGACAAAACTGGACAGCTATATGCAAGAGAATGAAACTGGATTATTGCCTAACTCCATACACAAAAGTAAACTAGAAATGGATAAAAGACCTGAATGTAAGTCATGAAACCATAAAACTCTTAGAAGACAACACAGGCAAAAATCTCTTGAATATAAACATGAGCAACTTTTTCCTGAATGCATTTCCTCGGGCAAGGGAAACAAAATAAAAAATGAACAAATGGGACTACATCAAGCTAAAAAGCTTCTGTACAGCAAAGGACACCATCAGCAGAACAAAAAGGCATCCTACAGTATGGAAGAATGTATTTGTAAATGACATATCCGACAAGGGGTTAACATCCGAAATATATAAAGAGCTCACACGCCTCAACACACAAAAAGCAAATGACCCTATTAAAAAATGGGCAGAGTTCCACTCCTAGGAATTTACCCTAAGAATGAAGCAGCCCAGTTTGAAAAAGACATGCACCCCTACGTTTATCACAGCACTATTTACAATAGCCAAGAAATGGAAGCAACCTAAGTGTCCATCAGTAGATGAATGGATAAAGAAGATAGGGTATATATACACAATGGCATATTATTCAGCCATAAGAAGAAAACAAATCCTACCATTTGCAACAACATGGATGGAGCTAGAGGGTATTATGCTCAGTGAAATAAGCCAGGTGGAGAAAGACAAGTACCAAATGATTTCACTCATATGTGGAGTATAAAAACAAAGAAAAAATTGAAGGAACACAACAGCAGCAGACTCACAGAACCCAAGAATGGACTAACAGTTACCAAAGGGAAAGGGGGGAAAAGGGCTATTACAATTAGCACACACAATGTAGCAGGTGTGGGGGTGAGGTACAGGGAAGGCAGTATAACGCAGAGAAGACAAGTAGTGATTCTATAACATCCTTGTACGCTGATGGACAGTGACTGCAATGGGGTATGTGGTGGGGACTTAATAATAGGGGCAGTCTAGCAACCATAATGTTGCTCATGTAATTGTGTATTAATAATAGCAAAAAAAAAAAATGGGCGGAGGATATGAACCGACATTGCTCCAAAGAGAAAATTCAGATGGCTAACAGGCACATGAAAAGACGCTCCACATCACTAATTATCAGGAAAACACAATTAAAACCACAATGAGATATCACCTCACACCAGTTAGGATGGCCAACATAGAAAAGACTAGGAACAACAAATGCTGGCGAGGATGTGAGAAAGGGGAACCCTCCTACACTGCTGGTGGGAATGTAAGCTAGTTCAACCATTGTGGAAAGCAATAGGGAGGTTCCTCAAAAAATTAAAAATAGAAATACCATTTGACCTGGGAATTCCACTCCTAAGAATTTATCCAAAGAAAACAATTTATCAGATTCAAAAAGACATATGCACCATGTTTATCGCAGCACTATTTACAACAGCCAAGATATGGAAGCAACCTAAGTGTCCACCAGTAGATGAATGGATTAAGAAGATGTGGTACATATACACAATGGAATACTATTCAGCCATAAGAAAGAAACAAATCCTACCATTTGCAATAACATGGATGGAGCTAGAGGGTATTATGCTCAGTGAAATAAGTTAGGCAGAGAAGACAAAAACCAAATGATTTCCCTCATTTGTGGAGTATAACAACGAAGCAAAACTGAAGGAAGAAAATAGCAGCAGACTCACAGACTCCAAGAAGGGACTAGTGGTTACCAAAGGGGAGGGGTAGGGGAGGGGTGGGGGAGGACGGGTGGGGAGGGAGGGAGAAGGGGATTGTGGGGTATCATGGTTGGTGCACATGGTGTGTGTGGGGTCATGGGGAAGACAGTGTAGCTCAGAAAAAACAAATAGGGACTCTGTGGCATCTTACTACACTGATGGACAGTGACTGCAATGGGGTATGGATGGGGACTCGATAATAAGGGTGAATGTAATAACCACTGTTTTTCTTGTAAAACCTTCATAAGAGTGTATATCAGCGATACCTTAATTTAAAAAAACAGATTGTTTTAATGTTAAATCCTTCCATTTTTAATTTTGGTTCAAAATTTTTTTTAATTCAAAGGAGAGCAAAGAAATTTGAGGGCTGTCAGATTATAATCTCTGACCCATACATTTCACCTGACTTGGTCCTGAACAAACTATTAGCTATTTCCCAAATTAGATCCACCTTTAAGGATTACAAAAAAGTGTATCAACACATTTTCAAAAGAATCTGACAGAAGTTCTGAAGATAATCCCCAAAGTCTCAGAAACATTCTGAGCAATAACATCAATAGAATAAGGAACACAATGCTGGAGCTCAGCAAATGGATGCTGAATAAATGAATGAATAAAATAAACTAATGAATGAGACCTTAAATGGATTAGAAATTGTGAATTATTTATTTTTTTAAATAAATTATATTCCTCAAAGCATAAATTAAGACCAATGGATGGAAAACTAGAGGGATCTATTTCAGCTCTCAGAGCTGTCTAATGATGGCACAGCTGTCTCAGAAGGTACAGTTAGGGTTGTTAGCACAGAGTTTGAACACTTGACAGGAATATGTAAAGACAAGGCAAAAAATAGCCATGTTGAGAGGCAGGAAAAAAGCCCATGCTTTGCAGCTAGACAGATTTAGATTATAATCCCTCCTCACCTCTTTTTAGCTGAGTAACCTCAGGCAAGTTACTTAACCCCATTGAGACCTATTTCCTAAAATGTGAAACATCTTTCAAGGTTATGAAGATTAAGGATATTTTCATTCATTCAATAAATACCTATATGTGTAGGCACTATGCTGAGATCTACAGATCCTAAACAAGACACAGCCCCTGCCCTCAAGGAGATTAAAGTTTGTTATAACACAGAGGAAAATTAAAATAGGCAATCATAGTGCTGGGTATAGCGGCTAATGCAGTACAGGACATAAAAACAGAGCACCTAACCTAGGGCCTAACTCAGTTTCAGGCTGATCAGAGAAAGCTACTTGGGAGATTTAAAACCCTAAGAAGAATAGCAACCTACTAACACAGAGAAGCAAATAGCATGTGCAAAGGCCTGCAGCTGACAGAAAGCATTACATTCCTAGAAGGGCTGTAGTTTGGTATGGCAGCAGGCAAGAGGCAAGAAGTAGTTAGAAAAGCAGATAGGGCTGGATAAGACTAAGATGCTAGAACTTTATTCTGAGGACAATGATGCCACTGAAGAGTTTTAAGCATGGAACTGGCACAATCAGAATTACCCTTTAAAAGACCATTTTGAGTACAGTATGGAGAAGGCGACAGAGTGGGAGGATGGCAGCACTATGGACAGATTAACAGGGAAATCAGGACAGTAGTTACTGGAAAATGTAGTAGTGAAGATGCTGAAAAGTGGATGAATAGGGAATATTAAGAGATAAAAAATCATTAAGACCAGTGATTAATAATATATGTAGAATATGAGAGAATATATTTGTAAATGACTTAACCAATAAGGGGTTAACATCCAAAATATATAAAGAACTCACACGCCTCACCACCCAAAAAGCAAATAACCCGATTAAAAAACGGGTGGAGGATACAAACAGACACTGCACCAAAGAAGAAATTCAGATGGCCAAGAGGCACATGAAAAGATGCTCCACATTGCTAATTATCAGGGAAATGCAAATTAAAACCATAATGAGATATCACCTCACACCAGTTAGATGGCCAACATCCATAAGACAAGAACAACAAATGCTGGTGAGGATGCATAGAAAGGGGAACCCTCCTACACTGTTGGTGGGAATGTAAATTAGTTCAACCATTGTGGAAAGCAATATGGAGGGTCCACTAAAACTAAAACAGAAACTAAAGACTAAAAACAGAAATACCCAGGAGTTCCACTCCCTACAAATTTACTCAAAGAAAACAAGATCCCAGATTCAAAAGACACATGCACCCCTAGGTTACTCGCAGCACTATTTACAATAGCCAAGATACGGAAGCAACCTAAGTGTCCATCCGTAGATGAATGGATAAAGAAGATGTGGTACATATACACAATGGAATATTATTCAGCCTACGAAGAAAACAAATTCTACCATTTGCAACAACATGGATGGAGCTAGAGGGTATTATGCTCAGTGAAATAAGCCAGAAGGAGAAAGACAAGTACCAAATGATTTTCCTCATTTGTGGAGTATAAAAACAAAGAAAAAACTGAAGGAACAAAACAGCAGCAGACTCACAGACTCCAAGAAGGAACTAGCAGTTACCACAGGGAAGGGGATGGGGAGGGAGGGAGGGAGGGAGGGAGAAAGGAATTAAAGGGCATTATGATTAACACACATAATGTAGAGGGTCACGGGGAAAGCAGTACAGCAAGCACAGAGAAGACAAGTAGTGACTCTACAGCATCTTACTACACTGATGGACAGTGACTGCGATGGGGTGTGTGTGGGGCACTGGACAATATGGATGACTGTAGTAACCACAATGTTGCTCATGTGAAACCTTAATAAAATTGTATATCAATGATACCTTAAAAAAATAAAAATAAAAGAATAATGCATGTAGAATAACAACACTGTGCCTGATAAACAGCAAGTGCTCCAAAAAATGGTAGCTGCTACCATTATGACTGTTATTGGCAATTGGATTAGATGACCTTTGAAATCACACTGATCCCCAAGCATCTATGTTACCTTGAAGACATATTGTATATGTTCCCAGAAAAGTCCTTTCCCACTTTTGGCCAAGCTATCCTATATGAAAAATTTCATTTTTTATTCATAAACTCTCTATGCCAGAACTGCTCAACTGGGCTCTACGACACACCAGTCATAACATGAAATGCTTATGTGTTCTGACAAACAGAGTTCCATGGCCAAATAAATTCAAGAAAAACTGCATAATGTATCCTTTCTCTTGAAGGGTCATAAGGAACGTAAGCACAAAGGCTTTGAATACTAATTTTGCACTAAAGAAATGCATTTCGGTTTGGTTATTATTTTGTCAAGGATCCTTTTATCACCCCCAAAGGACACTTATTAGCATTTTACAAGAACTAATAATGTTCAAAGAAACAGCTTGGGAAATGCTGTTTTAAAAGAACTTAAAAACTTTAGTTGAATGGTAAGAAAACTATACGCAACTCTATCCCAACCACATTCCAAAATGGTTGAAGTTTCACACACATTGTAGCACTTCCCTTTTTAATTTAGTCCTACTGAAAATGACATTAAATATCATCATAAATAGCAATCTTCTGCCTCCCAAATTATTGGCAAGCAAATATGCTTTTCTTCTTAAAAAGGCCCAAACTTTGTCATTTGATAATAAGTAAATTCTAAGCTCCTTACCTTCATGGAACAGTAATAATTTTTAAGACAGTTAAAAATCACAAAGATGTTCAACTGTGCAGATAGCTTGTACTCTCTTTTCTCTCTTTTAAACTGACAGATCATGCCAATGGTGAGAGGATACGTTTTCTTAACAATGGGCAAATAATGTAATCTCATACTGATCACTGGACAATTTGCAGCTCCTGAGGGCAGGATTAACAGTAATTAGGGATTGTGAAAACATTCAGTACAGCAGTCTCCCCTTACCTGTGGGGGATACTGTCCTTCAGTACAGCAGAACCCAAATGGATGCCTGAAACCAAGGATACACTGTTTTTTCCTATACATACATACCTATGATAAAGTTTAATTTACAAATTAGGCACAGTAAGAGATAAACAATATCTAAAAGAGAACAATTTTGATATACTGTAATACAGATTGGCTTAAAGATGGCAGGGTGAGAGGTGAGACAAAATCCTCCTCCAAAAACCACATATAATATGAAAATATAGCAAATATAACTAATACTGAAAGAGCAACAAGAAAGAAGGCTGTGACACTGCTCACATCTGGGGAAAAGAGCAGACCTCAAAGAAAAGGGTAAAGTACCAAAGCTGCGATCCAGTTGGACCCAAGCCCTGCCCCCACCACAGCTCACGGGTGGAAGGAGGAGTAACAGAGTGGGGAGAGAGTGGCGGCCTAGGACTGTTGAACACCCAGCCCTAGAGATCTGCTCTGGGAGCACAAACCTATATTACATGGTGCTCTGGATATTAGTGGGGTTGGAAAGCTAAGACCGGCGGAATACTCAGAGAGGCTGAGATTCCAGCCACTTGTGGAGAATAGGTACACACAACAGGCTGCTCTGGGACAAAAGAAAGGCGGGTACTCTGAGACACCTCCCAACAGCAAGAGGGCTGTTAGAGGGGCAAGGATTGCACAGAGCTTGCTGCTCAGGAGAAAGGACAGGTGGACAAAAAAGTCCTGGCACACTCAGCCCAGCAGGTTGGGAACTTTCAGGAGCTTCAGGTGCTCCATCCCCGTGGCAGGCAACACAGCTCTGAAGCCCCCCACCATGATACACAGCCTGCTGCTCCTCCCTCTAGGCCAGCACTGGATCATAAACCTGCTGCCCCCGCCATTGCACAGGCCAGACAGAGGGCAGCCCCACTTATGGCAACTACAAGGGAGTGGCATAGAGACACCTCCATGCACACTCGGCCTACTGGCCCTGGCAGTGGAGGCAGGCACTGCAGCCAGGAGACAGGCAAGAGCTCTTTCCTCCTGGCAGGCATCGGCGCGGCTTGCCTGTGACCGCCATTGCGCCAGGCCAGCCAGAGGGTAGACCCGCCTACAGCAGCTACAGGGGCATATCCAAAAGGCTGCTCCCTGTGCATTCAGCTCACTGACCCTTGCAGTAGAGGCAGGCACTACAACCAGGAAGCAGGAAGGAGTTCTCTCCTCCGGGCAGGCACCAGCGCCACTCACCTGTGACCCCCCACAATCACTCCAGGGGCTGAACAGCTCCAGAGAGTAGAGCTTCTGGGCACTAGAGGGCACTGCCTACACCAAATTATTACTACAAATATGAAACATCAAAAGAACCTGTTACAAACCAAAATCCCACAAATACCAAAAAGAGGGCCAAGTGAAACTGAACTCACCAATCTTCCGAGAAAGGTTTTAAAATAAAAATTATAAACATGCTCAAGGATCTACAGAAAAATATTCAAGACCTCAGGGAGGAATTCAAGAAAGAGAGAAACTTTGATAAATACAGTATCCGAAATGAAACATACAATGGAGGGATTTAAAAGCAGATTAGATGAAGTAGAGGGGATGGTAAATGAAATAGAAATTGGAGAACAGGAATATAAAGAAGCTGAGGCACAGAGAGAAAAAAGAATCACTAGGAATGAAAGAATATTAAGAGAACTGTGTGACCAACCCAAACGGAACAATATTCACATTATAGGGGTACAAGAAGAAGAAGAGAGAGAAAAAGGGATAGAAAGTGTCTTTGAGGAAGTAATTGCTGAAAACTTCCCCAATCTGGGGAAGGAGATATTCTCTCAGGCTATGGAGGTGCACAGATCTCCCAACACAAGGGACCCAAGGAAGACAACACCAAGACATATAATAATTAAAATGACAAAGATCAAGGATAAGGACAGTATTAAAAGCAGCCAGAGAGAAAAAAAAGACCACAAAGAAAGGAAAACCTATCAGACTATCATCAGACTTTTCAACAGAAACTTTACAGGCCAGAAGGGAGTGGCATAATATATTCAGTGCAATGAAACAGAAGGGCCTCAAACCAAAAATACTCTACCCAGCAAGATTATCATTTAAATTTGAAGGAAGGATTAAACAATTCCCAATAAGCAGAAGCTGAGGGAATTTACTTCCCACAAACCATCCCTACAGTGTATTTTGGAGGGACTGCTCTAGATAGAAATGCTCCCAAGGCTAAACAGATGTCACCAGAGAAACTAAAACCACAGTAAAGGAAGTAGACCCATTACTTACTAACCAAAAGCAAAATTAAATCAGCTACCCACAAAGTCAGTCAGGGGATACACAGAGCGTCCAGAATATGACACCTAACATATAAAGAGTAGAGGAGGAAGAAAAAGACGGGAGAAAAAAAAGAATCCTCAGATTGTGTTTATAATAGTATAATAAGTGAGTTAAGTTAGACTGTTAGATAGTAAAGAAGCTCCCCTTGAACCTTTGGTAACCATGAATCTAAAGCCTGCAATGGCAGTAAGTACATATCTATCAATAATTACCCTAAATATAAATGGACTGAGTGCACCAATCAAAAGACAGAGTTACAGAATGGATAAAAAAGCAAGACCCATCTATATGCTGCCTACAAGAGACTCACTTCAAAACCAAAGACATACACACGCTAAAAGTAAAAGGATGGAAAAAGATATTTCATGCACACAATAGGGAGAAAAAAGCAGGAGTTGCAATAGTTATATCAGATAAAACAGACTTCAAAACAAAGAAAGTAACAAGAGACAAAGAAGGACATTATATAACGATAAAGGGGTCAGTCCAACAAACGATATAACCATTATAAATATCTATGCACCCAACATAGGAGCACCAACATACATACAACAAATACTAACAGAATTAAAGGGGGAAATAGAATGCAATACATACATTTTAGGAGACTTCAACACACCACTCACTCCAAAGGACAGATCAGCCAGACAGAAAATAAATAAGGAGACAGAGGCACTGAACAACTCATTAGAACAGATGGACCTAACGGACATCTACAGAACACACCACCCAAAAGAAGCAGGATACACATTCTTCTCAGGTGCACAAGGAACATTTTCCAGAATAGATCACATACTAGGCCATGAAAAGAGCCTCAGCAAATTCAAAAAGACTGAAATTGTACCAACCAACTTCTCAGATCACAAAGGTATGAAACTAGAAATTGCACTAAGAAAACAAAAAGGCTTATGAACACATGGAGCTTAACATGCTCCTAAATAATCAATGGACCAATGACCAAATTCAAACAGAGATTAAACAATATATGGAGACAAATGAAAACAACAGCTCAATGCCCCAACTTCTGTGGGACACAATAAAGGCAGTTCTAAGAGGAAAGTATATAGCAATTCAGACCTACTTAAAGAAGGAAGAACAATCCCAAATGAACTTTCTAAACTCACAATTAATGAAACTAGAAAAAGAAGAACAAATGAGGCCCAAAGTCGGTAGAAGGAGGGACATAATAAAGATTAGAGCAGAAATAAATAAAATCAAAGGAATAAAACAATAGAAAGAATCAATAAAAGCAGGAGAGCTAGTTCTTCGAGAAAATAAACAAAATAGATAAACCCCTAGCCAGACTTATCAAGAAAAAAGAGAGCCTACACACTTAAACAGAATCAGAAATGAGAAAGGAAAAATCACAATGGACACCACAGAAATAAAGGAATTATTAGAGAAAACTATGAAAAATTATATGCTAACAAACTGGATAACCTAAAAGAAATGGACAACTTTCTAGAAAAATACAACCTTCCAAGACTGACCCAGTAAGAAACAGAAAATCTGAACAGACCAATTACGAGCAACAAAACTGAACTGGTAATCAAAAAACTACCTAAGTACAATATGCCTGAACCAGATCGCTTCACTGTTGAATTTTATCAAACATTTAGTGAAGACCTAATATCCATCCATCCTCCTTAAAGTTTTCCAAAAAGTAGGAGGCCAGCATCCCTAAACCAGGCAGACACCACAAAAAAAGAAAATTACAGACCAATATTCCTGATGAGCATAGATGCAAAAATACTCAACAAAATATGACCAAACCGAATTCAAAAATACATCAAAGAGATCATCCATCATGATCAAGTAGGATTTATCCCACAGATGCAATGGTACAGAACTTGAAAATCCATCAACATCATCCACCACATCAACAAAAGAAAAGACAAAAACCACATGATCATCTCCATAGATGCTGAAAAAGCTTTTGACAAATTCAACATCCATTCATGATAAAAACTCTCAATAAAATGGGTATAGAGGGCAAGTACCTCAACATAATAAAGGCCATATATGACAAACCCACAGCGAACATTATACGTAACAGCAAGAAACTGAAAGCTTTTCCTTTAAGATCGGGAACAAGGCAAGGATGCCCACTCTCCCCACTTCTATTCAACATAGCTCTGGAGGTCCTCACCACAGCAATCAGACAACACAAAGAAATAAAGGGCATCCAGACTGGTAAGGAGAAAGTTAAACTGTCACTGCAGATGACATGATATTGTACATAAAAAACCCCAAAGACTCCACCCCGAAACTACTAGAACTAATAACTGAATCCATCAACGCTGCAGGAAACAAAATCAATACACAGAAATCTGTTGCATTCCTATATACTAACGATGAACTAGCAGAAAGAGAAATCACGAAAACAACTCCATTCACAATTGCATCAAAAAGAATAAAATATCTACAAATAAATCTAACCAAGGAGGTGAAAGACCTATACCCTGAAAACAAGACACTCATAAGAGAAATTAAAGACACTAATAAATGGAAATACATCCCATGCTCATAGATAGGAAGAATTAATATTGTCAAAATAGCCATCCTGCCTAAAACAATCTACAGTTTCAATGCAATCCCTACCAAAATACCAACAGCATTCTTCAACGAACTGGAACAAATAGTTCTAAAATTCATATGGAACCACAAAAGACCCGAATAGCCAAAGCAATCCTGAGAAGGAAGAATAAAGCTGGGGGGATTATGCTCCCCAAGTTCAAGCTCTACTACAAAGCCACAGTAATCAAGACAATTTGGTATCGGCACAAGAATAGATCCAGAGATCAATGGAAGAGAATAGAGAGCCCAGATATAAAAGCAAGCATATATGGTCAATTAATATACAATAAAGGAGCCATGGATATACAATGGGGAAATGACAGCCTCTTTAACAACTAGTGTTGGCAAAACTGGACAAGCTACATGTAAGAGAATGAAACTGGATTACTGTCTAACTTCATACACAAAAGTAAACTCGAAATGGATCAAAGACCTGAATGTAAGTCATGAAACCATAAAATTCTTAGAAGAAAACATACGTAAAAATTTCTTGAATATAAAACATGAGCAACTTTTTCCTGAACGCATCTTCTTGGGCAAGGGAAACAAAAACAAAAATGAACAAATGGGACTACATTAAACTAAAAAGCTTCTGTACAGCAAAGGACACCATCAGTAGAACAAAAAGGCATCCTACAATATGGGAGAATATATTGGTAAACGACATATGACAAAGGGTTAACATCCAAAATATATGAAGAACTCACATGCTTCAACACCCAAAAAGCAAATGACCCTATTAAAAAATGGGTGCAGGATATGAACAGACATTGCTCCAAAGAAGAAATTCAGATGGCCAACGGCACATCTTAAGATGCTCCGTATTGCTAATTATCAGGGAAATGAAAATTAAAACCACAATGAGATATCACTTCACACCAGTTAGGATGGCCAACATCCAAAAAAAGACAAGCAACAATAAATGCTGGCTGGCGAGGATGTGGAGAAAGGGGAACCCTCCTACACTGTTGGTGGGAATGTAAACTAGTTCAACCATGGTGGAAAGCAATATGGAGGTTCCTCAAAAAACTAAAAACAGAAATTTGACTTGAGAATTCCACTCCTAGGAATTTACCCAAAGAAAACAAGATTCCAGATTCAAAAAGACATATGCACTCCTATGTTTACTGCAGCACTATTTACAATAGCCAAAATATGGAAGCAACCTAAATGTCCAACAGTAGATGAATGGATAAAGAAGATATGGTACATATGCACAATGGAACACCATTCAGCTTAAGAAGAAAACAAATCCTACCTTTTGCAACAACATGGATGCAGCTAGAGGGTATTATGCTCAGTGAAATAAGCCAGGCAGATAAAGACAAGTACCAAATGATTTTGCTCATTTGTGGAGTGTAAAAATGAAGCAAAACTGAAGTCATGAAACAGCAGCAGACTCACAGACTCCCAAGTAAGGACTAGAGGTTACCAAAGGGGAGTAGTGGGGACAGAGGGAAAAGAGTTTGAAGGGCATTATGATTGGCACACATGGAATGTGTGGGGGGAGGGTCACGGGGAAGGCAGGATAGCACGGAGAAGACAAGTAGTGACTCTGTGGCATCTTACTACACTGATGGACAGTGACTGCAATGGGGTGTGGGGGGGACTTGATAATATGGGTGACTTTAGTAACCACAATGTTTTTCATGTGAAACCTTTATAAGAGTGTATTTCAATACCTTATAAAAAATTTAAAATATATACTGTTATACAAGTTATCTGAATGTAGTCTGTCTCTGTCTCTCTTTCTCAAAATACCTTATTTACCCACGCTTCTGTTTCTTGTGATGATGCGAAATGATAAAACTGCGGTAAGAATGATCACTAATGCTCACAGAGTTAAGCTAGTGACAGGATGCAAAATACTCTATACTCCAATACCATTTCCTATGAGTGACTGAAACCACTTATTGAAGCACTGCTCAAGATCACTACTTACAGCTCATACCCACAAATGTATATAAGAATCATTTTTCAATCTCACCTACAAAGATACTGTTGATTTTTTAAATGGCGGGTATTCTTTTAAATAGGATGCCTTATATGACTTAAACATGGAGATGTGAACATTTAATTTAAGCCTATTCTACAGGCTACACTGAAATGCAAAGGTTAGCCTAGTCCGTCTCTCTAAACTGCATCTGAAGTTTATCCATTAGAAAGCTCTCACATGTAAAAGAAAGTATACTGGACTTACAAGTAATCTATCTGTAGACAATTAAGAACTTAAATCAAAATGAAAAATACAACTCCCATGCTGAGAATAAGTACAGGTATTGCCTCACTGCTGTCAGGTACATCACTGCTAACACATGGAAAAGTGGGAAGGGTGCAGCAGATTTTGCAACCTGGCAAAAATTTCTGCAGAGATTTTTTTTTCCTGAACATTCCACAGTATTGTCTTACAGCTTATGTCAAAGAAAATGGTACCCAGGTAACTACAAACCGAACTGACAGTCCTACTTCAACTGATAATTTTTACAACTAGAAAAAATTTAACGTTACTATAATGCAAGTATCTTTCTGGACAGAAGGCTAAAACTGGTTGTTCTTATTTCAATAATTATTGCTATTTGGCAAAAATGAAATCAGAATGATTACCACTCAGCACTTGGTGACTAAGGTGATAAGGAGACAATCTAAGCCTGAAACAAATGTTCCTACTTTGTGCATTCTAAGTAATACTGACCTCACACTGGTCCACTATAAACCAGCTCCTAAACCTCAATAGCACAACTAAATTAGGTTATTTCTTTCATGTCGAGTGGTTGCTCCCCCTTGTAAAAATTTTACTGTACATAACAGGGCAGAGAAGTACAAAAGGTCTCTGCCTCAGGGAAGCTTTAACTAGTTGTAAAGACAGAATTTATGCTGTTCTAAAAAGTCAGTCTTACTAAGGCCCACTCAATGACAGGCACCTACCATATGCTATTGTAGTCATTTTTCATTACTCTATAATATAGTTATTGTTACCACCACTTAACACAGGAAGAAACCAAGACTCAGACAGGTTAAGAATCTGACCCCAGCTCCCACAGAGGGTAAATGCACTGCAGACAGAATTCTTTCCCTGGCCTGACTCCAACGTCAGCAGCTACACTGCCCACCCACCACCCCTCGCCCAAAGGCACTTTTGGCCAAAGTATTCTAAATCCACTTCCTCCTACAATTAACCCACTTAAATTATGTTAGGTGCTTTGAGTCGCTGTGGGAAAATACCAAAATGACCTTGTAGCCTTCCAAACTAGTCACAGCGCATGCATGAAAAACTGAATAAACATACTGAAAAGAGAGACTGTAAGACATCAGATAACTCACCATCGGTTTCCTTTGAGCACAAGAAATAGAATGGAAAAGAACAACTTGCTGGCTAAGGAATGTTCTTCCTAGGTTGTATGCCTGAGGCTGGAACGAATCCCAAGAAGGTCATCTGTGACCCTAATAATGTCCTCTGCCGTTCTCCTTCCTATGAATGAGGCAAACTTGTCAAAACACAAAAGGTTAAAACTGGTTGTTCTCTGCCATCAAGTCAATGCTTCCACAAGAGAGGCAATACTGTCCAGCAGAATGAGCACTGGTCTGGGAATCCAGTGATCTGGGCTAGACTTGGCTCTGCCCTTGCATACCTAAGTGACCTTTCCAAGATCATAACACTCTAGAACCTTAGTACAAAGGACATGCCTGAAAGAATCAAAGATCACTTCCTGAGCTAAGACATAAGGATTTTGCTTTTCTCATAATCTATGGTGTCAAAAGAACACAACGTTTAAGAGTTAAGGGCTCCACCAGTTGTATAAGACCTATGTTTGAATCCAGGCTCTGCCACTTACTAGCTGTGTGACCTTGAGAATATTACTTAACTCCTCAGTTTCCTCACATGTAAAAATGAGGGTGGCTAATAGTATCTACCTCATATTGCCTGAGGATAATATATATAATACATTTATACCTAGCTGGTACAATATAAGCACTCAATAAAGGTAGTAACTATTATTCCCGAGTCTGATTTATAGATCTTTAGTGGTTCAGTACCTCTGAACTAAAAGAAGAGTGAATTTCAAATTGCCTCAAAGACACCTAGCATGGCCCCCTCACATCACTTTGCCTCCATTTCTCTGTAAATGGGATTAAGAAACTTTTTATTTTTTCTAATACAATGAAATCGGTTTTGACCAAATAGAAAATGTGCACTTGGTAGTTCCTCACTGCTTGGCATTAATCACTTCCATATATAAGAAGACTATGTCAGCAGTATTATGAAGCCTGGTTTTAAAGAGTGCAGATTCTTAAACTTTCTGTACAATTTTTCCCCATTATCTATCTGGATTCAGGAAAGCTCCAGCCATTTATTTTGTAAATCTCCCTTCACAAAAGAAGATACAGGATATGATTTAAATACCTAGCTGAAGAATCCATATATGGCTACCATTCTGTGGTCTGAATCTTGTTAACAGTACAACAAATTCTTATTAATTATATCTCCCACTCAATACGCTCCTAACACCCAGAAATCAAAGAAAGATGACCTACTTTGAAATATAAAACTATTTTGGAATTTAACTAGTCTGGTTTATGTTGCTAGCATGACACAGCAGATAAAACTATATAGGCTTTAGCATCAGGCAACCTGGATTTGAATCCCAGTTAAACCACTGAGTGACACTAGACAAGCTACTTAACCTCTGATCCTCAGTTTTCTCTCCTGCAATATAGGGATGGGATGATAATGCCTACCTAACAGGAATATGGTACTAAGTGTGCCCCAAAATGTCAATTCCCTTCCTTTACCTCCCCATCCTTGGAAAATTTATTTGCATTCATAAGAAACTGACCAAATTTGAAAATCACAGTTCCTTCATATTGGTGTGAAAACAGAAGTGTAACATCTACGCAAGGCTACAAAGAACCACCAAACATAGATAAGGAAAAACAAATTAGGAAAACTCAAGAGATTTAACATAAATGTGTTTCCATGATCATCATACCTTGGGAGGAGCAAATGTAAAACAATCCAAGTCACTCCGTTCAAGGGAAAAGGAACGTACCCCCAGCAAGCTGGCTCTAACAACTCTCAATTACAATAAAAGTTTTTTGAAATATGAACCAAAAGTGTTGACAAGTCTAGTTACTTAAGACAAGAAGCTATGCACTAGTTTATTTTCATTCTGGGCTACTGAGTTAAAAAAAAAATTAAGTGCATATGAAGGTGGCTGTTATTTTTTAGGCTTATGTAAATGGAATAAATGAGCCAAGATCCAAGATCTCTGTGAAGTTCTCTTCCACCAAAGAGGAACCTAACAATATCCATTCAACAAATAATTGCCAAGTATCTAATATTTGCTAGGAGGTGTAGCAAGCTCAGCCCTGGTCAGTATCCTTCCTAAAGCAAGAAAACTTCAAATAGAACATCTCAAAACTAGCTGCATGGTCCCGCCGGATAATCCAGACCTGGTCTTACTATAATTCCGAAGTCTGAAAATGTTCACCGAAATGTTTCCGTACTTTCTCACTCTTATAGATCCGTCACTACTTAGTGCCTCCTAGACTTTGCGCTCAATTACTAAGACCAGGCACACGGATCCAATAGGATCCTCTACCACACTGGGTCTGTTTACTTCCTCTTATTATCATATCCCAGATCTGGTAACTCTGGATCAAGGGCTCCACCAAAAACCTCAGTGTTTCAATGCTGACACTCTCTAGCAAAACCCCTGACCTAATCCTATAGTTCGGATATGTTCCTAGGGCCCTGATGCCCTCAGAGAAGGCATCAACTTATATCAGGGTCACTCCCAAACCGTGTTACAGTCCAAGTATACCCTCCTGGATCTCGAAGATCCTCTGTGTGTAACTAGAGTTTCAATGTTTCCAAGCCTGGCACCCTTGGGGTTTGCACGCCCCCATTCTGGACCATGCATGTTCCATGGAAGGTACCTCTGGAATTAGGAGTGCCTCTCATTCCAGTCCATGCACAGGTACCCCCGAAGTACTGCCAGACCACCCTCTCTTCCCCCTTAAGGCCTCCAGGTTCTCCTCCAGCATCACCCTCACGCCTGCGCCGTAGGGGGTCATCGCCCTGCAGCCTGGTGCCCAAGACGCACACATCCCCCGCAGCCTCCAATTCCTCCTTCACCCCCAGGCCGAAGTCAGCGCGACCAATAAGGTGCCAGGTCCACGGCCTCCCCGCCACGGACCAATCACGAGCGAGCCCCCCCGCCGTCGCTTTCCGCCAATGGGAGAAAGCCCGCGGGCCGGGCCGACCAGGCGCACGGACCCCACGAGCGCGGCGGCAGCGGCGGCGACAGCGGCGGGCAGGCGAGAACACAACATGGCGGCGGGCAGGCCGGAGCGAAATACAGCAGCGGCCGCGCGAGGAAAGTGCGGTCTCCGCCAAAGGCGGGAAGCGCTGCCCCTCCCCCCGCCGCCGTCGCCGCTCACCTCTCACCCTCCCTCCCACAGACGCTCCCGCACACTCACGCCTCAGCTCGAGTCCAGGGAAGAGCAGGAGCCGCCCCCGCGCTCCAGCGGAGTCGGGCAATGCAGAGGCCTGGGCGCGGCGGAGGGGAGGGGGAAGCGTGCGTCACCGAGAACGGAGCGCGCGCGGAACGGGGGCACAAACAAGATGGCGGCCACGCCGTTTGCCCCGTCTCCCCCTTCCCCTCCCCCTCCCTGGGCGCCTCGACTCCCAGTATTTTGTAATGCGCAGAAGCTGAATTGCCTGAAGTCTCGCGAGATTTAGGAAAGGGCTACTGTGCTGAGAGGCGGAATGAGATCTGAGAGCATTCCGACCCCGCCCTTTTCAGGGGATCTCGAGGCGTTGCGGGGTGACCTCCGCAGGGCGTTCTATTCATTCCTTGTGGATGTGCTGTGGCGCACAGACCTTTGATTTTAGGAAATAGGTGCTTTGCGTTGCTTTGTTTTGTTTTACTAGGGAGGAGAGAGAGCTAGGGCACGAAGGACGACATGGGCTACCGCTACCATAAAAGGGCATTTAACACCAAAACTGTGAAATGATATACTCCAGAATAAAGAACAGCATTTCCCAAGAATGAACAGCATGTGACCTTACGTACACTTCGTTTTCCTCATTTGCAGTTAAGAACTTGAAGACCCTGGAACCCACAGC
Source organism: Smutsia gigantea (assembly GCA_032199065.1). NCBI lineage: Eukaryota > Metazoa > Chordata > Mammalia > Pholidota > Manidae > Smutsia > Smutsia gigantea. The sequence continues at coordinate 75,319 of JAVSCE010016299.1, forward strand.
TACAATGAGCATTACATCTTTTTCATACTTTATCTCTGTAATCTCAACCATTCAGTCCGAAGGCATTAGTATTATTTCTGTGACAGATGATAAAACTGAACCTCGAAGGCGTTAAGTAACTTGATCAAGGTCCTACAGCTAGTAGGTGTCAAAACTCAGTATGAATAGCTCCAAAACCTGGAGATGAATTCATCAAATATGTATTGAATGGAACTACCTAAACCAAGCCAGTGTGTTAAAGAGGCAAGCACAGAAGTGAGACTACCTTGAGGTTGGTTATCTTGAATTTTACCGATGATCTGGGAGCCTGAGACTTGTGTTGCCAGGGTCCTCAACAATAAGATCAACACACTATTATTATTTCCTTCCTTTGAGTTTAACTCTAGTGATAAAGTCATTTGGAATAGTGGAATAAACCTTCGAATTCAAGAAATTGTTTTCAAATCCAGTCTTAATAAATCTCACTCCCTGCACTCAATAAATACTTGATGAATGAATGGACAAAACCTAACTAACTGTAAGACACCTGACGTCACTGAGTCTCAATTTCTTCTTCTGTAAAATAATCTAATTCTTATCTCCTGGAAGTGTTGGGGAGATTGAATGAAACAACATAAAAGAGAGTGCTCTGTAAATTGCAGAAGTGTCATAAAGAAGTTAGTGATAATGATGACATTTTCAAACATGAGAAATGGAATAAAAAAATTAAAAGCAGGAAGACCCAAAATAGTTTGTTGAGTTAGTAGAGGGATGAGTTTAGCTAATGGGAAAAATCTAGGTAAGTCTTTACAAATATTTATTAACAGTAATTGCATATAGTATGTGTGCAAAGAGATGTAAAAATGTATAGGAAGCAGCACCGGAAAAACTAAATATCAACGGCACATAGGGGCTGCAGTCAGTTTTCCTCTAAGAGCCTGGAAATCAATTTGCCTTCAGAATTAAACTAATAAAAATTTACAAAGCCAAGGAAATTAGCCAAGGTTGAGAGTAAACATATTTAAAAACAGGTCGTGCTCATGCATTGATCTATCCGATTTGAAGTCCAGGAAGGGTCCTGGAGATAACTGTGCTAGGTGTTTTCAGTTGCTAGTTTGTGAACAGTATATCGCAGGGGAGGGGAGTTGTCAAGAGGCTTGGGACAGCAGCTACCAACTCATATGAAAGTATTCTATTTTAATAGTATAACTGGTTGCAGTCATGCTGGTGCAAACAGTCTGAATATTAGTCCTTGCTGTAGACTTATTACCAATATTCTCTGCCCCTCCTTTCTAAAACCTTCCTTATCTGGCCTGTCCTTAGGAGATTATACTTTTCACTCTAATGTCATCAACCTTGGCCTTGCTTTGATCAATGACATGTGGGTAGAAATGGTTGAACCCCTTCTGAGCAGAAATGTATGGACCATCTTATGATTCCTCCATATTATTTTTCTCTTTCTCAAAATACCTTATTTACCCACCCTTCTGTATCTTGTGATGATGCGAGATGATGCTTTGATCCCAGAATGAAGATATGTAGAGCCACAGCTAAGGTACATGACATACAATGTAATGTGAGTAAGAAACCCTTATTGTTGTTAGCCACTGAGATTTTGTTTGTTACTGCAACATAACCTAGCTATCCTAAACTAATACAGCCCTAAAGTTAGCTATCTGTGAGGATAAGCCAACAGCCTGTCTACAAACATGATCAAAAAACAAACCAAACTGTGATGTAGGTCATAAGGAAGGAATCTCAAGGAGAGAGAGGTGATAGTAATTTAATAAGTAGAAACCTAATCAATCATGTCAACCTGTTTGGAGAGAGATTCTGTGGAGATGGTAGTCTCCAGATGCAGACTCCTGGAGTTCTCCAGAGCATTGAGAAGTCATGAGTTCAGGACATACAGAGTTTGAATTACAAATAAGACATTGTAAGCTGTGGGGTGGACATTGTTGTCTGCTCAACACCCTTGTCCTTTTGACTGGTAATGGCACTCGACTTTTTTTCTTTTTTTATACTATAGAATCATCCTTCTTCATTTGTATATAGGGCTGAATCAGAAGGTGTGTGGCCCTGAGAACGTACTTTTCAGATCTCCAGCTGGGAGAAGGATAATACACCAACAACCCAGTTGCCTAGCTCTGAAATCCATGCTAAGCCTTGAAATTCATTGCCCTTCCTTTCCCGGCCTCACTTCCCATGGGCTGCTCCTGGCCATTGACTGAGCCCAGCAGGGATTTTAGGACAGGCTTTTCCTGGGACACAAGGTACTCTTGTGATGGACTTTGGCTCAAGGACCCTTCAACGGCCTTGCCAAACTTACCTTAGAACTGCACTGCAGTCTAAGACCCTTCCACCTAGAACTTCTTCCATCTCCCTTCCTCACTTGGGGTCAGACCTGCATCATTGTCTGATGGGCCTCTCTCAGTCTCTCCTAGCTCCTGCCCCATTTTCTCTCACAGGTGTTTTCCATAATAAATTTCTTAATCCTGTCATTCTGTCTGATTTTTCTGGGGATCTAAACTAACATGAGGGGAGGGAAAATGGGAAACTTCTTGACAGAGTACCTCATCTATACTCCATCAGCCATATGGGGTAAACATAGGACCCAGTCTGACCAACCATTATGATCCCCACACTTGGACCCATACCTCCTCAGACTTTCTCAGCGTCATTTCTCTCCCAGACCATTAGCTCCTTGGTCCACTTGTCTTGCCTGAGGGTTTCAGTCCCAGGCAAGTTCACTATGGATTCAGTGAGACTGAGAAATGACAATGGAACATACTTGAGGTAAAAGGGTTTATTATACTTGCCTTTATTCTCATGGTGGTAGGTCAAGCACTAGAATCACGTCTGCATCCAGCAGTCTGCAGATCCATAACCCACCTTCATCTCTGCCTCCGTCCAGAGTGCTGGGCAGAGCTCTTTATATAGTAACTCAGTCAATAATAGCTTATTTGTCTATTGGTGTGGAAGCATTAGCCTAGCAGTAGGCCAATTACATCATCAACTAGTTTAGAGTCAGATGCAGATCCTGGCCATAGGAACTTCCAGTTTCCCCACATCACCTCAACCACAGACATGGCTTACCAACTCTGAGTGAGGACTTACAGTTCTGCTGCCTGAGGCCAGCTTATTACAAACATGAATTCTATGACTTCTACAACTTCCAGACCCTGTTGACATGCCACCTCACAGAGGTGAGATCTGGCTTCCTGAGGAGCTGCTGAAGGGGCGTATGAAGCAACCTAGAAGTATAGGAGATTTCACTCTCCACAGGGCAAGCTGATAAATGGGAGACCGGAGACAGGAAGGAGGAGAGAAAAATCCACTCTCTCTTCCTCTGACAGACTGTTTCAGAGTATAATTTCTCTATATAACCTGTCTAGAGACATTCTACATGACCAAGTGGGTGGACCTGTCAAGAGACTAGTTGTGTCTCTTTACAGCTTGTTATGAAGAAGTAGCCGCAAACATTTCTTTGCATTGCTTGCCATCTTTTCCTGCCTCCCCTATCCCTCATTCTCACTGCCCTGGAATTGTGCATCCCACATAAAGATTTAGCACCTAATCACTTCTTCAGGCTTTTTTTTTCTAGAACTTTCTAAGACAGGTCACAGTTTCTGAACAGATGAGGACATGAACCACGCCAAGCAAATCATTCCTAAACATGTGAAATATAGATATAGGAGAGACAGGACTTTTCTTCAGGAGGTCTTGAGCCACCATCAGGATCTGTCAGTGGCTCTCATTTCTGCCTCCTGGACAGAGCCTGCCTGAGCATGAAGGCATCAGAGAGAAAGATAGAACTCAGAAAAAGAGAGGGACATGGAACCCTGACTTCCTTGAGCTACTAGTCCAACTTTCCCCAATATGTGTAACTGTTTCATCATTTCTTTATCTCCCTAAAGACCAGTTTTCCCAATCCGAATCAAAGACAACACGGTCACCAGTGAATCCCAGGTCACCTGCATTCAAGAGATCAGCCAGGTGACTAAGTTATTAGGCTCAATTTCAAATTCCTGAGAGAAAGGGCTACTGCTTGGGCTAGATTTGGCCAGGTGTCCACCCTTGAGGCAATCAACACTGTTGTGGAGGGGGCCACACGGTCATATATAGTCATGGCTGTGAATAAAGCTGTGATACCAAGGTGTGGGAAGAGTAACACTTCCCAGAAATGCGGGAGTAGAGAGCTGAGCAGATCACAGTGGCTGCCTACTCCCTGAGAATAAATAAGGAAGAAAGGGAAAAGGAGATGAAGACAGAAGACAGAACACTATTTAACCCACTGCTGTCCTATATTTTACCTAAACCGAGACTATCCAATAGAACTTTCTGCAATGATGGAAATGTTTTATATCTGTATTGTTCAATATAGTAACCACCAGTCACAGGTGGCTATTTAGCACTTGAAGCTGGTTAAATGCAACTGAGAAACTGAATTTTTTTTACTATTATTAATATACAATTACATGAGCAACATTATGGTTACTAGACTCCCCCTATTATCAAGTCCCCACCACATATCCCCATTGCAGTCACTGTCTATCAGCATAGAAGGATGTTATAGAATCACTACTTATCTTCTCTGTGTTATACTGCCTTCCCCATATCCCCCCACTCCACCCCACACCCACTACATTATGTGTGCTAATTGTAATAGCCCTTTTACCCCCTTATCCCTCCCTTCCCACCCATCTTCCCCAGTCCCTTTCCCTTTGGTAACTGTTAGTCCATTCTTGGGTTCTGTGAATCTGCTGCTGTTTTCTTCCTTCAGTTTTTTCTTTGTTCTTATACTCCACATATGAGTGAAATCATTTGGTACTTGTCTTTCTCCGCCTGCCTTATTTCACTGAGCATAATACCCTCTAGCTCCATCCATGTTGTTGCAAATGGTAGGATTTATTTTCTTCTTATGGCTGAATAATATTCCATTGTGTACATGTACCACACCTTCTTTATCCATTCATCTACTGATGGACACTTAGGTTGCTTCCATTTCTTGGCTATTGTAAATAGTGCTGCAATAAACATAGGGGTGCATCTGTCCTTTTCAAATTGGGCTGCTGCATTCTTAGGGTAAATTCCTAGGAGTGGAATTCCTGGGTCAAATGGTATTTCTATTTTGAGTTTTTTGAGGAACCTCCATACTGCTTTCCACAATGGTTGTACTAATTTACATTCCCCCAGCAGTGTAGGAGGGTTCCCCTTTCTCCACATCCTCACCAACATTTGCTGTCTTTTGGATGGCGGCCATCCTAACTGGTGTGAGGTGATATCTCATAGTGGTTTTAATTTGCATTTCTCTGATGACTAGTGATGTGGAGCACCTTTTCATATGCCTGTTGGCCATCTGAATTTCTTGAGAAACTGAATTTTAAAATTTCATTTTATTTAAATAGCTATGTGGAGTTAATGACTACATACTAGACAGCATAGATCTAGACTCTTGGTCTTCCTGGGAAGGCAGCATGGAGTATTGGCTAAAGCATGTGCTTCAGAGTCAGCTTGATCTGGGTTCAAGCACCAAGTCCACTTCTTAGTATTATACATTGAACAGGTTACTTAATCCCTCTGAGCTGTAGAGGTGAAAGTTGCAAAGAACGTTAAATGATATGTGACACCAAAAAGAGAAAGGGGCGGCGATCTGCGAAGGGACAAAAAACCCATTGGACTATGGGTGAATTAAGCCAGAGAAGTATTCAAAGTGTGATGGGGCAAAAGCCAGGTAAGCAATTTACCTGCCTTTGCACATCTGCCAAGTTTCTTTCCTGTGGAGGGGGACCCTGGACAGGGAGAGACAATGAACACAAAAATTTTCTCTTAATCTGGTGGCCACATGGGAAGTAGAGAACTCAAAGTCATCTCCTCAAGGTGGGGCTGCAAGATCAAACCAGAAAAACAGAATCAGAAACACGGTCAGTTGTGGAGTCTAGAGCTAAAGATGGGGTTGCCTAGACCAAAGAAGCTACAAGGAAAGGACATGTCATATATATATGCCCTCATTATATATACTTATTGTGTGACTAGACTGTGAGTTTCTCAAGTTTCAGGGCCTTGTTCATCTTGGTGTCCCCAACCCCTAGTAGGTTCCTGGTACCAGAGTAGATGCTTCATTAATTACCTTTAGAATGAATGACTGCAAGTAAGCCAGTCCATTCCCTGGTGCATGGTAGACACTCTATAAACATTAATCATATTATCAGGATGTAGAAACTGCAGTGAGATGGTACCATGGAATCCTTCTTGGCTGGGAGACTCTTGTAAGGTCCTTAGCATACTGCCTAGCACAGATGAATTGCTCAACAAGTGGTCACCATGGTATTATTGTCAGTTGGGGTTTTGTGTAAGAATGGGGAAAAACCTTGTAATAATAAGAGCTGACATTTTTTTATCTTATTTACTCCTTAATCCAACTCAATGAGATACATTTTAATAGCTAATTTTACAGATGAGAAAACTTAAGGAAAAAATTATATTTATCCAAATTTGGCTAGCTCAGAAATGTCAGGGCCAGTGTTGAACCTGAGCTTACCTGACTCAAGTCAGGCTCTTGCAACAAAGTTTTGGCAGTTCTTGGGTTAAAATTCATTCCTCATTTCTCCTTATTCACAGAAATCTCAATGACTTCTTCTTTTCATGCCCACTACTTCTTGACAAGGTCCTCCTCCGTTCAGTGGAGTCTAGTTCATCCTTCTGCTTCTTGCCCCATCTAACCATATCTACTCTGGTTTGACTCAAGGAAGCGTGAGTTGAAATGAGGTCAAAGGAAGCTTTTTATTTGTTGGTTTGTTTTTGGCTGTAAGAAGAGAGGCTCTAGAGAACTTCTGTGAACTAAGTACTCAGGAGACAAGCAGAAATTGATGAAGCAAAAGAAAGAAAATATCCACAGATGTTAAGTTCTTGGAGTCATGGACACAGACTGGGAGAGGCTGGCCTCCAATAAGGAGCTTGGACACCGTGACTTTCCTTCAAAGTAAAGGAAGACTGATAATATTGGGTACAGAAACAGGAAAGTCATTACAGGTTAGGATGCTTAAAATCAGAGTTAAGTTTTGTAGCAACTAATGATGACATATTGGAAGGCAATGTTTATCGAAGTGCAGGTCATAATCCATTTGTAGATCATGAAATAATCTGGAAGTGTGTGACCAGTTTTATTAATAAAATGGAATAGAATAGAATTGAAAAATATGAATTAATTGTGCAGAGCACGGGTAAATACTGTGAACACTGTTGTGAAACTTTTGTTATGTACATGGCCATACGTGTATTGGTCACACAGTAAAACTTATCTCTCATGGTGGGTGAAAATATTTAAAAGCCACTGGCCCACGTTGTGACCACGGGGAAAGTGACTGAGTGTGAGAACTTCCTTTCTCTCCCAGAGTTTTCCATGATGCTTATAAACTGGTCTTGCTTTGTGGCCAATAATGGGCGCTCTAATTAGCATGGGCCTGATCAACTATGCCAGAGCTTCCTAAGCAGTGGCTACCGCGTGTGAGTTCCATACGTGCCCCCAGATTAATCTCCTAGTCTTCAGGACTACTCTTCTTTCCTGGTTTCTGCTCCCCTTATTATCCCAAGATAACAACCAGCAGGGCACTGGGCCTGCATGCTTCTTCATTCATGGTTAGCAAGGAAGAGGCCATCTGTGTGTCAGCCTTCTCAGCAAAAATCCTGAATTCCCTCTGGATTGGACTGGCTGAGTTCATATGATTACCCTAAACCCATCATTCTGGCCAGTGGGATTGGCTGGCTTAGCAGTGCTCTACACTGACAGAGTCAGTTTCCTGGAAACATATGGATCCTGGAAAGGAAACCATGGGCTGCTGGAAAGGAGGACATGGAGAAATGAGGTAATCAGCTAATGTCCAAGACATATGGCCTTTAAGGTGCCAAATTAGTTGTAAGTTTCAGTAGAATTTGTGCTGGTCATTTGCCTATTTACGCTGGCCTTTCCATTCTCTGCTTGGGAGTGAAGAGTGCTGGGCCCTGCAAACTACATTTCCCAGACTCCTCCTGTAGGCTGACTTTCTGTCAGATTCAGTGGCTGGGAAATGCAGGTGGGGAATTGTATGGCTGGAGATGGGATGGCAAGACTGGGAAGAATGGGTTCCAGAACTACCAGATGGGCATACAGCAATGATTGCAAGTTGGCAAGGGGGGCCCAAAACAGAGTGGGCAGGAAAGGGTGTCCTTGCTGCAGAGCAGAGTTTAGGAAGAGAGGAGGGTCAGGGACTATCACCTCTGCTTCCTCTTTTTCAGATGAGCTAATGGAGGGATAGACTTACAGTTCTCAACCTTCCCTGTCTTACCTTCCACCAAGTATTCTGTAATTAAAACAATAAATGGACTCTTCCAATGGCATTTATTCTCGTCGATACCTGAGAACTATTATGAAATCCCCACACCTAACCTGGATTACTTCTCTGGTCTCCTGGTGCTACCCAAGCCACTGTAAGGTAGCCAAGACTCTGTAGTGGCTGGAGGCATATGCTTGTGAATGACTCCTGGAGACCCTAAGAGGTGGGGGTGGCAAGAACACCACTTTTGTCAGAGATCCCTTGCCATAGCCAACAGTATTTTGCAAGGTGGTGTTAGGCAAGTCCTGCTAGCAAGATCCGTGATTGGAAAACTCCTAGAAACAACTCAGCCATTAACTTGCTCTGTGATCCTGGGCAAGTCACTTCATCAAGCTCAGTCTCAATAGTTGTATCTATTTTAAAAAGAGCAGAAGGATGATTTTTCTAAATTCTTTTTAAAATAAATTGTTTTAAGGGGGTGGATGAGATGGGAGAAATGATAGGTATTATCCTCTTCCCCTCCTCCTCTCCCATCCTCCCTGGGTTTCTGTGAGTATCAAATAAGATAACAAGCATGAAAATGCTCTGAAAAGTACAAAGCACCATACGAAAGCAAGAAAGTATTATTATCAACATAGTTGTTAGCTTAGAAGGATGAAGCCAAGGCACAGGCCAAGAGCCAAACAGCTGGAAGGCAGGAGATCTTAACACTAAAGAAGGAAACTTTCATTGTTTATTCTTCCTGGAGTGGCACTTTCTTTGGAGCAGACCTGGCACTGGCATCCTCTGAAATGCTGAAGCGAGTCCAGAAAAGTGTTAAGGGGGTAGGTAAGGTAGAGCATTCAGCAGCCAAAAGACACAAGAGAAACACCAACTCTGGTTCCTCAGGTCCTTTGTGATCCAACAAAGGATGCAATGGAAGGCGGAGGCAGATTGGATCAGCAGGGGTCGGGTTCAAAGCCAGGTGTGTGTTGGATCTTCCTACAGGCTCTTTAACCAGCCATCAAGCTATTTTGGGAGCCAGGATGTGATGGCACTCTGTAATTGATACTGAACTCAGTTGCCAACAACCTAAAAACCATTCTTTCTACATGGTGTTCAAAGACAATGTTGATCTGGAGAAGACGTTGGAGACGGTCTAGTCACACTAAGGCCCAGAAAGGGACAGACACTTGCTAAGATAACAAGCAGAGTCAGGCTCATTGGGCTGCAAGGAACAGAAACCTACCCAATCTAGCTCAAACATAAGGGAGTTTCTTGTAAGGACTGAAACTGAAACGCCAGCAGGAATGAGGCAGCTCTAGGATTCACTGTGCTACGCATTTTCCCTCTCCTCACACCCTCGCCATCTCTGCACAGGACCACTCCTCTGCCTACCAACAGGCTTCTGCTTACTCTTGGTCTCTGCTCCCTCTTAGCTGTGCTTGCACAGGCTTTTCTGGCCACAGCCCACTTGTCTTGGCCTTCCTACTTCACCTCCCTCTGCTACCTGACAATTTCTTTCTGTTTCTTGGTTTAAGAGAAACTTTAACTGACCTGTTGTGGATTGCGGTGCTAAGCCATTGCTTAAAGGTAACCAGCTAATATATGAAATGGTAAGCCTTAGCTCTGGTGCTGGCCCCATCTACTTGTCTAGAGGCTGGAGGGGCCAAGTGGTCTTGGGGCCAATAGGGTTTGTGGTCTGGGCAGCTTTTGTTTTGCAAGTGTATGTGAGTGGGACAGGCACTGTGCCACCACTGGGATCATGTGACTGGAGCCCAAGGTTCCAGATTTCCCGCCCAGAACTTTTTCCATGGAATTTGTCATTTCTTTCCTTTATTTATGCAGTAGACATGTCTTTATGCCTGTTAAATGTCATTCGTGAATATCTTCCTCTCCTCTTCCTCCTCTTTCCTGTCCATAGGAATTTATGGTTTAGAGAAGATAAAGGCAGGAAAATAGAATACACAGGTGCTTTAGAAGACGTGTAAACAAAATAATATTAGCTACCTCTTGCTAAGTAGCCTGTACCAATCACTGCTGATCACTTTACATACATTTTCTCATTTAATCTTTACAGCTCCCCGTGAAGTCGGCACTACATTTTACACAAGTGGGAACAGGCTCAGGGAGCAGTTCACAGATAATAAATAGCACAGCAGGCCTCTGATGCCAGTGCCTGCTCTGTGAGCCACTGTGCTAGCCAGCCTTTACTACACTGTTAGAGCAAGGTGGGGAGGACCACCTTGGCCTAGGGAGGAGGTGGAGTTGACCGGGGAGAACAGTAGACTTCCAGGAGGAGCTGAGCCTTAGAGTGGGAGCCAGCTTTCACCAGGCAGATGAGGGTGGTGCAGGGTCACTGTAAACAGAAGGAGCCACATGTGTGAGCAGGGAACAGGGTTTGGGAGCATGTCGCCCAGCGTGAGGATGAGTGTCTCCTTAAATCTGTGCTCTGGTGCCTCTTTTGTCCCACCGTCAACCAAGCCCTGGTAGGGAGTGTGGAGTTGAAGCCATGGGGAACATTGAGGAGAAGAATCTAAAAGAAGGCAAATTCAACAGAGCCTGAGAAATGTAACTGCTATTGTCTGGATCTTTGTACCCGAAATGTACTCTTGGGGCACATGGGGAGAGTCCAAAATAATAAAAAAAATATTCAAGAAGGATGAGAATCTTTAAAATAACAAGAACACCCACGCCTGTACCCCCACCCCAAGCGCAGATCCCCCACAGGGCTTTCGGCCTGGCTGTCAGGTCGGCTCTTGGGGGTCCCTTCTTCTAGGAAGCACTCCTCGGTCTATAAAGGTTGCTTTAGGGCCCGTGGGTTACTATTCTGTAATTGCCCTGGGGCTTGTCTCTCTCCCAACCAGGATGTGAATTCTCTGAGGGCAGGGGCTGGGTCTTCTTGTTTACCCTTCCATCTCCACCAAAGCATGTGGCTCCTAGCAGCTGCTCAGTAAAAGACAGATGAAAGAATAGCAAATACCCTCCAAAGAGCCTCAGCCTAATATTTCAACTACATAATTTTTTTTTCTCTCTGTATCTGGGGTCCTACCAAACTCAATACTTAGAATCCTATACATGTTGGGTCCAGAAGAAACATTAAAAAATCATCTAGCTATCTCTTCCTCCTACCATTTCAGAGACGGGATGTTTGAGGTCCGGTTTTCATGAATTTGCAAACAATCTCAATTTTAAGTCCCCAGCTGTTTCTCCTCTGAATTCCAGACCTAATCAGCTGCTTCTGCAGCCCTTCATCTGGGATGCCCCACAGTACTTGTGCCTAAATACATCTAGGACCAGACTCAGCATTTCCCCCAGGCCTGGTCTTTCTCCAGGCTTCCCTGACCTGGTGAAGACCATCACCGTCCACTCTGCTGGGAGCCTCCTTGCCACCTCCTACAGCCTCCTACTACCAATCACACGGCAAGGCCAGTAGTTTCTACTACCTAAATCACAAAATCCAAGTCCTTTCTGCCCCCTTAGTTTAAATGCCCCACAGATCTCAATGGTCCCCTGCAAAAATCTCATTAGCTCCCCCGAATCTGCTCTTTTCTTGTTCCAGTCCATACTTCCCACAGCTCCCAAAGTAACCTTTAAAAAATGCTAGTTTCCCACTTAATTTCTTTGCTAATAGAACTTCAGTGGCTTTCTATTTTAAATAGTAATAATAATTGTTATAGCTAACACATGAAACTTATTATGTCCTAGGATCTGTTCTAAGGACTTTTTTTTAGGTTTATTTTTTATTTTATTTTATTTCGGTATCATTAATACACAATCACATGAGCAACATTGTGGTTAATAGATTCCCCCCATTATCAAGTCCCCACCACATACCCCATTACAGTCACTGTCCATCAGCGTAGTAAGATGCCATAGAGTCACTACTTGTCTTCTCTGTGCTATACTGCCTTCCCCGTATCCCCTCACCAGCTACATTATGTGTGCTAATTGTAATGCCCCTTATTCCCCTTCTCCCACCCCAGTCCCTTTCCCTTTGGTAGCTGTTAGTCCATTCTCGGGTTCTGTGAGTCTGCTGCTGTTTTGTTCCTTCAGCTTTTTCTTTGTTCTTCTGCTCCACAGATGAGAGAAATCATTTGGTACTTGTCTTTCTCCACCTGGCTTATTTCACTGAGCATAATAACCTCTAGCTCCATCCATGTTGCTGCAAATGGTAGGATTTGTTTTCTTCTTATGGCTGAATAATATTCCATTGTGTATATGTACCACATCTTCTTTATCCATTCATCTACTGATGGACACTTAGGTTGCTTCCATTTCTTGGCTATTGTAAATAGTGCTGCAATAAACATAGGGGTGCATATGTCTTTTTCAAACTGGGCTCCTGCATTCTTAGGGTAAATTCCTAGGGGTAGAATTCCTGGGTCAAATGGTATTTCTATTTTGAGTTTTTGAGGAACCTCCATACTGCTTTCCACAATGATTGAACTAATTTACATTCCCACCAGCAGTGTAGTAGGGTTCCCCTTTCTCCACATCCTCACCAGCATTTGTTGTTCTTGTCTTTTGGATGTTCACCATCCTAACTAGTGTGAGGTGATATCTCATTGTGGTTTTAATTTGCATTTCTCTGATGATTAGCGATGTGGAGCATCTTTTCATGTGCCTGTTGGCCACCTGAACTTCTTCTTTGGAGAAGTGTCTGTTCAGCTTCTCTGCCCATTTTTTAATTGGATTATTTGCTTTTTGTTTTTTGAGGCATGTGAGCTCTTTATATATTTTGGATGTCAACCCCTTATCGGATATGTCATTTATGAATATGTTCTCCCATACTGTAGGATGCCTTTTTGTTCTACTGATGGTGTCCTTTCCCGTACAGAAGTTTTTAGTTTGATATAGACCCACTTGTTCATTTTTGCTTTTGCTTCCCTTGCCTTGGGAGATATGTTCATGAAGAAGTTGTTCATGTTTATATTCAAGAAAGTTTTGCCTATGTTTTCTTCTAAGAGTTTTATGGTTTCATGACTTCATTCAGGTCCTTCATCCATTTCGAGTTTACTTTTGTGTATGGGGTTAAACAATAATTCAGTTTCATTCTCTTACATGTGGCTGTCCAGTTTTGCCAACACCAGCTGTTGAAGAGGCTGTCATTTCCCCATTGTATACCCATGGCTCCTTTATTGTATATTAATTGACCATATAAGCTTGGGTTAATATCTGGATTCTCTACTCTGTTTTACTGGTTTATGGGTCTGTTCTTGTGCCAGTACCAAATTGTCTCGATTACTGTGGCTTTGAAGATGGAAGCGAGCAGAGCTTGAAGTTGGGAAGTGAGATTCCCCCTGCTTTATTCTTCCTTCTCAGGATTGCTTTGGCTATATGGGGTCTTTTGTGGTTCCATGTGAATTTTAGAACTATTTGTTCCAGTTCGTTGAAGAATGCTGTTGGTATTTTGATAGGGATTGTATTGAATCTGTAGATTGCTTTAGGCAGGATGGCTATTTTGACAATATTAATTCTTCCTATCCATGAGCATGGGATGTATTTCTATTTACTGGTGTCTTCTTTAATTTCTCTCGCCAATGTCTTGTAATTTTCAGGGTATAGGTCTTTCATTTCCTTGGTTAGGTTTATTCCTAGGTATTTTATTCTTTTTGATACAATTGTGAATGGATTTGTTTTCCTGATTTCTCTTTCTGCTAGTTCATTGTTAGTGTATAGGAATGCAACAGATTTCTGTGTATTAATTTTGCATCCTGCAACTTTGCTGAATTCAGATATTAGTTCTAGTAGTTTTGGAGTGGATTCTTTAGGGTTTTTCATGTGCAATATCATGTCATCTGCAAATAGTAACAGTCTGACTTCTTCCTTACCAATCTGGATGCCTTGTATGTCTTTGTTTTGTCTGATTGCCGTGGCTAGGACCTCCAGTACTATGTTGAATAAAAGCGGGAGAGTGGGCATCCTTGTCTTGTTCCAGATCTTAGAGGAAAAGCTTTCAGCTTCTCGCTGTTAAGTATGATGTTGGCTGTGGGTTTGTCATATATGACCTTTATTATGTTGAGGTACTTGCCCTCTATACCCATTTTGTTGAGAGCTTTTATCATGAATGGATGTTGAATTTTGTCTGTTCTAAGGACTTTATTCATATTAACTCATTTAATCCTCATAAGTCCAAATATCCCCATGATATAGATGAGGAAACTGAGCTTCAGGGAAGCACCTCCAGGGCTTTTTTGTATAGGCTGCACTACATCCTGGACTTTGATCAGGCTGACTGCTATTCAAACTTCAGACGGGAAATGTTGGGGAGCATTCTAGGACATCCCTTACTAGGTCAGGTCCCCCTATGGCATGTATCCCAGTTTATAATTATATATTATGGTGAGGGGCTGTTATTTGATTGATGTCTCCTACCCCAATAGGTTAAAATTCTGTTTTGCTCATTGTTGTGTCCTCAGTATTTGACATGTAACATTTGCTCCACATTTGTTGAATGGATCAATGAAACAGGTTTTCAATGGGAGAGGGGATGCGGTCAGATTTGTTTTAGGAGGATTACTGTTATGTGAAAGTTTGGAGGTGGTACGACCAGGTCACCGGAAGCAGCTGGGTTCAGGAGTGAGAAGGCAGTGTGGATGAAGAGAGTGGTTGTGGGGATAGAGAGCTAAAAACGAACCTGGGGAACATTTAGGAGGCAGATGATCAGACTCTGATAATAATGGAGGTGAGGAGTTAATAGTGACTCCCAGGTTTCTGGCTTAAGCAACAGCTGCCTTAGACCCAGGTGGGGCATATCTGGGAGCCAAGAGGCAGGTTGGCTTGGCAGAAGAGCTTGACTTCAACCAAGTCAACTGAAACACAGGAAAGTTCTCAAAATCTTTGTGCCCAAACTTCTCTGTGCCTAAATTCTAGCTTGGTCCTGCTGTGCTTGTTCAGCTTTTATCTCCAACCTACCGCAGACTCAGGGCAGGTAGGCCACTCCTCCTCACCCAAAACCTGTTCATCCTTCTCCCAGGCTTGTAAGTGCTGCCTGACTTCATCCCTTCCTCAAATTCCACAAGACTCAGCTTCAAGGGTATCTCCTTTGGGACTCCCCCTTGTTTCCTTCACCTCTTCCTATGGTTAATATGTCCTTTGGTGTTTCTAGGGTTCACTGTGTCAGAAATGTTTCTCTGCCTGTTTTCCCTAATGGTCATTTTTCTCAATTCTGAATCTCCAGCACCTGGTTTATGGCCTTAAACAAGGTTCACCTCAAGAAACTTTGTTTTATGGAATTTCCCCCAAGGACTTCGCTTTTTTACATTAAGAATGGGGCCAGTAGTCGGGCGCTGAATCCTGAGGCCACCATTTAGAGATTGGACCAGTCACTTCTCTCAAATCCTGTTTATCTGTCAAATCGGTAATGATAATACAGTGGGCCGACCTAGAAGAGTTGTTTTGAAGAGAAAATGAAATACTCTATGGCAAGTGTTTAACGCAATGCCTGGAACGTTGTTAGTTCCCTCAAAAATTAGCTATTTATATTTTTTAAAAAGGCACGTCGGAAACTGCTTGAGCAAGTACCGCGGATTGCAGTTCCCAGGATAGCCACACGGGAGAAGTAGTGAGTAGCCTCTGGACGGACTCTGGCTCCGCGGTGCCAAGGCACCGGCTGTGGACCCAGATGGCCAGGCTGGGATTTCCGGGGCTTCCCGTCCTCTGAACAGGTGGGCACTGGCCATGGCGCTGTGGGAGGAGCCTCTAAGTCCTCACCCTTGATCACAGTAACTGTAGTCCATCCTACTTGCCCCCTTCTTGGCTTGGGGGAGGGTCTGGCAGACCACAGTGGGCAAGAGTAAAGGGCAACTGGGATTGATCTCTTCCGGTTTGTCATCTGTCTTTCAAGCTCAAGTGTGATCATTTCTTCTCTACAGAAATTTTTACAGTCAAATTTTTATAATTGATGTTTTCCCTTAGCTTCTAGGCATTATGCTTAGAAAGTCTTTTTCACCTCCAAGATTATTAAACATTCACTCATGTTTTCTCCGGGTACATAGTGATGTTAGTTAACAATGCACTTCACCCGGAATTTGTTTCGGTGTAGGGTAAAGACACAACTTTTTTTATATCCCCAGATGACTCACCAGTTATTCTACCTATTTATTGAAAGGCTTACACGTTCCCTGTTTACCTGGTGTGGTATTTTCATCATACACCGAATTCCCTTGTGTAGTTGGATTCCTCTCTCTATTCCATTTTGTTCCACTGATTCTTGTAGTCCTGCTTCAATACCATACTGCTTTAAATACATTCACTTTAAAATATATTTTAACATTAGGTAAGGCAAAATCCCTTTCTGTTCCTTTTTTTCTATATATATTTTTTCATTCCTGTATGTCTTGCCAATGGCTTTCAGCCCTAGGCAAGTTCGCTATGGATTCAATGTGACCAAAGAAATTGACAGCAAAATGTTCTTTGGGGTGAAAGAGTTATACCCAACTTTATTTCCAGGTGGCAGGTCAGTCACTACAATCTTGTTCACTCAGAGTGAGTCTGCATGCAGCAAGCTGGTCTCTGCCTCTGGGCCCCTCTGTCTGCACAGCCGTCCTCTGGACCTCTCTGCCTGCACAGCCGTCCCACACAGCTGTCCTCTGGGCCTCTGCACAGTCGTCCCGCACAGCCATCCTCTTGGCCTCTGTCCTTGGCGCTGCCACCACTCCCGCCTCTGCTCTCCTGCAGCCTTGCATCCGTGCCACTGTGTCACACCCAGAGCACTGGGCGGAGCTTTTTATATAGAGTCAACAGCCATGTATTGCCCACAGGTGTGCAGTGAGCTAGTCAACCAGGGCCAGGTGAGAATCCTGGCCACAGGAACTCTCATTTTATCCACACTGCATGTTTATTCTTCTAAGTGCACCTAAGAATCAACCTTCCATCCAATCCTTCAGAAAGCCAATATGGAGCTGTGGAGTCCCTAAAATTATGTGCAGAATGTATATTTGCACATTTCTCTAGAGGGGAAGTCCAAGTTTTCATCAGATATGCAAAGGGACCCTCTGGCTTCCATATTTATGAAATGGGGCGTATCTTGCCAATGGGTTTCAGCCCTGGGCAAGTTCACTATGGATTCAATGTGACCAAAGAAATGGTAGTAGAACGTTCTTGGGGTGAAAGGGTTATACCCAACTTTATTTCCACGGTGGCAGGTCAATCTCTAGAATCCCGTCCACTCAGAGCGAGTCTGCATGCAGCAAGCCGGTCTCTGCCTTTGGGCCTCTCTGCCGGCACAGCCATCCCATTCTCTGTCCTTGGCACTGCCACCACTCCAGCCTCTGCTCTGCTCTCCTGCAGCCTTGCAGCCATGCCACCGTGTCACCCAGAGCACTGGGCAGGGTTCTTTATATAGAGATAATAATGACATATTGCCCACACATGTGTAGTGAGCTAGCCAACCAGGGCCAGGTGAGAATCCTGGCCATAGGAATCTTCATTCTATCCACAGGGCGCACAGGAGGAGCACAGTGGAACCTTGATTCCTCCCTTCTCTGCCACATCTTATGGGCTCTGCTCTCTCCATCCTTCAGCTCCACCATTGTTCCAGCCACTTCGTCTCCCCAATCTAATCCCCTTTGCTACTCCAGAGCAATCATTCTAGGACACAGACCCTAGCTCTAGGTTGATGTAAATTAGTTGGCAACAAAAGTTTAATTAATGAATAAAATTGAGACCCAGCTACATCTCTGGCCAGCTGTGGGACCGAGTTTCAGGCTCTCCACATTGCTGGGTCTCAGTTTACCCTTTTCACAGACCAGGTGAGAAGGGATGAGATAGGTGAGGGGTATGTAGAAGATACAGCCAGCTATCCCCACAAGGACCATTTAATCCCAATAATTTTCCTTTCCTCATGTCTTGCCAATGGGTTTCAGCCCCAGACAAGTTCACTGTTGATTCAATGAGACCTAAAAATGACAATGAAACGTTCTTGGGGTGAAAGCGTTTATACCCAGTCTTAGTCTCACGGTGGCAGGTCAAGCGCTAGGATCCCGTCTGCCTTAGGGCAAATCTGCATGCAGCAAGCCGGTCTCTTCCTCTGAAGCCATCAGTCCCTGCCCTAGGAGCTGCCACCACTCCAGCGTCTGCTCTCTTGCAGCTGTGCAGCCCAGCGCACTGGGTGGAGCTCTTTTTACAGTCAGTAATAACGTATTGCCCTCACGTGTGCAGTGAGCAAGCGGACCAGGATTAGGTGAGAGTCCTGGCCATAGGAACTTCCATTTTCTCTACACCCCCACATCTTCCCACTGCTCATTACATTTTAATCCATGCCTTCAGCAGAGACTACTTGTTTTGCCTGCCTCCAGCAACAACTAGGAAGGCAAATACTAGTAATATTGTCCCCTCTGTGAATGAGTGGATTTAAGAACATCGGAGCCCCAGAGTGGAAGTGACCAGCTAAGCAAGGCTAAACACAGCAAGATGGGGGCAGGCATGACCCTGGGAGAGACTTCATGCAGCATCTTCCTCAAGTCCCAGGCTGCTGAGGAACCCAGGATGGGAAGCACACTAGCAGTTCATTTAGACAGGTCCGAGAGCAGGGTTTCTCCACCTTGGCACTGTTGACATTTTGGGACTGATCCTTCTGTGATGTGGGGGGGGGGGGGTCCTGTGCGTTTTCGGATGTCCAGCAGCACCTCTCGGCTCTTCTCACCAGACACCAGTAGCAAATCCCAGGTGTGAAAACCTACCATGTTGCCACATACTGTCAAATGTTCTCTGGGGGACAAAATTGCTCCAACTTGAAAACCACTGCTTTCGGAGAAGTAGAGACAGCAGGGGAGGGAGTTTAATTTGGGTTTCAGGGCAGGACACTGTCTATTTCCTTGCCGGGTCTGAAAGGGACATTATGAAGTCTTTTTCATAGCAACTACTTGGGCAAGTCTTTTCTCTCTAGGCTTAAGTTTTTCCATCTGTAAACGGCATTTAATGTCTGGAAGTCATTTACCCTTTCTCTCACCATCCGACCTTCCTGGATCTCGCCCAGGGTCGGGTAGGGGTACCAGGATGCCAGGGAGGTCCTAGGAAGGCCCTAAAGAGAAGGAAGGATGAGAAAGAACAGATAGATGTGAGATGAAGATCAGGCCCGAGGAAGGAGCGCCTTAGGGACTTGGAGAGCTTTGGGGCGTCCTCTAGACTCCGCCCCTTCGAGGCTAGTGTGGGTGGCCCCCAACCAGGCAAAGCCAGACCCACCCAGTTCCCCTAAGCCCCGCCCACCGTCAGAGGCCCCGCCCCATAGGCCCCGCCCCACGACTCCGCCCTCCAGGCCCAGGTCCCGCCTCCCTCTTCGCCTCCCGCCAGCCAGGGCTTGGGCTTTG
This sequence comes from Smutsia gigantea, assembly GCA_032199065.1. Classification (NCBI taxonomy): domain Eukaryota; kingdom Metazoa; phylum Chordata; class Mammalia; order Pholidota; family Manidae; genus Smutsia; species Smutsia gigantea. The sequence continues at coordinate 94,901 of JAVSCE010016299.1, forward strand.
CACCCGGCGGTGGCTGAGAACCGTGGCGGCTGCGGACCCGGCCGCGCAAGCTGGCGGAGCGGAGCTTCCCGGGCCGGTGGCGGGCGATGCCCCCGTGAGCTCTCTCGCCCCCCCTCCCCGCCCCGCGCCCCCACCCCCTCGGAGTCCGCAGCCCGCCTGGGACCGGGCCGCACCTACCGCCGGGTCCGCGGGGCGGGGTCCCGGGGCAGCACCTGCCCCGCCTTGCTGAATCGCCTCGGCAGGCGTAGACCCCCTTCCTGTCTGGACTCCGGCTCCACCTCCAGGTAAGTCGGTAGGCCTAGCTCGTCTGGAAGTGGACGCGGGGAGGGGGCTGCGGAGGTCTGGGGACCACGGGGCGGGAGGGGGCTCCAGCCGTTAGGCGCCGGTACGGATCTGAGTGTGCAGGGTCTAGGAAGCCGGGGCCCGCGGGATGAGCAGTGTGCGTGTGTGACAGCTCTGGGGTGGGGGCTAAGATATGAGAGGGGAACATGGGGTGTCTAGGGAAGCCTGGAAAATGGGGTAGGGGGCCCCAAAGTCTTGAGTTCTTTGCTGATGCTCAGAGAACCTGGGGCCCTAGTCTTCAACAGCATTGCCTGGAATGGAATTTTTGGAAAGTGCTTCAAAGCCCTCCTGGAAAGGGAGCTGGAAGGCAGCCTGCTTTCTCCCTTCTGCTTGTGCCTTGGTTGAGAAGCAGCCACTTTTTTCTCCCAATGAGACACTACTGTTGTGCCCAGAGGACCCCCCCCACACCATGAAAGAAAAAGGGGTGGTGCTCCAGCCCCAGGGTGGGAAGAGGGGGCTTTGGCGAAGCTGGGAAAGGCAGTTGGTTAATCAACAGCGGGGAGTCAGGGTTCAGGGAGGGTTGGCAAGACCCATGGGCAACCCGGGCACCCTTTTATTCAGATGGAGGGTATCTTCACTGGTTGACCTTCAGGCTGCCTGGACCCATGCCCACATCCCTCCTCTGGACAACCCAGCCTTGATGAGTGGGGTTTCATCCCAGTATCCTGGGAGAATCCATAGCTCCTGTGGTCCTGGATGGGATGGGCAATGCCATACCCAGGTCCAGAGAACAAGGGGCACTGGCTGGCATTGCCATCTGGGGCCTGTTTGGATGTGGCCCTTCAAGGCTAGGGAGCCAACATGAATGTCCAACCCCAGCCCCAGGGGTGTGGTCTGGGTGTGGCGAGGAAGGGTGCTGCCCCTTTGGTCCTGACCTCTGCACATGATGACTTCTTAAGTTTAACGTCCTTGGGTTTGGGGTCTGAAGTGGTGGGGAGACGGCCTTTCTGGGCTAGGTCTAGTCACCAAGGGGTTAACTAGCCAGCCCCCACAGTAGCTGCCAGCGACCAATTAGTCTGTAATCAGGCAGCTGCCAACTGGCCCTGAGGGCATATGGGCAGCCTAATGGGGCATTCTCTGGTGGGAGTGGGGGAAGGGAGGGGTCTGTGAAACCTGCTGCTGAAACCAAGCACTGGGCCCTTCAGAACCTGTTTGGGGCCCACAGACCCCTTCCCTGCCCTCTGTGCCAGGCTGCTTGGTATAGAGACCTCCAGCCCTGGGATTTGACACCTACCCAACCTTCTGCAGGGTATGAAGCCCAGAGTTGGGCAAACTTGGCTTCAAACCCAGGCTCTGCCACTTGCTGGCTGCGTGCTATTGAGGAAATCACCTCCTGTCTCTGAGCCTCCTTCAGGAAAACAGGGCCATCTTCTAGGTCTGCTGGGAGGAGTAAATGAAATGGTGGATTTGAGCTGCTTAGCCCAGCACCTAGCACTCGGGGAGCTCAGTAGATGACTGCTGAACTCACAAGCAACCCCTGTGCCAGGGACTTGACGGGACAGGCAGGCAGGAGCCAGGTGCTGAGAACCCAGCCAGGACCAAGGTCCCTTTCCTCCAGGCATGTGGTCTCCTAGCCAGGCACTGTCTCTGTCTCAACTCTTCTCTCTCCCTCCCTCCTTGCTCACAGACACTTCTGGTCTCTGGACATTAACTGGATTTTACTCTGCAGAGCTCAGGGCTGAGCTGCTACTTTCTGGGCTCCCCCTATCCTTAACCAGGCGCTAAGCTTTGGGGGATCTCTCAGGGGTCTGGGTGTTGTCTGCAGCTGCAACAGCAGCTGGCCCTTTAAGGAGGAAAGAAAACAATTATCTGGCCTGGGCATTGCATCAGCTGGAGCCTGGAGGGTCCCTGGGGAGAGGGGGCAGGCTGGTGGTTGATTTCATTAGTGCCATGTGAGAACTCTCACCCGACGCTGCCCCACTCTGCAGCCGGCGCAGCCTCAGCCCCATTGCCTCCCCCACCCCACCCCCTGAGCACCACCTCAGAGGATTCTGTCTGTGCACCCCCAGCCTAAGTCATGGGCCTCAGGGATGTAGGGAGGCATCTCTCACACTGGTCTTTTGCTGACTTGGGGTACAGATGTGTGTGTCTCCTGTACAAGCATTTTGCTGATAATGGGGGTGTCTCCCCTATTCATGTTTAGCTAACCTGAGGGGCTTTTCTCCCATATGGGCATTTGGTTGATTCAGGGGAGGGGTGTTTCTATGCTGGCCTCTTGCTGACAGTGAAGCCTTCTACCACAGTGGAGCTTTGCTCACCCGACCGAGGAGCGGTGCTGCCTCGGGTGTGTGTGAGCTGAAGGCATGGGTGAGAAACAACTGCTCTCTGGTTGGAGGTGAGCTGGCTGGGAACAGTGAGTCACAGGAGCAGAGTGGTACTTGGGCGTCAAACGAACCTGGGTTCAGATCCCACACCCTCCATTTCCAGGCTCTGTCACCACTTCAAGCTGGTGGTCTCAAACTCCTCTGGAAGACCGGAGTAATCACACCCCCATGTGGAAGGTGCTGAGGGGATTAAATGCAGTAACCGGAGGTACAGCACCCAGCCCAGGGCTGGCAGGTGGAGGGGGCATGCTGGACAATGATTCTCTTCCCCTGGCAAGTTTGGGCTCCTCACACCTTGAGCTCAAGATACCTGGACAAGAAAAGGAGGGTTGGTGAGGAGTGAGGACAAGGGAAGAAAGCGTGCAGGGCCCTCAGGGAGGATGCATTTAGACACCCGATGTACCCAGCTGTGTGAGCCAGGCAGCCCCTGCCTCCACGGAGCTATATTAGAGCCAGGAGATGGCCTGAGCAGGTAATAACACAAGTGACGTGTGTTGAAAGGAGGAGTTCAGGGAGCCTGGGATGACAAGGAGTTGAGGAGGCAAAGAAGAGATGAGGAAAGGGAAGTGTGTGTGCTAAGGCCTTGGTGATGGTGGGAACAGTCCTGGTGCTGGAAGGGGGTCAGGGGTGGGGAGCCATGGTGGAGAGCGGGCAGAGAGCATGCAGGTGACTGGGCAGCCAGGCCAGACCTCCCTGGTCTAGCAGACACTCAGGAATGTGGGCTGCAGTCTGTGGCCTTCGGACAGCACCTTCTCAGGTGTGACCTTTTGCCCTCTCACACCCCTTCCCTGTGCAGCAGCCCTGGTGTCTGGGGAGCGGGTTGTTTTTATGGCTTGCCACAGGAGGGAGGGGGCCAGACCCAGTCCCTCCAGCTCCCTCTCTCTGGGCCTTGTTGACGAAGTTCATCCCTTGGGGCCAGGTTCTCCAGACCTCTCCTGGGAGCCAGAGGGCAAGGCAGGCCTTTGGCACCAGGCTGGCCTATGTTCACATCCCCGTTCAGCAGTTCGTGAGGTGGGTGACCTCTGGCAAGGCACACCCTGTCTCTGAACCTCAATGTTCTCAACTATTAAATGGGGTTAATGTTCTCTCTCTATGGGAAGGAGAAAATGAAATTCCAGATGGAAGTTACAAAACCCTATCTCAATGTGGGTTGGCATTTTTATTTTATTGCATGGGGGCTGACACCCCTCTGGGCCAGGCCCAGACCCAGGGCTGGCGGGTGCTGCAGGTGGGAATGGTTTCATGAGTATGGTTGCGCAGGGCCCTGCACTTAGAAGGACTCCAGACTTGGTTTAATGCTCTGCTGTCACCATCTTAAAATTCTTAATAATTTTGAACAAGAGGCCCTGCATTTTCTTGTAGCCTGGGCCTTACATATTATATAGCCCCACAAACTGGATAAGGGTAAGAAGAGGCAGGGAGAGACACAGACCTGCAAATAGTGCCTGAGTGGAGGAGGTATAAGGTGGAGGGCATGACTAACTGTCCCAAGGTGGGTGGGATGTTAAGAATAGTAACATTTATTTAGCGCTTACTGTGTGCTAGGTTTTCTGCTAAGCGCTTTGCATGTTCCTCCAACAGCCCTATGAGGTAGGTACTATTATTTCCATTGTACAGATGAGGGAAGTCAGGTTAAGTGTCTGGGCCAAAGTCACACAGCTCTGTCAAAAGTAGCAGAGCTGGAACTCAAATCCAGGTTGTCAGACTGCAGAGTGCATGCCTGGACCAGGGGCATTTTTACCAGGAAGAGGGGCCCTCTGAGCTGGGGCTGAAGGAGAAGTTGGAACTTGCTGAGGAGGAAGAAGGTGTGGGGAAGGGAGGGCTGGCTCAGCAGGAAAGTGCCTGTGCCGAGGCATCATGCTTGGCCAGGGTGGGTGGAGCCCAAGCCAGATGCCTCCTGGGGGAGGAGAGAAGTAACCTTTGAATTTCGTGGTTCTGATTTTCCAAGCTCACAGCTCCTAGTCACTCCTCGCCCAGGCCCTGCTGCTGCCCGTGTTCCTGAGCTGCCTGGCCCCTCCTCTCACGGTACTGCCCACTCCTCCCCAGCTCCCAGGTAATCCTATCTACTCTCGACTTTATGATCTCTTCTGGCTCAAGACCTTCCTGGGCCACATTTAGATATCTCACAATCAGCCTCCGGTCCAAACCCAGGGCCCCAACTCTGTCTGCTGGCACCTGCTTTGCCTCCAGTGTCCCCAACTCATCTCTGCCACCTCCATCCACCCACTTGCTCAAGCTGGAAAGCTGGAAGTTCTCCTGGACATCTCCCTCCCCCTCACTCCCACATCCTACAGCCAATCTTCAGCAAGTCTGTTCTCCTGAATATCCTGAGTCCGTTTCTCTCCTTGCCCACTGGCCCATTCCAGACCACCATCAGTTACCTGGACCCCTGTGACAGCCTCCTAAACTGGTCTCTTTATATTTCTGTTCTTGCCCCACTTCATTTCATTTTTCACACTGTAGCCAGAGTGATCTTCTAAAGATAATTGTTTGACTGAAACACTTCCCTGCTTCAGACCCTTTTGGAATAAAAGCCAGACTCTGTTGTAGCTATAGGGCCCAGTGTGATCTGGCCTTGCCGACCTCTGCATTTTCTTGTACCATTTTCCTTCTCCCTGAGCTGCAGGACTTTCACACATGTTCCCTCATCCTGGAATGCACTCCTTCTGGTACCCTGCTAACTCCTACTTATCCTTCAGATAGATGCCAACTTGAACATCATTTCTGTAGCAAACCAAAAAACCAGAAACTGAACACCGCCTCCTTCCATGGGGCCTTGTACTTCTCCATGACACTCATCACACAGGAATTGCTTTTTCCTCATCACTCTTTCTTGCTAGACTCTGAACTCCATGGGGTCAGGAATCCTGTTTTGCCTAGCCGCAGCACACAGTAGGTCCACAGTGACTTGTTCAGTGAATGAAAGGAATAGATGAATCATTGCTGCCGCATCCTAACTGGCCTCCCTGCCTCCAGGCCTGCCTTCTCCAGTCCTCTCTGTGCAGCCCCAGAGTGATCTTTCTAAAACACAGAACTGACCCTGTCACCCCCTGCTACTTAAAATACTTCAATAGCTCCCTATTGGTGACAGGAAAAGCCTCAGCCTTCTTAGCATGGTATTCAAAGCCCTTGTGATCTGCGCCAACTGCCTCTCCAGCCTCCACCCCTCTGCTCCCCCACCACACTTTGAACTCTTGGCTGTTCCTCTAACATGTCAGGCTGTTTTGTGCCTCTGTGCCTCTGTACTTGCTGTTCCCTCTGCCTATAGTGCGTCCTTACCCCAGCTTTGTCTCCCTGGAGAACGTCTTTCATTTTTCAAGACCAGCTAAGCTGTCACCTTTGCTGTGAAGCCTTTGAGGAGCCCTATTGCCCTCCCTGGACAGAGTTAGCACATCCTCCCTTGGTCACATCTGTGCAGAGTCTACATTTCTTCCTCCTCATCTCCTGTTGAACTGAGCTCCTCCAGTACAGACATAGGGATTATTTTTCACCAGGATTGTTCAGCTTTGTGCCTCCAGCTCCCAGCTTCTTCCCTGTCTTAATTAGGTCTTTGCTTGTATACAGAAACCCACTCAAACCAGCTTCAGTAATAAAGAAAGATTTATTATGAGGACACAAGATATTCCTAGGAACTAGGGGCAGAAAAATCGTTAGCCTCTGGGAGCTGGGACTTGTAGATCAGGAAAAACTGAGGCAGCCATTGCCTGTGCTTTGTTGGCCACCATCACCTGTCTGACTCCACAGGCTGAGCTCTCTCTGCTTTTCCAGACACTGGGCCTCCTATCATTCCTGTATGGGGTCCCTTTGTTGCAGCCACATTCAGAGATAGAAACCAGGGCTTGGCAGATCCAAGTCCAACATTCTAGAAGAGGATCTGATTGCCTCTGAGGGGGTCAGGTGCCCACCCTGGTCCAGTCTTCTGCATCCTGCTGCGAAGGAGCACGAGGTCAGACATACGAGTAGAGCTATTGGCCCCCTCCAAGAAAGGGGGTTGCTCTTTGTTATCTGGGCAAATACTTTAAAAATTTTTGGCTAGAACCTTAGAATGCCAGGGTGGGCCTGGTCCCCAAACTTCCACCTGATAGCACCTGGAGAAAATAGACCTGGCTGTGGTTTAAAGGGGAATCTTTTCCTGGGGCCACCCTGCCCAGGGCAGGCTCTGAAGAGCCTGTGAGATGTCATTCAGAGGCCTGCACAGAGAGGTAGGAAGATGAGACCATACATTTTCTCACCTCTCTTTGGAATGGGAAAGGAGGGAAGAGGAGGGCATGAGCAGTCAGGCCAGTTCTTCCTACCAAAATTATATTCATTCTAAGACTTTTTCCTTTCCTGGGTGAAGAACCATGCCATGCCTACTACCGACCCCTCCCCTGCCCCATTCCCTAATCAGTCATTCTTTACCTGCATTAATTCTATTCTTTGTATTTGCCTGGTAATAAGCATTTTTTGAGCACTTACTTTGTGCCAGACGCTATGTGCATGCATCATTCATTTAATCTTCACACCCTGTAAGATAGGTGCTATTATTATCCCCATTTTAAGATAAGGAAACTGAGTGAAGCTAAGAGAGGTGGCAGTTAGAGGCTAAGGACACACAGCAGTGTGACTGCAGGGTAAAAGGTCTTACCTCTTGTAATCTCAGCTACTTACTCACTTGCCTGTTTGCTTTTCGGGGTTGTAAGGACCTCATGGGTGCCCAGGTTACCTTCCTCCCTCAACAACCTATTGCCTACCATGGGGCCAATCCAGAACAAGGGCTCCCGACTCTGGGATGAACAGACATAGGTGGAGTAGAAAAGGCATCTGGCTGGGAGTTAGGGTCTCCTCCTCATGTATCTACCCTATGTAGCTTGTGACTCTAGACAAGTTTCTTAACCTTTCAGAGCCTTGGTTTTTTTCATTCAGAAACAGGCATGATGATTCCTGCCGTGAGGCTTGTATTAGATGGTAGGTGTCAGGACAACTTGTAAATAGGAAAGAACCGAGCGATTTCTAAGGATTGTTATTACCAGAATGGAGTGAAGCAATAGGGTGCCAGCTGGCCACCGTGCTCAAGCTCTTGTAGGAGGCAGGCAAGCCTAGTGCTTCACCACATGGAGAATGGTACCTTCAATGAGACCTGAGATGACTTTCAGTGGCTTGTGGACCTGCCATTACGTATTGGCTCACATAATAGGAAAGCTGGTCCCCCTTTAGCTCTATCAAGTCCAAGACTGTCCCAGGGAGAACGTGTCAGTGCGGTGCTAGTGTGTCTAATACTTGCTGCCTCCCCTTTTGAGCAAAGAGATCCTAACTGGTAGCTGAAATGTAATAGTATAGCTTTGCTTTTGCTGTATTTATTTTACTTTCATTTCCTACTTATTAAAAGTGATAGTGGCTTTCCATGTATAGTGGTAATATGAAGTTTCTATTTAAAATAAGTTAAAAGTGTCCATTTCAAGAAAATAAATAATGAGGAGTACAGGAGTATGGAGGTCTGGCAGAAATTGCTGAGTGGGGCACACAGTGTAATGTGGACGACACAAAGTTGGGAAGTGGTATGGGACCTCAGAGATGTGGATCGTTGTCCTATATAATCCTGGTGGTCCCTTCCACCTACTTGGAAAATATGGGGTAGTCTCTCTGCTGTGCCAGCCTGCTCCCCTTTCCTCACCTGGTGCCGTCTTGGGTTTCTTTCACAGAATTCTGCCATGATTGTCCTGCAGACAGGAGAATTTGTGCCATTCTCCCTCAGCCTGCTTGGGAAGGGGGCTTGTGGAGTTGGGGTGTCTGGATGGGGGTAGGATGCTCCTTCGTCTCTGAGGCAGGACTCGGGCACTCCTGGGGGAGCAGGAGCTGCAGAATCCACAGCTGGTCCCATGCACAACACAGGCCTCGGGGCCTCCCAGAGGGCTGGAGTCCCAGGGAGTGCTGAGGCTGTGGGAGCCGCAGGTGAGGGCAAGGCTGTCCCTGGAACCTCCTGCCCCAGAACTGGGGGCCCAGGGACATGAAGTCAGGAGGCTTTGGGGCCTCAAAGGTCCCTTTTCCTCTGCTAGCCCCTTTTCCCACCTCTTCATGTCACTGACTGCCTGCCCCTGGGGATTGGGTGGCAACCCCATGTGGCCTCAGAGCATATACAGTATTTATCCACTGGACTCAGGACCAGGGCCAGGGCTAGGGGGCGGGGGGCCAGAAGGGGCCCTGCCTGTCTCCTCCCCAGTCGCATGTCTACAACAGGAGGGTTGGGGTCTGGGTAGAACAGGAGTATGGAGGTTTGGCAGAAATTGTGGGGCATGTGCTTGTGTATCCATGGAAAACGAGGGTCTCTGTGAAAGCATACTGATGTGTGAGAGAGCTTAAGTTTGTGTGTGTGCCTGTGACGTGCGTGTCCGTGGTGAATATAGCTGAGGGTCTGAGGGTCTCTGAGAGCATCTTGTGCATGTCGAGCTGTGTGCAGGGTGTGATATGTGCATTGGTGGTAGATGTATCTTTGTCTGATACATCGACAGTCTTTGTGAGGGAGATTGTGTGCAGCATGTGAGTGTGTGTGTGTGCCAGGGTGTCTGTGTGTGACATGCACGTGGGTCTGTGGCGAATACATCTCCATGTAATGTGTCTGTGAGGCCTCTATCATATGTGTGCATGCTGTGTGTCTGCGTGGCTGGCATGCTGAGTGGGGTGTGTGCCTGTTGTTTTGCGCACATTACCGTCTTTGTACAGCATGTGTCTGGCTATGTGGTGTGCCTGAGTGGCCATGTGAAGATGTGTGGTGTGCGGGAGGGGCGTAGTGCCCCTGGAAGTGTTGGGGGTGGAGGGGAGGGCTATGCTGGGAGCACAGAGCGCGTTGGAGGCGGGTGGCTGTCTTGGCTGGGGCCGCGGGTGTGCTGGGTTCCCTCGGAGGGTCCCCAGGGCAGTGGCGGGCGGGGGCGGCGCCTTCCGGCTTGGAGCGGGGCTGTAACCAGAGCCCCTTCCCCCATGAAATATTGATCTGGCCTAGTGGCGGGCCTGACAGAAGGGCTGGGCAGGCGAAGAGCGATGCGGCGGCTGGCTGCTGTCCATGGTGCTGCTGTGTCTCGCCTGGCATGGGTGTGGGTGCTCAGGCTGGGGCGGACCTGGGAAGAGGAGAGATTTTCACACCAACACTGTTAGTGGGACCTCTGCCTCCGAGGATGAGCTTGCCTGTCTCTACCTGTCTGTCAGTTCTACCACCCATCTAGGAAGGGGGAACAGGGACCAAATGAGTATTTTGGGGGATCCAGCATCCCAGGATCCCTGTATACCTACCTAGGGCTCAGGTAACCCTGGGGCTGGGTTTGCCTGGGACAGTCCTGATTTACACCTGTGGTCCTGGTGTGATTGTTAGTAGTGTCTCTGCTCACTCTTGAAAGAGTCCTAGCCGGATGATAAATTATATGTTCCCAGCAATAAGCTTTGTGCCAAAGACCTCTTCTCCCACTTTCTCTGCTCTGCCCCGGGAGTTCTGTAGCCATGTGGGTGTGTACAAATGCCAGCTGTGTATTTGTGGAGAGTGTCCTTCCTGTGCTAGGACTGAGCTGGAATATAAATCTGGGTGCCCCAGGCCTCTTGGGATCCTGCTGCAGCCCAGGTGCTCCCCTGGGGATCCAGCCCTCTTCTCCACCAGTCCAAATTCTGCTCACCATTCAAGCTGTGCTATTTTTCAGGCCTGGACTTCCCTTGCCCTCCTGCATCCCAGGCTGGTCGGGCCTCTCCTTGCTTTTGATGTCAGGGTATGGTGGAGCCTCCAGGTTGGCCATCTGTATACTCATGGCATCTCTGAGTTCTGCTTTTAACCACTGATTCTCCCTTCTTCTGTGGAACCCATTTTCCTCCTACCGCTAACTGTGTGTATTGCCTTTTGCCCTTTCCTCACTCTGTTCTGTAAGCATTCTCTTTCCTTTCCACACCCCACTTTTCCCTCTGGGGAGCACACCCAAATCCTGCGCACTCACACTGCTCTCCTGAGCTTCAGTGAATCTGCTTACCTGCCCAATGCCTCCCTATGGGACTTGTAGTATTCTCAGACTCATCATATCTAAAATGGGGACTCATTTCCCCCTTAAGCCAGCTTTTTCCTCTAGGACCTGAAGTTTTGCTGATGGCGCCTCTTAGTCCCCACCCTTCCTGTAAATCACTTTGAATTCTGTTTTTTCCTCTCCCTAACTTTGTCCCATCACTAACTCTAGCCACTCCCCAAGCCCTGCCATGACTCCTGCCCCCCCACTCTTTCTGCTGGCACTATGTGAAGCAGGGCTGCCCTTCTTATCTGTCTCCTGACTGATGTCCCTGCTGTCAGGCTTTCTTCTGCTTCTGCACTCAGAGTCATACACTGATCTCTGTAAGACATTGCAGCTAAGACATGTCAGACTTCACTCCCTACAGGATTAAAGCCAAGCTTCTTAGCCCTGCATTCAGAGCTCTTCATTGGCGGTTCCCCGCCTACCTTCCCAGCCCTCTCTTCCACACGTGTACTTACCTCCCTGTTCCGACTGCACTGCTCTATGCACCATCCTCTGAACATAACATTCTCTGCCTGGACCTTCCCAGGTAGTTCCCACCTCTTCTTTCCTGCCACTTATCCAAATCCTTCCTATCTTTTCAGGTGCTTCGCAATGCATTTCCTGTGATGTCTTCTTTGCTCTCCCCATCCTGGAGTGTTCACTCCTACAGAACAACCAGAGTATTTTATCTTTACCTCTCAGTACCTTGGGTAGTCTGTGGGCCAGCAGTGTGGATATCATCTGGTAGCTTGTTAGAAATACAAAATCTAGGATCGTTGGAATCAGAATCTGCATTTCAACAAATCCCCCAGTGATTCATGTGCACATTTAAGTTTGAGAAGCACTGTTACTTTGATTGAGGGCCGGATCTTGCTTTTGTTTCAGAGTGGCCTTTGGCCAGGGCTGGTAGTGTTCTCATTTGCCAAATCTAGTGGCCCCTACCATATCTGGCCAGATCCCATGAGCTATGAGAGGGGGTGGGTGGTAGAGACGGCCAAGAAGCGTATGTACTCTGCCTGGACCCGTCCCACCTGGAATCTATGCCCTGCAAGGCCTCAGAGCTCAAGCTCTGTAAATCTGACTCTGGAAAGCACTTTAGTCACAAAAGGAGGAATCAATTCATCAATAAAAAAGTAGTTATCAAGTTTATAGCAGAACTTCTCGTCACAAAACACACATTGGTGGAAATGGCTGTTATTGTATGTTTTGAAAGAAAAATATGTATTTTAGTTTTTTCTTTATAATACTAATACAGTTTCTGAAGTGGTAACTTTAGAAAACACAATATGTCACATGAAGAAAATAAAAATGACTCACAATTCTGATCTCTTGCTATAAATACCATTAATATAATATTTATTTGAGATCATCATTGATTGATTCATTCAACAAATATTTACAGAGCCCTACTATGTGCCAGACCTGTGCCAGGCACTAGGGATTCTGAGTGAAGACAACATGGTTCCTATATTTAGGTAGCTCACAGCCAGGGCGTGAGGTGTGGGAGACAGGCACTGAACAAATCAGGAGGAGCAGTGTAACAAAATACCACAAACTGGGTCGCATTGAACAACAGAAATTTATTCTCTCACAGTTCTGGGGGCCAGAAGTCCAAAATCAGGGGGTCAGCAGGATCGGTTCCTTCTGAGTGACACTGTGTTCTATGGCCGTCTCCCAGCTTCTGAGAGCTGGCAGTCCTTGACTTACTGCCCACTCGAGTCTCTGCCTCCATCACCTCATGGCACGCTCCCTATGCGTGTGGACCTTCACGTGGTTGCTTCTTATCAAGACACCAGACACACTGGATTAGGGACCAACCGTGCTCCAGCATGACCTGGATTTGACAAATCATGTCTTTCCAAACAGGGTCATGCTCTCAAGTATCAGAGTTAGGACCTGATACTTTTTGGGGTCCTAACATATCTTTCTGGGGGAGATCAATTCAACCCATAATAGGCAGGGCAGCACAGAGGCTAGGGGAGCACACTAGAGGGACTAACCTTGTCTAGAAACACTCTCCTAGGAGGTGGCACTCAGCCTGGGACTGAGCAATGAGTAGGGGTCAGCCAGGCAAAGGAGGTTCCGCAGGCAGATATGGGGCCTCAGAACATGAGAGCATTCCAGGTGACCCTTTTGGGGAATGGGGAGCAGGGAGGTGCGGCTGGAATACAGATGAGGGGCAAGAACTTGGGATGAACTTGGTCACTTGGCTTGTGGGCCTTGGTGAGGAGTTTTATTTTCTCCTGAAGGAAGTGGGGAGCTATGGGAGGCTGTCACACAGGAGTGATTCATTAGGCTTTGTGAGCCGTCTCCTTATAAGCCTGAGCTGTCTGAAGGTTGTGTTTTTCCTCTATGTCCCCAGTTCTGAGGAAAGATACATAGCCATGTCCTCAGGAGCCCCTGGCTGAGAGAAGACACATGGCATCCCCATCCAGGGAAGGAAGGCATGGGTCTGCCTCACCCTTGGGTGTCTTGGGTCCTTGGAGTCTGGGGGACACAAGTTTGGGCCTGGCCACCCCATCCCCTGACCTTCTGTGAGGATTGTGTTTGAAAAATGTGTCCAGGATGCCTGCATGGGTCCCTGAGGCCAGAGGCCCCAAGCTGAGGGAGGCCAGGGACCAGTGCTTGCAGGGCCCATCTCTTAGCACCCTGCTCCCCTCAAGGGCTGTCTGCCTCTTGCCTTCCTATGTGGGAACCAGCCTATCTGGGGCTCAACTCATCCCTTACCATACCCTCAGGAGACCACCCCTTTACTGTGTGTGATAGAAGAGGGTTCCACTGCCCCAAAGCTGCCTCCTCCCCACACCCCTTGCCTGGGCTGGGTGGGCCAGGCTGGGTGGAGGAGAAGTGGGTCAGCTCAGTAGCCATGGTGACAGCAGCTGTTCCCTGCCAGCCTTCTCATCTCACCACAAACCTCACCCATGATCTCCTTTATCCAGCCCGCAAGGATGGTGGCCAGGAGAATGGTATTGGGGACTGGAGCATGTATGAGTGTGTGTGTGTGTTTGAGTAGGCACTTGCTAGAGCTGGTGTGCATGCCTCAGTAAAGGGAGCCCACAGATCCAAGTAAGATTCTTCCAACTTCCCTGCCCACTGAAGGGATGGGGCTGTTCCTGCCTCCCTGGGCCGGGCAGGGGCCAAGGGTAGGTGAGTGTGTGTGAGTGTGGGCATACCGGTCTGCAAACACCTGTGGCTGTCAGTGTGGCTGCCTCTGTGTGCCTTTGTGTGGATGAGTTGGCGTGGGGTGTGTGTGCTTATCTGTGTACCCATGTGATTGTGTCTTTAAGTGTGTATCATCTGTATGGTGTGTGATCACACATTTGAAATTCGGTGCCCTGTGTCTCCCCATGTGGATGTAGTTGTGTTGCAAGCCTGGTTTGGAGGAGACAAAGGTTGCACAACCAGGAGAGCAGCTGGTGTAGTGTTCCCCACTCAGGCTGGGTGTGCCTCCTCTGCCCAGCCTACCTCCCCACCACGTACAAGAGATGCACCCATCTTTTCCTGAATGAAGAAAGGAAAAGCTACAAAAAGAGAACCCCTCTCCCTGTCCGTAGATGCAGGCACTGGCCTCTGACGTGGGCACAGATTAGAATGGGTGATGTGGTCGGCAGTCCTGATGGTGGATTGGGGTCAGGTCAGGTTCTCAAACGCCAGACCCAGTATCCAGTGAAGGCCGGGAGCTGAAATGGTGGCGGAGAAGGGCACAGCCCCATGGGCCAGCTCCCACCTCAACTGACAGGTGAAAGGGCCAGATCCCATGCTCACCCTTGGCTCTGGGTGGAAGCACCAGGGCCGGAGTTGGGGGTGGACCTGTTAGTCTCTAAGCCTGCCTAGGAAGTGGTTGTACTTGGTGTTCAATATCCACCAAAGAGCACCAACACCTGTACAGCCCTTTGCTGTTTACAAAGGCACCATTCTAACAATAATAATGTAATTGCCCAACTGGCCATTATTTAGCATGTGCCAACCCTTACTTTGCAATAGTTCATCTAGTAATGCTAAAGCAGGTATTACTATCCCCACCTCAGAGATGAGGAGCAGCAGGCTTAGGGGGTTAAGGAAATTGCCCTGTGTCATATGGCTTATAAGTGACAGATCTAGGTTTGCAGCTAAGTCTGTCTGCCTCCAAAGCCCGTGTTTTCAATCACTCTGCTTTCCTGCTCCTCATTATCTCATGTGATCCCCAGTCCTGGAGAGTCAGGCCGGGTCCAGGTGATGAGTAGACTCATTTTACAGAAGAGGGGATGGAGGTTCAGAGACTCTGGATGACTTGTTCAGGGTCACATGGCTGAGGGTGGAGCCAGGAGTGCCTCCCACCCTGACTCCTGATCGCTGGGCTTGTCACAGAGTGTCTGCGGAGGGACGCAGACCCCATTAGTCAGGAGGAGGGCAGAGGAAGAATAGGGTCCAGAGGTCCTTAGCAACTGGACCTGGATGAGTCAGTTATGTGTTAAGAGTCTGAAAGTTGTGGGTGGGGCTTCAGCACCAGAAGTTTGGGGATCCAGGAGTTTGGGCAGTTTTACAAAGGAGGAAACAGACAATCAGAGCGTTTAAATGATTTGCTCAAGGTCCCACAGCTGTCTCTAGTCTGTCTTGTTATTCCACAAACTCCTGGAAGCCCTTGAGGACAATGTCTCCTCTAGCTCTTCCTCTAAGCCCCCCTCTTTCCTTCCAGACTCCTATCACATCACCTCCTCCTGGGAGCTCTCCTGATTGCCTCCACCCCCTTCCTTGAAAGCTGGTGTCTGGGCAGAAGTTAACTGGAGCTCCGTGTACATGTCCTAGGGGTGTGCTCTTGGGAGGGGCCCAGCCCCCTGTGATGCCGGACACCACACTCAGATTCATCAGTTTGGTAAGTCTGGGTTTTCTTCAAGGTGGGGAGGAAGCACCTGACTGGTGATGCAGAACCTGGGAGTTGGGAGACTTGAGTTGCAGCTCTGGTTTTTCACCAACTTCTGTGTGATCCTTGGTGTGTCTCTTTCCCATTGTAGGCCTTGATTCCCTACTCTACAAAATGAAAGATTTGGTTGGAATAGGGATGGCGAGTCAGTTTTAAGTCATGAGCTGATTCTCATAGGTTGGTGCTGGAGCACATGTTGAGGATTCTGAGGTTAAATCTGGCCTCAGTGGAAAAGAGATGGATCAGTGATGTCTGCTGCGGGTAGAGGATGGTAAGAACTCAGTTACTTGCCATCCCTTGCAGTCTAACAGTTCATCGCCCTGTGACAGATTCCTTGGTCTTTTCTTTTGAAAGGGTAGGTAGCTGGGTTCATTTTGGGTTTTGGGTGGCCCCAGTGACTCTCAAAAAAGGCTAGAAACATGACCAAAGGTACCAAGGGGCCCAGGATGGCCTGGCAGGGTCCTGAGACCCACTGTTGTCAAGAATCAGGAGATGGTCTGGGGAGCCCTTTGGGTACTGAGACCCCAGAGCAAAGTCCAAACATCCAGGGCAGGAAAGAACACACTAGAATTCTTCTTTGGGGAGTTTCCTGGTATCTGCTGGCATGAAGCTTTGGCAAGTTGGGGGCAGTAGCCCTCCTCCCTGTAGGGAAATCTGAGCCATAATAGTTGATGCTGCTGTAGGAGTCAGCAGGAAGAACTTCAGAGGGAGGTCCCCATGACCCAGCAAGGAAGGGTTCCCCTCCCTAGGAGGCCATGAGCCAGGCTGGGGAAGACACAGTTCTGCTTAAAAGCAGGGAATTGTTGAAGTGATTTTTGTGGAAAGGATGTAGTTTGTTTAGCAATCTTTCAGAACCCCAGTATGTGACGGGCTGTGTTCCGTGTCCTGCTGGGCCCTGACCACTCTGCTCCTACTTCTGCCTGCGGCCCTGTCCCACCTGTGTGGTCTGATGGCTTCAGGCTTGCTGGGGTTGACTGCCCTCCTCATAGGGGCCAGGTGGCTGGCCCTGTCTGTCTCTCTGTCTTAACCCCTCTTGAGCTAATCTGGCTGCCAGAGAAGCAACTGGCGCCTCAGTTTTGAGCCTGCCACTGCCATGTGTGTTTACAGACACTCTCTGCTCTCCTAGTCAAAAGGATCTCTAGAGATCCACTGTGTGAGTCCTGGATGTTAAGTCCTCTGCTTATCAGTTAACCCAACTCTTTGTCTTACACACAGATGAGGAAACCAAGGCCCAGAGGAGGCAACACCAGGAATGTGCATATGTTCTAATCATCACACCTCCTGGTTCTTAACTGTCCCGGGCTGCCTGACCCTGGATGCCTGCTCCACAGATCAGGCCCTAAGGCCTTGGGTCCAGTGCTTTGGGTCTGGCTCCTCCTGTCCTCTTGGGCATGGCCTGTCTGGCTGCACCCTCCTGAGCATTCATCCGTTCTGCAGGCCCCCTGGGTGACCCCTGAGTGGTGGAAGACGAGAAAGTGGCCCTGGGTAGTACACAACCCTGGATGTTAAATCCTCCGCTTGTCGGTGTCCTCCTTTATTATGAGGAAACACGAGCCCTGGGTTGGCAGGGTCCGGAAATTTGTCCCCTACCCTCTTCCCTTCTCCCCCTGGGAGTGGTGCTTGTCAGCTTCCTATAGGCTGCACTGGGGAAGTGCTCGCTTCTTCAGCTGTAGCCTGGGTGGGGTTTCTACTGCCCCTTAGATGCTCATGCCAGCTGTGGGAGCCTGTGCCAGGGGGATTGTTCTCATCAAAAATAATTTCCTTGTAGTTTTTCCAAAGAGCCCAGAGACCCAGGGAAAAGCCTGAGCAGGAGGAATGGGCCCACGTCTTTAGGTGAGCTCTGGATTGAAGGGTCAGGGGCTACTGAGTGTGTCTGTATCTTTGTGGAAACAGGAGGCTGGGGTTCAAGTCCGGGTGTTGCCACTCCTTAGCTGAGTAGGATGGGCAAGGTCGTGACTTCTCTGACTTAGTTTTCTCATCTGTAACATGGAGATTACTACCCACATAACAGAAATATTTTAAATTGTTATTAGGCTTACACTGTAAGCCCTTTCTCACCTGCCACCGAAGGACCATGCAGAACCCCCCCACAAACACACAAACTGGCACTAGAATTGGAAACTAAATTGAGGAGATCATCATAGGCCCAGGTCCAGGGGGACTTTCCATTAGCTCAAGGTTGATGGGGGATGGATGGAGAAACATAATCCGGCACTCTGTGCATGTCACAAGGTGAGCGAGAACCGTCCAGACAACCACAAAAAGACAAAACACAGCTTTGACTCAGCCCTGATGTGCCGGGTGGGCATGAACCATGCTGCCCAGGAGAACGGGTGGCCATTCTCAGCTCTCTGGGGACTGCCTTCTTCTGGAATGGTGCCTTCCTTTTCCCCCTATTCTCCCTCCCCTTTCTACGTCCTTCTGAAAAGTCAGATTCTCTCATGGTGACAGGCCTAAGGGCAGAGGGTCAGGCAAGGTGCTCTGAGCCCTGAGATGGGGAGTTGCCCTGGGAGAAGCCCTGTGGGCTGGGCAGGGCTGAGGGCAGAGCCTACCTGAATGGCTCTCTCCTATACTTTGAGCAGAGGAGGCAACACTGGACTTTCAGCCGAGCTGTGAGGCCAGCAGCTGGAGACCCCACCTCTGTACAAACAGGCACAGACACCCGCTGCCTGCTCCCCCTGAGGGGCTCCCAGTGCCCTCTGTCCTCTTCCCGGGCACTCATTGTGACTGTCATTAAATATTTAGTTGCATAATTAGTTATTTACTATCTCTCCTCCTGACTAGAAGCTCTGGGAGGATAAGACCGACCAAGTCGGCCTGGCTCACTTCTGTACCCTTGGCGCTTGGCATAAGCCTTGGAATGCTAGGGGCTTGCTTAGCTCTTTGTTGAATGCAGCTTTGGAAAGGAATTTGGCATTATATTCCGAGAATCAAAAATATAGTTATGCCCGTGGTATCAAGTAGGATGCGTTTGGATTTAACAGAGCACTCTGATTCACAGTGGCTTCAGCAGTGGAAAACACATTATTTCATGTCACTGGGAGGCCAGGGAAAGGCAGGCTCCAGGGCAGCCTGAGGTCCTTTCTGACTGTGCTGTGCTACCCTCAGCAAAACAGGCTTCATCCTGGGGCTGGGACCTTTCTAGGGGAGGGGCCTTAGGGGAGGGGCCTTGGGGAGGAAGTGAGGAGAGAGAGGGAGACAGACAGAAGGAGAGAGACCACCACCTCTTTTGTAAGCTCGGAATCCAAGTCTTCGCCTTAAGTCAAATTGGGCCAACTTAGTCATGTACCTACCCTTGGACCAGTAAGAGTTACCAAGTAAATGTCTCTCACTGACTGGTTTGAACTACTCAGGCTCTGCCTCTAGAACAGGGATGGGGTGGTGCCTGGACAAAACCAGCACTCTGTCCAGGAAGCAGGAGGGAAAAATGGGTGTTGGGGGAGCTACCAGCAGTGTCCACAACCCCCAAGCCCAGACACTCCATTTCTGGGAATCAATCTTAAGGAAATAAGTGAATAAAATCAGTGCAGAAAGATGTTTATTGCAGTGTTGTTTAAAAGGCAGGAGGGAGAGAGGAGAAAGTCACATCTGATCCAAGAGGTAACTGTATAGAAATATTTAAGTCAGTTATGCTACCTCCACACAATGGAATATTATGGTGACATTAAAAAACATTTATACAAAGTGTTAATAATATTGGGAAAAGCTTGTGATATAATGTTAAGTGAAAAATACCAGAATATGGAATTGTATTTGCAGTTTGTATTCAGTTCTTTTTTAAAAAAGAAGACTGGGAGGAGGGAGGTTACAATGCCTGCAGTGGCTGCCTCTCAGTAGTGCAATGAAGGGGGACCCTGCTTGCTTGTGATGCTTCTCTGTACCATCCCCTTCAGGCAGGAGGACCCCGTCCACAGTCCAGCCAGGCTGGAGCCAGTTTTGTTCTCCCTGTTCTGATTACTGGCTACGGAAGTAGCAATCACACTTTCTGAATATTTACTCTGTGCCTGACACAGTTCTAGGCCCCTTCACATGCACTAACTTAACCCTTACAACAGCCATCTGAGGTGAGTGCTTGTATTTCTCATTTTGCTGAGGTGTTCACTGGAATGAACACCTCACAGGATGCTCAGTCACAAGGTCGCACAGCTAGTGTGTAGAGGCTTTTGGAATTCAAGAGTGGACTGAATGACTCCACAGCTTCTGTCTTTACCACCAAACCAGGTCACAGCCATGTGCTAATTATTAGAATAGTCCCATTTATTGAGCCAAACCCTATGCACACTCTTTACATTTATTTGTTCATTTACTCCTCACAACCTCAGAGAGACTGAGAGACTTGCCCAAGGTCACATAGGTAGGAAGTGGTGGGGCTGTGGTGGAGTGGTCCTGGGGTCTGATGTGGGACCCCCCTCTTCTCTCTTCCTATCTCACAGAGTTACCTGAAGCTCTGCTGCTACTTGGACCATGTTTGACGGGGAGCCTGGTCCGGCCTCATCTGCGACCTCCAGGAATGTGGTTCGGAGCTCCAGCATCAGCAGCGAAATCTGCAGCTCCCAGCAAGCTGGGGGTGGGACCGGGACCTCCACTGCCAAGAAGCGGCGCAGCAGCCTTGGTGCCAAGATGGTGGCCATCGTGGGCTTGACCCAGTGGAGTAAGAGCACACTCCAGCTCCCCCAGACTGGTGAGGGGACATGGGACACCAAGGGTCTGATGTGGGGCACCTTGCAATGATAGGGTACCCACAGACTACCCTCATGGTGTAGAGACTCCCACACCCACAAACACTTCTGTACACTTACCATATACAGGTGCTGATCTGGGTCCAGTACGTGTCCTGATTCACTGAATCCTCATATCACTCTATGAGGCAGGTGCTGAAGCATAGAGAAGGGAAGTAATATGCCCCAAACTACATAGCTAGTAGGTGGTAGAGCCTGGATTCAAACCCTGGCAGCTGAGCTTCTAAATTCATGCTCCTAACCTGTATGCCCTGCTGACTCCATGCACAGACTTACACATTAATCAGCAATTATTTATTAAATAGGCATCACATCCCTGCCGTCATGCTTGCTGACACAAATTTGCAGGCACACATTCACAAGATGCTGTCTCACTTGTAATTGTCAAGTTTCCTAAGAACAAATAGCCACACAAATGTTAGTTATACAGCCACACATATTACAAAGTCATAAGAGAGATGTACACAAAGACACACACTATGCACAGTTATATGAATAGTGTGCTCAGTTGCTCGGAAAAGCCACCTCTACTACCAGAAAAGCACAATAAGTCATTCACACTATGCATGGTCACAAATAAAGCCAGTCATGCAGATCACACAGACACAATCCTGTGAATACAGATGCCCAGACCCAGATCACAGAACCATAGTTACATACATGCATACACAGTGGCCCATGGTCACAGAAACACGTCACTTGTGTATGCCCATACCTCACAAAGTCATATTAGCACTAACCTTAACAGCTGCATCCTGATAAATATATTATACTTTCTCAGACACCTGGTTATAGAATCCAAGTTATGCTCAGACGTTGTCACACACAGTCACACCCAGACCCCATGTCGTAGAGGAGCCAGCCCTCCCCACCAAGACCTCCTTACTTTGTGGCATCAGCCCAGACACCAGCTGGTTTTGTTTTAAAATCTCTTCCTGCTTATTTTGCTCAGAGTAACAACTTCCCCAAGAAACCTTCAAATAGGCAGCTGGATGGGGGTGGTGAGGGGGCGGGGATGCCGGAGAATCCAGGGAGACCAAACGCTCATCAAGACTCCCAGTCGGGGCTGAGGGTGGGGGACTTTTCCAGGCCTTAAAATAGATTTTTACAAAGCCCTTCACAGGAGCATGTGGGATGGTCTTTTCCAGCAATCAAGCTGCAGTGTGGTTTCTGGCTTAGGGAAATGCTAGACTGGGAGGGGGCTTGAGATTATTAGTGCCTAGAGCGGAAATGGCCTCTGTGAGTAAGCAGCGTAGGCCTGGCACTAGGGAGTCAGGGAGATGGGGATCTGGGGATCCAAGAGTTGGGCTGGGATGGGATTTAGGGGTGGGATTAAGGTGGGGGGATTAAGATTAGGAGGTCAAGGAGGTGTTGGGCCACAGGAGTCTGACCTCAGGAGACTGAGCCCTGCTGATCTCCAGCTGAATCCAGCACCCAAGAACCCAAAGACTTCTTCATGCCCAAGGTGATTTGGAGGGACAGGCCTCCAGGGCTAGGGCAGGGAGTCACTGGGAGACATTCACTGATCTGCCCAGGACTGTCCACCTACCTAGACTCTACCGTCAACAGGCAGGAATTATAGATGACCAGGAAGACCTCCAGCCTGGAGGGGAGAATAATGTTGGGGTCCTGGTCCACTTGTCTCTGTGGTATGCTACGCAGTGGCTGAAGGCTTGGGGCCTGAGCCAGGGCAACTGGCCAGAGGCCATTCTAACCAGAGGTCTGTGAATCATCTAATCCCCAAATGTCAAGAGCAGGAAGGGCCCCTTGAGATCATCTAGTCCAGTGAACTCATTTTACCAGTGAAGCATCTGAGCCTGGAGAACAGAAGGCATTCTCCTAGAGAACAACTTGAAGTTGGCCCTCAGAGCCACACCCTTTCATTTACTAGCTGGGTTCCTCAGGCAGGTTATTTCACCTCTCTGAGCCTGCTTCCTCGTTTGTAGAATAAGGGCAATAATACGTGACTTGCAGAGTTGTCCAGAGGATTAAATGAGATAAGATATGCAAAGGCACCCAGCCTCATGCCCGGTAATAGTAAACACTTGGTAAATTGTTGTTATTTTTATTACCCATAGTCAGGAGGACCAAAAAAGAAGTGAGATCTCTGGCTTCCATAGCTCCTATCCTTGCTTGTAACATACTCCTCTTCCACCTGTAATTCCTCTCCCCATTTTTAAACTCCCAGGCCTTGAGATTGCCAGCGTCCCAGCTTGAAGCCCCATCCTAGGTAGGAGAATCTGACCCTAGAGGGATGTATGGGGCTAACACCATGGGCATTGACCATGGAAACTCTGTTCTGGGAACAGATCCTGGCAGGGTGTCCCTGCTGCCCCTGGTTGGGGTGGCTCAGTTCCCTGCAGAGCTGGGCTGGGTGATGTGAGCAGGAACTCCTCTACTGGACTCAGTCTTCTGGGCTCTGGGTCTGCACTTCCCAGAGGCCCCCTTCCTCCCAGTTTATCCATACCCTGGATTGGCTTGAGCTGTGCTCATGCCTTCCTCTTTGTGTTTAGAAGCCTCTGCCATAGTTCAGGCCCCATGATACCTAGCTGGGACTGTTGTACCCTCCTCCTCTCTAGTTCTCCTGCCTTTTGCCCCTTTCAGTTTATTCCTCACATTTCCATACAGTGGCCTTCCAAACTCACCCTGAAACTTTCAAGGACTGGTCCTGGCTCTGTAACTCCCCATGGAACCTTGAGAAAGGCATTTTCCCAGTGGGTATCAGTTTCCTCTTCTGTAAAATGGAGTTAAAAAGGCTCACTCCCAGCTTCCTTCTAGATACAACATTCTCCAAGTCAAGGGAGAAGTGAGGGTCAGGGCTTTTTGGGTCCCAGAACACAGGTGGGTCCTGCAGGGCCTGGCCTTATGCTGGGTCCATACTGGCTCCTCCTGGGCTGTCGCAGCCCCTGGTCCAACAGAGCTCCTCTTTTCAGTACCAGGGACAGCGGCTGTCCCTTCTAAGGCTCTGAGCTCTGGGTCAGGATGGGGAGAGGGCTCAGGACCATTCCAGGAGATGCCATGGGGAGTACCAGAGGCTGGCTGTATGTGGTGGAGCAGATGGGATGGTTCCTGGAGTCTGTCGGCCTCCAGGGACCACAGAATTATTGAAAGCTACTTGGCCTGGTTCTCTAGAGAGAGAAGGTACATACAGTTACTCTCCAGATCAACAGGGTTCAGAGACTGAACAGGTATGAAACCAGTAAAGGAATTTTCTCTGAGGTTGTAAGACCTTTGTCCCCACCCAAAAGACGTGAAGCTTAATCTCTGCTGAATCACATCTCAAACTGATGTGGAGCTGATGGAGGGGAATGAAAGGAGCCCATCAGCAGACCAGGAGTCTGTCGGCCTGGGGTCTACCCCAGTGCTATGAGCACGTGGACCTCAGGATCCCCATCTGTGAAATTACAGGGGGAGCAGGGCTAGCTGAGGTGCCTCTAACATTTCAGAATTCCATGACCCCCTGCCCCAGGGCTCACAGTGGGTTGGGAAGGTCAAAGAAGATAAAATTTCTCCCAAATGGATCAAAGCTTTCACAAGCTTCAGAAGAAGGGGGATTGGAGTCATGAGGTGGTAAGGCTTTGGCTTCAGCTCATGGTGTGTGTTGTGGAAGGGATGGAAGCCGAGGGAGGGTAAAGTGCAGACCCCGTAGATCCACTTGTCTTCTAACTGGGTAAGACAGAATGTGGCAGTTAGGAGCCAGGGACAGCATGAGTCCCCCAACACCCACCACTATTGGCACTATTGGCCAGCCCTCTCTGTGTGTGGTAGGCCACATGCCATTTGTGGTTTTGCATCCATGTGTGTGATTGAATAGATGGGTTCAATGCCAAGGGTTACAGTGTGAAGGTCGCACGTATGTGGCAGAGTATATCATGTGTACATGTGACTAAGACCTAGTAGGACCAAATTTGCATGACTGTTGTGTATGAACAGGCACATGACCTTCTGTGTGAGATCACTGTGTTCTTATATGTGATTGTTGACACTCATGCGTATCTTCTTACTCTTGTGAAAGAAACATGTATGAGCTACTGTGACTGTGTATGTGAGAGAGAGATAAACACAGCGATAGTCTCACTGATTCTTGAATAGTAGCTGCTCCAATATTCCAGAAGCTGGGATGGTTTCAGAAGACATTCCTGCTCACCACATTTCCCGTCCCTCACTCCGAGTCTCCTCATCCCATCCATTAAGAATTCTGGCCCTCTTAGTCTTCCCTCCCCTAGTGAGACTTTCTGAAAGATTTAGGATAAAGCAGGAGAAATAGAGTCCCCCTTCTCCAATGCTGGAGTCTTAAAACATCCCTTCCCCAGGTAACCATTGGGTAAGGGTGGGAGAAGGGTTGCCAGGGTAGCCAGCTCCCCCGCCACTTTGGGGGCTGTGCTACCTACCCTACCCCCAGCTTCTCTCCATCTCTATAGGCAACTCTACTCTTAATTTGCCTGGGACTCTAACCAGTGACAGCAAATGACTCCTTTGGTACAGTTCCTATCTGAGTGCCAGTTCCCTCTCCATCAAACTCCTCAGGCAGCCAAGCTCCAGCAGGGGAAGTCCCTGCAAAACCTCAACCCATCTTCTGCCTGCCCCCCACCACCCCCAGGAGGAGAGGGTGTCTAGAGGGACCACTCTGCAATGCTGAGGAGGTTGCCATAGAAACCCAGGCAGGATGGTATGCTGCGAGGAGAGGCAGTGCCCGATGTTCCCTGCAAGGCTGAAGAGGGGAACTGGGGTGAGGGTAAAGGGTCCTCTGAGCAGGGGGTGAGCTCCACTGCATATCTTCCGGGTTCTTCTGCAGCCCTGTCTCTCAAAGTGAAAGGCAATTCAGGCCAACCTAACAGTCGCTCTCTTGGTCTTCCCTGAAGGCCTCTCCACCTCTCCACAGATATCCCTCTCCACGTTCAGACCCACTTTGAGAATGCATGTTAGTTTGGGAGTGGCCAGGCCTCCCTGGGGTTTTTATAGGGCCTGTGAGGGTGTTACAGAGGTGGGCTGTGAGGTCTGGGTCTGATGGGGGCCATGAAGGTAGCTGGAGGAGGGAAAGCAAATCTGGGAATGCCAAAGAAGGCAAACTTCCCAGAAGAGAATGGAGCACTTAACTCTTCAGCACAAGGGCTGAAACCGAGTGAGAAGGTGGCCATTGGGGAGCCTGGCAGGGATGAGGCTGAGGGCTGAACGCTGCAGGGCTGGGCTCTGCCTGTGACCCCCCCAGGCCCACCAGCTCCTCTCTGCCTACAGCCATCTTTCTCATCTGTGTTGCTTACGTCCCTTCCCCTGGTAGAGCCAGGGGTCAGGCTGCACAGGGCCTCTAGAGATCTTTTCAGGAATGCTCCCTGCCTCCAGAGCCCTGCCCATCCTGTCACCTCCCAAGAGGGTGCCTTTGGTAGTGCTCTCAGAGAAGACGCATGGGTGATCTGACCTTGTTCTCTGTGATTGGTGGGGGTGACAGAAGGGGCCACCAAGAAGCTGCGCAGCAACATCCGGCGGAGCACGGAGACGGGCATCGCGGTGGAGATGCGGAGTCGGGTCACACGCCAGGGCAGCCGGGAGTCCACGGATGGAAGTACCAATAGCAACAGCTCCGACGGCACGTAGGTGCAGCTCACCCCGCCGCATTCCGCATGCCTCCCCAGTCAGTCCTCCAGGCAGAGCCAAGGGCAGGGCTGGAAGAGCTCCCATCTGAGTTTCCTGCCCCGATGCCTGGGTTCCTGCGTCCCTGCCTCCCCGGATAGCCATGGCCTGGGCCCCAGTCTTCCTATTGCTCCAGGCTGCTGTTCTCCATCTCCAAATACTCCAGTGGCCCAGGAGCAGTTCATCCATTCTGTATTGATCATGCCTCTCACCTCTCAGCTCCTACAGGCTGCCCTGCTCCAGAGGAGAGGCTTTGGAAGGAAAACATGATCCCTAAATCCTATTAAATCTAAAACCATTGTTAAGGCTCACAGGAATGGAGTTCTCACAGGTGGCCTTTTTGGAGCTTCTGGAAGGAGGCTGGACTGGCTCAGTGTTTTTCAAACTGGGTGATGGTTCATAGGCACGAAGTAAAATTGGTGTAGTGGGTCAAAGCCAGCATTAGAGAAATAGAAAATTCAAATACATACTACAGAATAAAGATGAATTATCTTGTGGTTTAAAAAATATATATATATAGATAGATATAGATGCATATAGGTCTGTGACATTAAATGTAGTATATTTGCATGTGGGTTGCAGTAAACAATACAAAGGTCACTGGGTTAGGCAGTCCATTTCTTCTGAATCTATGAAATTGTGGTTTTATGACTTAAGATTTTCTGATTTGACTTTGTCAAGGCCCAGTGATTGCAGAGTCTTGTGGCTCTATTATTTAGGATTCTACGACCATATGCCTCGCTACTGTGCCTGCTTCTGTGAATGCGAGTAGCCACGAGCATGTATTGCATCTTATCATATGCGGGGCACCACTGGGCACCTCAGATCAGTGCTCCCTACTCGGATCTACCAGCCACTATCAGATGAAAAATAGTGTCTCATTTAACACTCACAACAACCCTGAGGGATGTTGGTACTACCATTACCTCCATTTTACAAGTGGGGAAACTGAGGCACAGGAGGATGGTGAGGCACTTTTTTCAAGGTCACAGCTATTAGGTGGCAGTGGAGTCAGGATTTGAGTTAAGGCTCTTTGACCCTGTAACCTTTGCTCACAATCTCTACACTGTCTATACCAAGCTCCTAAAATTCTGTGACCTCATGAGTCTGTTTATTTAACCTCAGATCCCATTTTCCTAAGAATGAGCTGACTGTGGCCAATAGGAGTGGGTGGGCCTCGAAGCCCCTTCCTGGGGAAGAAACACGGGCCCTCTCCAACAAGCATATGCAGCCCGTCTCCCCTCCCTGCCTGTCCCTGCCCAAGGGGGACTCAAGGCTGAACTGTCCAATGGGATTCATTCTGGGACAACCTTTGATCTCTCTAGCCAGGAGCCTGGGCTCTTCGAGAAGATCTTAGAACATTGTTTGGGCCATAGGAGCCCCTGAGCAGGCCTGGGCCAGCCCTTCCTCACCTGTCCTTTCTCTGCTGGCCACACTCAGAACATCTAGGCTTGAGGACATGAACAAGTAGAGTAGCGCTTTTCCCTTGATGACAGCAACAGCAACAATAACTACCATTTTATTGTTTCCCTTTTGTTGGGGACTTTTCATGTGCCATCTGCCCATATCCTCACCATTAACGCTATGAGTTGGGTATCATCTCTGTCTTGCAGGCAAGGCAAATCTCTTACCTCTTGGAGCCTCTATTCTGTCACCTGTAAAGTTGGATAATAGCTCTCGCCACACACAGTGGATGTAAAGATGAAGTGACACAACGTACATGGAGCATTTAGTACACTGTCGGCACCTGGCCAAATTGCAATCACTGTTTGTCTTGTTACTATTTCCAGGCGACCACGGCCATGGACCACCCACCATCACTTGCCATTAATCTCAACCCTGCAACTATGTTATTTTGGTCTCAGTTGCTATTTTGGGCACCACCTTACATTATTGACTTGGATTTCAAACTTATGGTCAAGTATACCTCAGTTCTTGGAACTTGCTCCAGGTATTGAGATTTCTGGCCTAAGTGTCTGGTTCTTGGCATTAACATTCCCTGGTGAGGACACAGGTGTCCGGCAAGCCCTGCCTTTTAAGGGTCACCTTAGAAATCCTGGTGCCTGAGGACTGAAGACCACCATTATGTTGTTTATTAGTCTCTTTTCTCAAGTGACATTAAAGTAGTTTTCCTTAGTGTGCAGAGATAGGTAGTTTTATTTGGCCCCAGCCAAAGTAGTACTCTCAGAGGGGGAAACCAAGGCACAGGGGCATGACTGTGTCCCAGGGGCAGAGTCACTGCACCCTGCCATCCAGACACCCTGTGTGCCCACCTGCCTTCTCCAGGTTCGTCTTCCCCACCACCCGGCTCGGAGCTGAAAGCCAGTTTAGTGATTTCCTGGATGGGCTGGGACCTGCCCAGATTGTGGGGCGACAGACACTGGCAACTCCACCAATGGGTAAGTTTTCTTGAGGGCAGGGTGGGTGGGGTCCTGGCAGCCACACAGCAGAAAGGGTCAGCTCAGTGGGAGCCCGTGGGGTGCTGGGCAGGCAGCAGAAAGGCGTCCTCCTCAGGCTTCTGTGCCAGTGAGAAGTGTGCACGGCACTCATCAATCCCTCCCTCAGCAGAGAGGGTGGGGCTCCAGCTTCTCTCTCTTGGCTACCCTGCTGCAGTGTGTACAGCACATTCCCTCCCTCACTTCACCACACACTCACCCACTCTCCATCTCCTGCTGTGTGCCCAACAGTGCTCAGTGCCAGTATAAAATGGTGGACAAAACTCATCACAGCATTGATGTTTGTGGCGTCTTTTCTATCACTGCTTCTCTGTGTCGTTGGGCAAGTCACTTTCCTTCTTTGAGCTTCAGTTTCCTCATCTGTAAAATGGGAATAATAATACGTTAGTTCTGCAATCTAACAACAATTTTTGGAGTTCTATTTGATGATTTACATGAAGTATTTAATTTACTTATTAGGAACTGTGTCTTATTTGACTTGTTATTTCTAATAGTGCCTGGCACCTGGAAGCCTTTTAGTAAGTTTCTCATCCCTCTTCCCTGCAGCAACAAGTACTTGCCGAAGTCTGTACCTGGTCCTCTGAGCTACAGCTCTGGCTCCTTCCCTCTCTCCCTTAGATACTAGCTGTGTTGGCTTTAAGCAGCTCCTCTCAGGCCCAGCTTCCCAAGAGATGCCTCCTCACCTCTACCCACTTACCCATCAGCCTGACCTGGGCAGTGTCTGACCCAGACATCTGTACTCAGCTCTCATTTGGACAGTGTTCAAAATTTGACCTTACAGCAAATGAGGAAGCTAAGCAAAGACAGTGCCCTGCTACAAGCCATGCAGTGGGGTGGGGTACCACTCCAGGCCAATACTCTTCCCCCTGCACTGCCCTGTCTTCCTCTAATATGCTCACACGGGAGCCTTTGTCTGAGGGTTTCATGGGGACCCTCAGAGGGAGAGCGTCAGCTCTCATCTGGCTCTTGGGGTGGATTTGGCTAACTCCTAGCCCTTGCTTCAGGCTCTCAAGGGCTCGGGCAGCCTGCTTTTCCCAACCCTAGGCCCAGCCAAGAGCCAGGAGGTGGTGAGAGGAGCCAGCCACTTCCTCAAAGCTAATGTGCCATCACATTCTGGAACATTTGTGTGTGGTGCCTCCTGGTGTCCAAAGCTGGGAAGGAGAGGCTTGCATTTGCCCATCTTGTTAGGGAAGTTGTAGTGAGATTAATTCCCGAGACACCCCCTCCCCTCCCATGAGGAGGTCAGGAATAACTCGAGGGAGGGGGATGAATGCTAGATGTCTCCTGAGAGTAATAAATCCTCATATTTCCAAGTATGCAAATACAAACAATTGCATGATAGCTCAAGGAATCTAAAATGTGTGACTGAACCCAAAGTCTGACCCATTGTCATTTTTCTGCACCAGGCTTATGATTCTGCACCCTTTTCAAGGATGTTACAAGTGACTAATGCATAGTTTCATATTCTGCTAACCCACATTGAACAAAGCTAAAAGTTCTAGAAATAAGATACTGACATGACTCCACACACAGAACTTGCCCCAGCTGGAGATCCATTTTGTGCGAGCACAGGTATCTGCTCCCACGAAATCTACCAGCCTCTCTTCCATGCTTCGGCAAGGATCCGAGCAGGCCCTCATTCCCAGGGAGGGCCTCCTGTCATAGGCAGGGTCATATCTTGACATCTCTTCAAACTGATATTCTTTAAATATGTGTTTGACATATATTTAGGGGCATGGCTGAGGACTGCTGTGGAGAATGTGAACAAGAGCCACTAAGCCCAGAGCCTCCCCTCTCTCTTCCTGACACAGGAAGCTGTGTCTCCAGACTTACTATTCTGCTTGGTAAAACTGAAGCTACCCAGTTAACCAGACTTACATGGGAGTTTGGTAGCCATTTGTTGTTACCCAGCCATGCCCCTTGAGCGTCATGCTCCCTCCCTACCCCGAGGGACCTATCAAAGCATTTCTCAGCTACTTTAAAGTGGTCTCCCAAGAGCAGGTCTGGCGCATGCAGTTTTCTCCATCCTGTGCTCTTTCTAGTGTTGTGTCATCCTCTGCAGACTGGCATTCTTCACAGTGGCCATCTGGCCTGCCCTGGGTCTGGCTCTGCCTGGACTGTGCCTCTTCTCCTTGCAGGGGATGTGCACATTGCCATTATGGACCGCAATGGGCAGCTGGAGGTGGAAGTGATTGAAGCTCGGGGACTGACCCCCAAACCAGGCTCCAAATCCCTCCCAGGTAAGGCAGAGCATCTGGGAGAGGGACTTTGGAAATGGGGTCCTGCCAGGGAGAGTGTACAGCTGAGCTCTGGGTCCAGCAAGTCCTCACCTTGCCATTGGCCAAATCAGTATTCTTGACACTGGAGTCACAGCTAGAAAGCTAGTGAACGGGTGAGGGTGGGGGGAGCTGGAGGGGTCAGTGTTTGCATCAGTTTCTTCCTGCTGTCCAGTGCTCAGCACATCCTACTCACCTGCTGACCTCCAGGATCACCTGGAGGCGAGAGATGGGGCGGGCCATAGCAGTCTCTCCTGGGCCCCTGCCCATCATGCTTTCTCCCATCCCTCAGCCACCTATGTCAAGGCTTACCTGCTCGAGAATGGAGCCTGCTTGGCCAAAAAGAAGACAAAGGTGGCCAAGAAGGCCTGCGATCCCCTGTACCAGCAGGCCCTGCTCTTTGACGAGGGGCCCCAGGGCAAGGTGCTGCAGGTGAGTGTTATGGGGCCAGCAGGGCAGGTCAACTCTTAAAGACTCCAGGTTGTGATTAAACTTTGTTTCGTGTGTGATTTCTCCTGTGCCAGGCACTGTGCCAGCTGGGTTGATGCACGTCACCCATTTATTCCCACAGCCCAGCGAGGTGTTTGCCCCTGATCAGTTCATGAGGAAACCAGGTTCAGGGGATAGCAGGATTGCCCCCAGGTTGCACAGCTGGTAGGTAGAAGCAGGGTTTGCCCACCGTCACCTTCTCCTTCCTCCTGGTGTTCATGTTTACTGTGCACTGGTTCCATGCCAGGCTCTGTATTAGCTACTTTCCAGTCGTGATCTTTCATCCTTGAGGTGATCCTGTGAAGTAGGTGTGATTCTCCCCATTTTGCAGATAAGGAAACAGGCTTAGAAAGATGAAGTGTTGCCTGAGGTTCCAGCTAGCAACTTGCAGAGCCAAGTTGAGCCCAGGCCAGGGTGACACTCACCCCTGCTGTGCGAGCATGACAACCCCCTTCACGGCAGTCCTGGGAGCCAGGGGTCATCATGCCTGGTTCATTGGTGAAGCACCTGAGGTTCACAGAGGCTCAGTAGGGGCAGAGCACGGTGGGGGTCAGTCTCTGGGTTCAGTCATGGGTCAAGTTCCAGCTTGACTACTTATAATCTGTGGGTGGTGTCCTGTGAAGATTGAACAAGAGAGGCATGTAGAGGGCCTCACAGTGCCTGGCACACAGACAGCTACTTACTGAGTGTTAGCAGGGGTGGCTGGTGGCTCTTGGCCTTGGCTCTGAGGCCACAACGGTGGCAGACGAGAGAGGCTTGAGCTGGGGACTCTCTGGACTTTATGACTCCTTGACTAGGGCTCTTCCTCAGGGCCAAAGTCATTGTATGGCAAGGGCTCTTGAGTTGCAAATGGCAAGAACTGCAGAACTCTAGGGTTCTCCCTGGGGGGAGGGGCGATTTTGGATGTCTGTGTTTATGTATTGTGGGATTCTTTTTTGAAAAAAGGATTCACTAATAAAAACCTAAGTTTGAAAATTTACTGAGCTAATTGAGTCTCCTCTCCCAGTTTTACAGATGGGAGCACTGAGGTGCAGTGAGGGCTGGGGCCTGCCCAAGCCCCGCTGTGAGCCAATGGCCAAGCAGGGGCTGTGACCCAGGTCCTGGACTCTCAGTCTGCTCTTTTCCGGGGAAGGCTGTCATCTGGGATGCTGGGGGGCTCTGACATCAGACCCAGGTTCCAGTCCCTCCTCTGCCACCAATTACTGTATATCTTTGGATTAGTTCATTAACCTCTCTGAGCTGCAGTTTCCTCTTTGTGGAACTAATGCTACATAGAACCTCTACCTAGGTGGCTGTGACAATGGAGATAATGTATATAAAGCCCATCAGTCAAGCCTGGCACACCTTAAGTGCTTAGAAAGTTGTTGCCCGAAATCAGCCTGAGTTCTGGCTGGCTGTCCCGTATGTGCCCTGGAGAAACTCATAGGTTCTTGGGCCCAGTGCCCAGCCCTGGAGTCAGGGAGGTGGCTCAGCTGCTCCCTCTTTCTCCCCACTGGCAGGTGATTATCTGGGGTGACTATGGCCGCATGGACCACAAGTGCTTCATGGGCGTGGCCCAGATCATGCTGGATGAGTTGGACCTGAGCGCTGCAGTTGTTGGCTGGTATAAACTCTTCCCCACGTCCTCAGTGGCAGACTCGACACTTGGATCCCTCACCAGGCGCCTGTCCCAGTCCTCCCTGGAGAGTGCCACCAGCCCCTCGTGCTCCTAAGGACCCCAGGAAGAGGCCTGGCTGTGGTGTGGCCCCCACCTCCTCCCCTGTACATAGTCTCATGTCTTTCTGGACCCCTTGCCCTGCTGCATGCCTGTTGGCTACTGGGCCCATCCTAGCTGGCAGTGGAGACAGTAGTGTGTGTGTTACGTGTGTGTGCGTGTCCGTGTGTCTGTGGGTCTCTATCTATGTGTGACCATGTTATATCCATTCACTTGTCTGGGTGTAGTCAGGCTTGGTGGTGTCATAGACTGAAATCCACATTTCTCTGTGTCTGTTTGAAAAGAAACCCAAAGGAATGTTATGTGGACATGACTCCCACTGAGTCCACTGGTGGAAATGGGGGACACAGCCATTGGTCTGTCCTGCCTGATCCCATGCCCATGGCAGAGCCCATGTGTCCCTGCCTGTCCCTCTTCTTGGTGGTCCCTGCTTAGTTTTCTGTCATGTCCTTTGTTCCACCGTTGCCTCTCCCAACACTGCTGCTCTTTTTTGAGGAATGTAGCCTCCAGTGCAGCTGGCCACAGCCAGGCCCCTCTGGGGACCGATGCCCCTCCTCCCCACCCAAGCGCTCTGGAAGCCCCGCCCACTGAATGCCCCATAACACGAAGCATGCTCACCTGGTGTCCTGGCCAGGGCCTGGAGAGCTGCGGTCTTGGAAACTGCCTTCTCCCTTGGACTGGAGCCACCTCCTTCCTGCGAGCAAAATGCAAGAAAGTCTTAGTTCCAGGGTTGCTAGGTACCTTAGAGGGAAGTGCCGGGGCCTCCCTTTAACATTGTTCTTCACCTCCCATCTCCCTCCACACCTCCACCTCAGACATGCCAAAGGCGCTCTCCTAGGGGGCCCCAGGAGGTGTGGACTGGAGGGTCTTGACATCCAGGAGGCCAGCCCCAGAGAGGATGTCGTCTTTTGAAGCGGACAGTCCCTGGAGGCACTCGTGTCCTCCCCAGGCCCTGAGGGTGGCGCTACCTTTCTCTGCCCTCATCCTGGTGGGGCCTGGCTTGAGGAGATGCTGAGGTTGGGGCTGTTTGCTGGCATGAGGGTGGGAGCTGATTGCCCTGAGCCACTACTGAGAATCCTGCCTGGCCTTTGGGGATTAGCTGCATAAAGTTGATTATTTGGGGCTCTTTTTTTTTCCCCCTCATTTCCAGACCAGGTTCCCTGTGTGGGAGCTCAGACTCACTTGGGCTGCAGCCTCTTGCCTCCAGACAGCCTGGCGATGGACCCTAGACTGCCACAGTCACCAGCTCTGTACAAGCAAGCAATACTCACCCCTTAAGCCTCCCTGCGTACTTGCGCTCTGCCCCTGCCCTCTGGAGAGTGGCCTTGCCTGCTCTGGGTGCCTCACCTGCCTCTGCTTTCTTTCCACTCTTGCCTGGTTGGAGCTTCCCACAGCCACTCAAACCCTGACCTGACATCTGGGCCCTTGGGGTGGGGACAGTCCCTGGGCTGGACCTGAGATGCCTGCTGGGAATCCTAACGTCTGGCTCAGGGAGGCTCAAATCTGTCCTCTCCCTCCTGGGGTCCAGAATGAAAGGCGAGAGGTTGCCCAGGAGATGGACATAGCAGCCCTTGGGCCCATGTCTGGCGGGGAAGGAAAGAGGTGGCAGGAGGGGTCAAGGTAAGGAAGACTATCTCTGTGCCTCTTCCCCAGACATCATCCCCATGTGCTGTGCTGACTCTAACCCACATATGTGAGCCGAGAGGAGCTACCCAGTGAGGGAGTTCAAGTCTCAGGGCCTGAGTGCTTGAACGCCATTCATAACCAAAGCCGGATGGGCCTGGAGTTGGATTCTGAGGGGGTTGGAGAAGGAGGCTTTCTGGAGGTAAAACCATCTCTATCTGAAGGGCCTCCTTTTCTGGCAGGAATCATATTAGGCTGAAGCCAGAGCCCTGTAACCTCGCTCCCAAGAAAACCAGGGGAGGAAGCCAGGACCCCAGCGGTCCTGCCCACAGACAAAAAGCCGGTGAGGGCAGTAAGAAGAGGCACTAAGTGAGCGCCTGGGAGCCTGTTCTCCGTGGGCCTCCATCCTGGTGTCCTCACAGATGAGGGCCACGCTGTGCGGAGGAGAGGGGAGGCAGCGGCCGGCTTTCTTCCTCTTCCATATGCAGAAATTCTCTTCACTGTTGCGACTGGGTAATGCGTGCCTTTCTCATGTTTCTAGAAATGAGGCAAAAGGCTCTGAGCTCCTTGACCCTAGGGTGGGGAGAGGGAGGAGGCTTGCTGGCAAAAGGGCATTTTCGTGTCCTGTCCAAGATGCATCCATCTCCAGGGCAGCTGCCCTCAGGAGAGAGTGAAGATGGTCTGCGCGTGGGAGTGAGCGGTGGGATTATCTGTGCTCCACAGGATAGGGTAGACATTTGCTGATGTGGCACCAAGCAGGGACCCCCAGACCGTGCAGTCCCCCTCAGGCATGGGGGTGGCACCCTCACCTCTGGGGCCCCAGGAGGACAGTGTCAGCAGGGAGGCTGCGGCTGGGTGGCTGTGGGTGGTGCCCCTGCCCCGCGGAGGCTGGCTGGCGCAGGGGAAGTCCTCGCAGAGGGCGCTCTGGTGTGTTGGTGACTTGGGCTGGCCTGCCTACACTCCCCAGCTGCCGAAACTGCCCAGGTGTTGGGCCACTCCACTGGCCCACCTCTCCAGGGGGATCTAATTCCCCTCAATTGACCTTGGGGAATTATTCTTTTTAATCCTTTGCACCAAATAAGTTACCAATCTCCACCTGGCTTACTCCCCTTCACCTTATGAGGGTGAAGTTGTGTGAGGCTGAATGGTGTTTCTCGGCACCCCCGAGGCAGGGGCTGGTCTGAGAAGCTGCTCTAGAGCTAGCCTGTCCCAAGAGAGGAGGGAGCGCAAGTGGGACTCCTGGCCTCCCCTGGGGCAGGGAGCATCTGTC
This sequence comes from Smutsia gigantea, assembly GCA_032199065.1. Classification (NCBI taxonomy): domain Eukaryota; kingdom Metazoa; phylum Chordata; class Mammalia; order Pholidota; family Manidae; genus Smutsia; species Smutsia gigantea. The sequence continues at coordinate 130,659 of JAVSCE010016299.1, forward strand.
CCTTGAAGAAGGGATGGCGTGGTAGGAAGGACCATGACCCCTAGAGTTCTCCCTCACCCGGGACCAGCCCCCTGCCAGGCAGAGTATCCTGGCTCCAAATGCCTCCTTATCCCAGGGAGAACCCAGAGCTGATTACAGGACGGTGCTCTTTGGCATTCCCTCTTCCCCTGCTCAGGCAGGAGGGGTGGAAATGTGGCAGGGACGGGAGCAGCCCCGCAGCAAGCCTGGGCTGCATGAGGAACCGTGAGGGATGATTCAGAGCATCTGTCTCCACGTTTCTGCTCTGTTCCATGTGTCCCACTTCATGGATGCCTTCCCCACCCACAGGAAGTCGGATGAGCATTTGCTAGGAATCATGCTCCAGTAGGCAGGGCCAAGTCTTGGTTTGACAGAGGAGATTTGATCCTTCAGGGAAGAACCATCTCCACAGCTCTCCCCCAACCAGTCTCTTCTACCACCCAGCTCTCTCAAAGAGAGGAGCACTCAGGAGGTTCTCATTATGCATCAAGTCCCAGGCATTGTCAGCAGGTCATGGGGCTGAGCCAGAACCCCGGAACCCCAGGAAGAGGCACCCATGTAGCTCATCAGCTGTGGGCTCATTGCCGCTTAGAGCACTGAGGTCAAGCCAGTTCTCCCAGTGGCATGATGTGAACCAGGACAAGCACGCCTGAGCTCTTCTTTACCATGAGCCTTGAGGCGAGCAGGGAACCCCCGACTTGTAAAGACAGTAGAGGCCTCCTGAGGTACTTCTTTGGAAATGAAGTGTAGCACAATGTCAGACTGCATTACCAGGAGCCCCGACATGCAGCCAGAGTTCTTGCTCCACACCCCGCTGCCCAGGAGACACTGAGCTTCTCCACCCCTGGGGCTCCAGAGCTCCTAATACCTCCAATTCCCCATCTTCCTTGGCCCAGAAAGCAGCAGGGCTTCAGGAAGGCTGCTCTTCTGTTTCTCTGCTTCCTGTGCTGTGCAAACTCTGTGCAAGAAATGGCTGCCTTGATGATGGTGTCGACCAGGTGTCCTTCGCAGGTGAAGAGAGGTGATGCATCATGCAGGGCTGGGAGGTTGTCCAGCAGGACTTCTGCAGTGGCTGCAAGGAGATGGAAATGATGAGGCCTACTTCCCTGCCGACTCCTACCTTTCTCCCCCTCTGCTCAGCATTTTCCTCTCCAATATCCTGACACGTAAAGAGGCTCTTTAAAATGCTGCTTCTTGTACTGGATTATCTTTCACTGAATGATCAGAGAGGAGATGGGAATGTAGACTCGTCCCCTGCCTTCCCCCTCAAGTCTGCTTTTCACTCAGGTCAGAAGAGATTGGGACAAAACAGAACAATCATGACTGAAGGGCAGGGGAGCCCCATCCAATCAGGTGTAGCCTGATGGGGGCTGGATTGGCCTGGTCTGGCTGGGAAAGGGTTATTTTGAAAGAGTGCCTGAGCATCTCAGAGCAATGTCAGTGATGCCAAAGAGAGCAACTTGGCCTCCCTGGGCACCAACTCTGCTGGTTGAGCTGCACAAAGGTGGCGCAGGTGTTGGCATGCCCACTGGTGGGGCCTTGTTCTCTGACAAAGGGCTTAATCTTTCCATGTAGCAAAGCAACTCCCCCCCATCCCCCAACCCTGAGCTTGGGCTTTTGTGGGCCCAGCACAGCTGTGCCTGTGAGGGAACCCAGGCCAGTGAGAGAAACTTATATTCTTCCAGGAGCCTAGACTGGTTTGAGAGCATGAGTGTTACTGCTTTGGAAAAACCTTCCAGGGCTCTGGTTCCAAGGAAACTGGACCAGTAAGGACAGGGCCTTGGGCCTCCCAAGGAGTTCACACCAGTGTCAAGAAGGGTCCCTGGGACTGGATCCCAGGAGCTTGGCTAACAGAAAAGGGCCTGGGGAAGCACCGCCCCTTTGGTCAATGGCTGGATAGCCGGCTACAGGGAATCAGTCTGTTATAACAGTTTCTGGTGTGACCTTGTGCAAGACTCTTCACCTTGCTGGGCCTCAGCTTCCTCATCTGCAAAATCAGAGGATTTGCTATTGCACCATGGTTCCCTCCAGGTTGTACAAGTCTGATCTGGAGCTGCTGAGGGTTGCAATCCTGGTGCACCTGGCTCCAGGGATGGTTTCTCCCCGCCCCTGGTGGCCAAGCTCGGGGCAGGTCCTCATCTGCCCACACCCGGATGCTGCTTCTGACAAGAATTCTGGGAATACTAAAGACTCTGCTTCCACTTCTTTGTGGTGTATTCTCCCCCTTCTCTCCTTGTGTAATGTTAATAAATCATTAAGGGTTGTCTACAATAGACAGTTTTCAAGGTGTCGATGTGATGTCACACACTCAGCTGCATCCTGCACAGGTCAGTATCCCCACCAGCAGCTGAGGCTGTGTCAGTCCTCATTTCTGCTTCTACAGTGACATCAGTGGGACACTGGACATCTGAGAATTTGAAAGGAAATGCTCTCTGATGGGAGGAGAGAGGGAAGTCATTTTCCTTCAAAGTATTTTGCTTCTTTAAACTCACTCCTCTGTCCAGAATGTTTTACCAGACATCATCTCAGCAGGAAAAGTGGCAGCTTTCATAGGGAACACTGGCCTGATTGTTCTATCCATTCCTTTAGAATGTAAATTCACAAGAGGCAGGAACCCCTTTTTTAGAATTTCCAAATGCATCCTGCAAAGAAAGAGATAGCTGATAGGGACTGACAAGCACACTGTTTAGATAAGAAGCAATTAGCCTTTTATATCTGTGCTCTATACATTTTCTATGTGCAGCATCTTTCCAAACTTGTGGCTCTTGGGTGATAGGTGGACAGCTGGGAAGGACTGCTGGCTGTTTTGTACGACATTCTTGCCAATTCCCTTGAGAAAATTCTTCACATGGCTTCTGCATGTACAGTATTTGGGCAGCAAAAAATGATTAAAGTCAGTTTGAAAATGGTTTCATGTGTTGCTTTCTGAAGACAGTTCTGAATTCTAGGAAAGAAAAAACAGGGTTCCAGGTAACTAAAACAAAGAGAAGGCTGCCTTGGCTGAGAGGCAGGAGGGAGCTGTGTGTGTCAGAAAAAGGCCTGAAAGATCTGACCTGGGCCTCTGAGTCCTGTTTGGGAACTCTGCTGCCACAGTGATGTCCTGGGGCCATGGAATCTGAGTGGTCCAGGCCGCTTCTCAGGTCTGTCTTCCAAGGTCCCTGCCTACAAGCCCCAAAAGCCTTCTATTCCCACAGATCTACAAGGGAGGCCCAGAGTCAAATAGAAGGGAAGGTAAGATGGCACTAAGGCCACTGCTTTTGACCTACTGTTCATTTTTTGTTTTGACCTCTTGGGTCCTGAAGTTCTGTGCAGTTGTGTAGCTGGGGCAACCTTGTTTATTTCAGCCATACTTGATGCAAGCAGTAAACACCTGATACAAGGTTGACCTCCAGGGCTATGAGCTACAGCAACCATTGACCCCTGGAGCACCCCTCCCCACCCCTACCTCAGGGAGGCACAGAAAGGTATGTTAACATTTAGTCACTTCTGGGCAGCATCACTATCCTCTTAGGGCTGGGTTTCAGCAGCCAGAAGATGGATAAAGTAAGTGTAGCAATGCCAGAGCACGTGCCTGCTGGGGGAAAGGCTGACATTCTCCATCCCAAGAGCCCTCCAGGGTGACTTCCACTGCTTTGGCTCTGGCCTTGCAGTTTCAGCGGGCACCATCTCTTGAGGGAAGGCTCATGAGCTCAATATATGAACGCTGGGGCTTCCTAGGGCTCTATCTTTTACTTCTTTTCTGCTTCTGTTCTCTCCCTGAGACATCCCGTACACATTCTCATGAGTTTAAGAACTTCTATGCTTCTAGTCCGCAAAATTAAAAAAAAAGAAAGAGGGCAAAGAGGTTGGAACTGAGACACACAAAGAAATTCTAAAGGATGTTCTTCAGATGGAATATAGCATATACCTCCTAGGGTTACAGGGGGTGTTAAATGAGCTAACGTGTTAAAGTGCTCAGAACAGTGCCTGGCACGTGGTAAATGCTGCTATTTACATAGTAAAAGTCTGCTATTAAGGAAAATGATCCCAGATGGAAGGGCTGAGATGCAAGAAGGAAAAGTGAGCAAAGAAACAGATTTTTAAAAATTAGCAAATATTAATATACCATAAAATCATAATGTTTAATTGTAAAATTAAAATCATGAATAAAAATTAGAAAATCATGAATTAAAATATTGGACAACAATAGCACATAAATTGGTCCTTGGAGTGTTCTTGAAGAGACTAAAGACATGGAATAACCTCCGTCTTCCTTAAGTATCCATGTTAAAATCTAGATTAAATACTAAGAAAACAAATAGAATTGAGTCATTGCAAAAATCCTAAATACAAACATGAAATCCAACAGTGTATTAAAAAATGATACATCATAATCAAATGGTGTTTATCCCAGGAATGCAAGGATAGGTCATTGTTTTCAGAAAAATTCACCACTGTAATTCACTACATTAATAGAATCCTTTCGGAGAACAATCGTATAATTATCCTAATGCAGAAAAAGCGTTTTATAAGGTTTAAGCCTATTCACAATAAAAACTTTCAGCAAGTAGAAAATTACTTTCTTAATCCAATAAAAGTTATATTCCAAAAAACCTACAGCAAATATGTTAATGGGAACACGTTTGAAACATTCTCTCAAGATCAATACAAGGAGGTCCACTGTCACTGCTACCATTTAACATAGTTTTAGGAGTCCTGTGTAGAGCCGTGAAGAAAGGAAAAAAAAAAGCAAAGGATTGAAAGAGATAAAACTATCATTTATAGATCATTTGACCCACATAACACCTAATTTTTAAAAAACAGATTCAATTATTAGAACTAATAAGATCATTCAGCGAAGTTGCTGAATATAAGAACCCTACAAAAATCAGTTGCATTTTTCTATAACAGCTGTAACCAATAAACAATAAACATGAAACTGTACCCACAATAGTAACTATTAAGTAGGGATTATTTAAGAATATATAAGATCTCTATGGAGAGAATTTTCAAACTCTAATAGAAGAGGTGATGATCTGAATAAAGAAGACATTCTCTGTTCTTGGATGAGACAGTTTAATATAAAGTTATTAACTCTCCCCAAATTAACCTATAAATTCAATATAATCTAAAAAAAATTCCAGTTAGTATGTTAGGAATTAAAATAATCATATGCTACAAATTATACACAATAATATCAGTCCATGAATGGTTAATTCAATCTTTAAAAAAGAGAAAACTCAAACACTGACTCATGTATATCTGGGTAATTAGTATATACAAAGTGGACACCTTAAAACAATGGGGGAAATGAATTGTTTAAAATATGCATTAGAAGAACTGGTTCACTATCTGGACAAAATACTCATGGCAGCTTTATTTATAATAGCCCCAAACTGGAAAAATACAAATGTCTTACCATATCTGTCAGGATACAATTAGAATACAGAAACCACACATAATTTAAAAAAGGAAAATTTAATGCTAAAAATGATTAACTCTAGTAGGGGAATCCTCTGAAGGTATAAAGAGAACTCTACAGAATATTCTAAGGCTGAGGGAGAATACCCAAGGAAGGAACAAATTGGAAGGGGGCCTTCTCCAAGCTAGGATTCAAACCTTGTTGAAAAACGTGTAATGCAAAGATTTAAATATAAGACCTGGAACCATAAAACTCCTAGAAGAAAACACAGGCAGTGAACTCTTGAATACCAGTTAGCAATTTTTTCCTGGATATGTCTCCCCAGGCAAGAGAAACAAAAGCAAAAACAAGTGGGACTACATCAAACTAAAAAGCTTCTGTATAGCAAAGAAAACGATTAACCAAATGGAAAGGCAACCTACTGAATGGTAAAACTATCATATTTGCAATGGTATATCTGATAAGGGGCTAATATCCAGAATATGTAAGGAACTCAACACCAAAGAAAGAAATAGTCCAATTACAAAGTGGGGAGAGGGCCTAAATAGATATTTTTCCTAAGACGACATACAGATGGCCAACAGACACATCAAAAGATGCTCAGCATCACTAATCCTCAGGAAAATGGCAAATAAAAACCACAGTAAGTTATCACTTTACACCAGTAAGGATGGCTAGAATTAAAAAGACAAGAAATACCAAGGGTTGGTGAGGGTGTGCAGAAAAGGGACCCCTGGTACACTGTTGGTGGAAATGTAAATTGGTGTAGCCAATTCCTACAGCCCTATGAGGTTCCTCAAAAGAAAATGAAACTAGAACTACCATATGACCCAGCAATTCCACTTCTGGGTATTCACCATTTCCTAAAATCCAAAATCACTAAGTCAAAAAGGTATATTCACCCCTATGTTTATTGCAGTATTATTTACAAGAGAGCCAAAATATGGAAGCAGCTTAAGTGTCCACCTGCTGACGAATTGATAAAGAAGATGCAGTACATTTATACAATGGAATATTAGCCATAAAAAGAATGAAATCTTGCCATTTGTGACAGCATGAATGAATATACACGGTATTATACCAGGTGAAATAAGTCGGAGAAAGACAAATACCATATGATTTCACTTATATGTGGAATCTAAGAAAATAATATGAACAAACAAAACAGAAACAGACTCATAAATACAAGGAACAAATTGGTGGTTGCCAGAGGACAGGGACATGGGGAGATGGACAAAATGGGTGAAGGGGATAAAGAGGTACAAACTTCCAATTATTAAATAAATAACTCAAGGGGATAAAAAGGACAGCATAGGGAATATGGTCAGTAATATTGTAATAATTTTGTATGGTGACAGATGGTAACTACATTTATCATGGTGAGCATTTAGTTAGGTATATAATTGTCAAATCGCTGTTGTACACCTGAAACCAATATTGTACACCAACTATACTTCAGTTAAAAAAAAAAGAAAAAAAGGAAAATATGTAATGCAATGTCCAATGTGCTGGGAGTCCAGGCCTGGCCTGGTGCATAGTCTCCAGGTCAGCAGGAAATATCCCTCTGGGGTACTGGTGACAGATGCTGGCAGGGAATGCCAAGTCAGGAGCCTACGTGCAGGCAGAGCAGTGAAGGTCTGGGACACATGTGCCTATGTCTGGAGGGGCCCTGAAAATACCCCTTCAGGGAGCTGGTGGGATAAGTTTTGTGGGGAATCAGAGACATGCTACCCAGCAGGGTTGTGTGAGGCCTGAGGTGCTCAAGAGTCCCAGGTGGGCTGTAACAAGGTGGGCACAGGAGCAGGCCTGTGACTGCAAGCGCTGTATACACAGCTGGGGCAGAATGTTAATGGGTGGCCCTGTGCATGCAGTTAGCAGCACTGCCATAGGAGGAAGAGAAGCAAACAGAAACATTGTGGGCTTAGGAAGTTTTTTTCTCCTGCAGTGTCCCTCTAGCGCCATCTACTGACATAGCTCATTATTGTTCTCTCTGCAAAGGAGAAATGCTTTAAAGGGGCTAGCCCCCTATTGCAGAGCAAGGAATGAAGGACAGGCTTAGAGTTGAGAGTCAGCAAATTGATAACTGTTATATCTGATAACAGGTGCAAAGGAAAAATATGGATGGCACAAAAGATTTGTGGTACGTAGTATAATGGGATAACACTCAGCACTAAATAGAATGAACTACTGATATACAAAACAACATAGACGCAAGACAGCAGGCTGAACAAGAGAAACCAGACCCAAAGGGGTAAATACTGTTATATGATATCCTAGGCCACACAGGACTAATATATAGGGACACAAAGTCAATAGTCAATTGGTGTTGCCTCAGGAATTGGGGTTGGTGATATTGACTACAAAGGATCACAAAGGAATTCAGGGGAATGATGGAAACATTCTACATTTGGGTTGTGGTAGTAATTGCATGGAAGTATATATTTATCAAAATGCATCAAACTGCATGCTCAAAAGGGATGCATTGTATTTTATGTGAATTATAACTCAGTAATGTCTATTTTTAAAATACCACCTTTAAATCAGATACCCATGGTTGTATAGGATGATCTAGACTACTGTTGCCTTCCAAACTCTGCTACCTTGTAAATTCCAGGGTAAGAACCATTTGAGAGGATCACAACTCTGATAGGGACATTGAGAGCCTTCCTTCTTCCTGCAGTAGATGGATTCTCAGAGGAGGAAAGCCCTGGTCATGGGGGATTATTCTGGATTATTCATGGAATACAGATGAGATGGTGTGCATGGAAGGAAGTTACCCAGGAAACTCCAGGCATGCTCTCTCTGGGGGTATGCCCCTGCATACTTCTCTACTTCAGCCATCAGGGGCCTACATCCTCCATGGTCGAACCACAGGCCAAGGTAGTGTGAGGGGACAAGTACAAAGGAAGATGACCCTTCAAGACTGGCCGTCCCCAGGCAGGATAAGGGAGCAACCTGCCTAAGGAAAAGGAACTTACTAAAGACCCCAACAGCTCCTGAAAGCTGGAGGCGTTACGTATGGACCTAGAACAGTAACAGTTGTAACTAGTTATACTAATAATTAAAAGAACATTTGTAAAAACTTGCAGAAGAAGTCTGGCCTGTATAAATAAAGCCTAACAGTGGGTGTTGACTCATTAGCTAATGGGGACTGGTGCAGGTAATGTCTTCTGAAATCCAGGAAAATCTGTAAAATATAGGCTGGTTATAAAAGTCCAAAAGTTATCTTGGGGTTTGATAAAATTATTTCACTTCCTAATTCTTGGGCATATCAATAGCCTAGAGAGAACTTATCGAACTTGCCTGATGCATATGTCTAGTGAACGATTTCTCATCCCAACAAGAACACTTGCATGTGAATGATGGAAGATTAGACTGGAACACCTTTAACTCAACACTCCTAGTGCTGGCACCTGTCCCAGAGAACTCCCACTATCAAAAGTGGGCATGTACTAGTGTGGTCCACCATGGTGGAGAGTTAGAGGTAATCCAGGTGTTCCTCTGTCATTGGGAAAATAGACAAGTGTAGTAGGGAGGAAACACTGGGCAGGAGGATATAGTGCAAAAGTTAGGAGCACAGATGACGTACACACACACAGACAGAGTGCTGGGTACAAAGGTAGTGAACAGAATGTGCATAATGTCATACGAAAATGAAAAATGTAGCTCAAAAATAGCACCACCTATTTTTCAAGAATACATACACATACATCAGAAATCTGGAAAGTTTTTTATGAGGGGAGTAGAAGTGAAATATGGGCATAAAAATGAATAACTAAGTAAGACAAGAGAGGCTCTTGCACAGGCCAATGATAAAAGCATGTTGTGAACTGAGCAGAATGATTAATTCAGTCCTCTGAGGCTAAAAAAAAGTTGCTCATCTGAAGATAATTGTACTTGATGGCCAAGTGGACCTCAACTAATCAACAGAGTATAAAAGCAAACTGAGAGATCCAAACCAAGTAGTTTGGATTGTATAAAAGGGTCAGGAAAACAGAACACCTGAGGAGCATTCAATTCACACCATCTCAGGACAAAGCTGCCTCAAACTCCCACGCTGATCTCTGTACAGGGTTATGGTGACCAGGAGTGGCTGGCGCGGAACAGTGTGTCTGTGTGCATATCTGTGTCAGGACTTAAGTTGTTGAGATGAATAGGGATAATCAGAATTCAGAGTCCACTTGCAGTTTGCCCTAAACTTTACTCTCTGTGGAGTCTCCTATGTAAAAATAATAAGATCTAAGGAATTTATGTTTGATTTAAGAAATGGGAATGGAGGCATATGCTAAACTCAGGCAGCAAGATAACGAAGACATAGGGATAGCTGAGAAACCCATCTCGGGAGACGCCCCTCTGGGTTGTATGCCTGCTGGTCATCATCGGTGGCCCCTGTGTCCACCAGGTCACCAGGATGCTGGGTACTGAATGTTCAGGAGTTCTGCGATGGCCAGGTGCCCACTGGGAGGGACACCAGGCTCCCATGATGGAGTGAGGAATCACCAGGCCTGGTGAGGGCTGGTTGAGGCAGATGTCCTGGCAGGAGCAGGGGATCGATGCCTCTTGGGCCCAGGGCCCCTGCAGGTGGGGGAAGAATCAGAGTGATGGGGCGAGGCAGAGGTAAAGGGAGGGGTGAAGAGGGGAGCAAGTCGAAAGGGGCAGTGAAGGGAAGGGAGAGGGAGGGGAGGGAGGCAGGTGATAGGAGGAGCAGGGGGCCAGGCAAGAGTGGATGTGACCCAGACAGGGAGGTGGGAAGGGGTGAAACCGTTAAGAGGAGAGAGATGGCCTGGGCATGAGGTAGGCAAAGGAACTGGTTTGTCTGAACTGGCGACTGACGCAGGCACAGGGTGAAGAGACAGGGAAGTCATAGGGAGCAGAGGCAGGCCAGGGGGAAGGGAGGGATCCGAAAGCTGAGCTGGGGCAGTGGGGGAGGCATGGTGAAGAAGAGGCTGAGCAGGGATGAGACAGGGCCGCTTTTTCTGCATAGCCCTGTGGGGAAATAAGGGCTGTGTGATGGGCTCAGTGTTCTGCATTCTTTCTTTGCTTGATTCCATTATGACTCAGATTCCATTAAAACAGAGTTCAAGATTCTACAGCATTTTGATTTGGAAGATACTTTTGAGATCCTTGAGCACAGCTTTCTCCACCTTACAAATCAAAAGCAAAAACCCAGAGGGTTGTCCAAAGTCACCTGACAATTAGGGGCACAGTTTGATCAGAACCCAATCCAGAGCTCATAAAAACATTCCCAGCCTGGCCGGCAGCGGGTCTCTAGGGAGAGGAAGGGGAACGTCTGGCCATTCGGGCCACCCAAGATAGAGGCAATGGAATGATCACTTTAACATCCTGTAATAAGCCTTGAAAGGCACCTTCTATCCCTGCCTAGCCCTGGCCAGAACTTGCAATAAGCCCCTTATCTCCCTTCCACAGGCAAGCCCACTGCATATGCCCAGGGAAGGGATTGAACATGAAGGAGTCACCAATACTGACCCACTCACCAAGTAACAGGTAAACTCACACCCAGGCTTGGGGTATGTGGCCCTGGGGAAGAAGATCCTAGAACAGCAGAAGGGGTCAAGCAGAGTTAGAGCCCATCTCTAGTCATTGCACTACATGCTCCTGCACCTTTCTCACTATTTGTCTCAATAGAGGTTCACAGGGTAGAGAGGTTACATCCATTTTAAGGAAGAAGAAACTATGCCCAGATAGGGATAGACACTTGTCCAGAGCCACACAGCCTTAGAGTTACAATATCAAGGCCAGAACCCTGGCACCCGGTTCTGTATTCTTTCCATTGAATGACTACATTAAGAAATGGGATGGGAACATAAGAGGACATGGATGTAATGACAGCAGCCACAACCAGTCCATCAACCTAGAGTGTTCTCCAAGTCTGTAAGAATCTCATCCCCAAAGTCTGACCTCCTGGTCCTATCCTCGGCTCACTGTCTCTTTCCACCCACCTCCAGCACCTGCCCTGAGGCCCTTCAAGGGCAGGACCTGCAGGTAGAAAGGCATATTCGCCAGAACAGGCAGGTTGTGCTGCTACAGTAAACTTTGAAATCCCAATGGATTAGTACAGTAAAAGTTTATTATTCACATCATATTCTGATGAGGACTGGTCCACCTTCCAAGGCATTTGTCCTCTAAGCAGTGATGTAGGGACATCTTGTACCTATGCCCTACAGGACATGTGGCTTCCAAAGTCCAGAGAATGAGAGAGAGAGCTGAAGGATATTATTTGGGATTTTAGTTCTCTCTCATTCTTCTAAATACTCTTCTGAAATGTTTTGAATCAACATTTGACCTTAACAATAAATGTTGTTTCTTTGTTTATTATAATTTTTGGTATCCAACTTCTTCCTCTTAATTTTCTTCTGCATCCCTAGTAATTCATTCAGGGAGGGTCTGTGGATGAAAATGTATATTTTTGCCTCCACACTAGAATAAAAGTTGGTTGAGTTTAGAGTTTTAGGCTTAACATTTTTTTTTCTCAGGAATTTGAAGCTATGGCTTCACTGTATTCTTGCAACCAGTGTTGCAACTGAAAAGTCTGAAGTCAATTTGACACATGTTCCATTGATAGCGAATCTGTTTTCTTTGCGAATCCTTTTACAATTTTTTTTCTTAATCCTTGGTTTCTGAAATTTCACTCCAATATTATTTTTTCCACTCATTCTGCTAAGTCCTTGGTGGGTTCTTTCCATGTGAGGGTTGTATCAGTTCTGGGAAATCCCTCTTAAGAATTGCTTTGCAAAGTCTTTCTTCTCCAGTATCTTCTCTTGGAACTGCTAATGGGTGTTGGAATTTCTGGACCTGTCTCCTAACTTGCCTTTGAAATGTTTTATATCTTTGGTCTTTGGGACACATTGGGACAAAATTCCTTGACTTAATCTTCCAACTCACTGATCTCATCTTAATCTGCATCCATGCTGCTAGGTGGCTCTTATAATGATATTTTATTTCAGATTTAAGTTTTTAGTCACTACACTCTTTAGCTGATTAATATAATGCTATATCCTCTTCTCTGGGAATACCAATTTTTCTGAAATCCTATTCTGATTGCTCTGTTTACTCTGTTTTCTTGGGGTTCCTGGCTCCACTGTGCCTCTCTCTTTTATGAATTTAGAGTTCCCCAAATGTTTGGGATTCTTGTGTACTCACCCTTGGCACTGACATGTGTTGTTAGCCAATCTAGTTCTGGTTTTTAGAGACTCCTAACAGTTTCTCATCCACTGAGGAATTCCCTTCTTGGTTCCTAGTATTTATGAAAATATTTTTTCTTCCATTTCTATGATTCAGGGCAGAAGAGGGAAGCTATAGGATTAATAAGCTTCCCATCTTAAACCAGAACCTCTGCTTTATCAATGTATCCTGTACTATTACTGTTTGTATGTATGTCTGTGTGTCCTCTTCCCTGGACTTTTAATAGACTGTATTAGTCAGGGTCCTCCAGAGAAACAGAACCAATATGGTATAAATATCTATACACACATATGCTCCTGCACACACACATAATAACAGTTATATTATTATATCATATAGTTACAATATATCACTATATTTATTATGAATTATATTAATTAAATCTATTATATATATTATGTAACATATAAGTAAATATATTTATTATATAGGAATTTATTATAATGAATTGGTTCATACGATTAGGGAGGCTGGCGAGCCCAAAATCTGCAGGGTGGCCTGGCAGGCTAGAGCCGATGTTCCAGTTTGAGTCCAAAGGTAGTCTTCTGGAGAATTCTTTCTCACCTGGAGGAAGCCAGTCCTGTTCTGTTGGGGCCTTCAGTTAATAGGTTGAGGCCCACCCACATTATGGAAGGCAACGGCTTTACTCAAAGTTTACCAGTTCAAATATTAATCTCATCAAAAAACACCCTCACAGAAACACCCAGAATAATGATCTTATTGCTTGTTATGACCTTTATATGGAATCTAGATATTAAGCCCTTTTCTGTTTTAGATGTTGCAATTATTTTCTTCCAGTCTGTCATCTGCCTTTTAGTTTACTGAGTCTTCAGTAATACACTGTTATTTTTTATTTAATTAACTTTGCCTAAGTTTCACTTCATTATTTTTGTGTTTTCCTTAGGAAAATATTCCAACTACAGGATTATTAAAAGATGTTTTCCCGAAGTTCCTCTCATAATTTTTACATTTATCCTGTTAAGGCAGTAGAGGTTAGGAACCTGGATGTTGAAAGTAACTGCCTAGGTTCAAATTCTGACCCCTTTACTCACTAGGTAAGTGACTTGTGTAAATTTGCAAACTCTTATGTCTCAGTTAACTTACCTGAAAAATAAGAACAGTTCTTATCTAAAAGGATTCTTATAAAGATTAGAGAAGTCAATGCATAAAAAGCATTTAGCACAGTTCCTAGCACATAAGATCTATGTAAATATTATTATAAAAAATCAACTGGTCAGCCAACAGGCACATGAAAAGATGCTCCACATCCCTAAACACCAGAGAAATGCGGATTAAAACCACAATGAGATAACACCTCACACCAGTGAGGATGGCCAACATCCAAAAGACAAACAACAACAAATGTTGGCGAGGATGTGGAGAAAGGGGAACCCTCCTACACTGCTAGTGGGAATGCAAATTAGTACAACCACTGTGGAAAGCAGTATGGAGGTTCCTCAAAAAACTCAAAATAGAAATACCATTTGACCCAGAAATTCCACTCCTAGGAATTTACCCTAAGAATGCAGCAGCCCAGTCTGAAAAAGACATATGCACCCCTATGTTTATTGCAGCACTATTTACAATAGCCAAGAAATGGAAACAACCTAAGTGTCCATCAGTAGATAAATGGATAAAGAAGAGGTGGTACATATACACAATGGAATATTACTCAGCCATAAGAAGAAAACAAATCCTACCATTTGCAACAACATGGATGGAGCTAGAGGGTATTATGCTCAGTGAAATAAGCCAGGTGGAGAAAGACAAGTATCAAATGATTTCACTCATCTGTGGAGTATAAGAACAAAGAAAAAACTGAAGGAACAGAACAGCAGCAGACTCACAGAACCCAAGAATGGACTAATAGTTACCAAAGGGAAAGGAACTGGGGAAAATGGGTGGGAAGGGAGGGATAAGGGGGAAAAAGGGGTATTACAATTAGCACATATATAATGTAGCGGGGCAGGGGAATATGGGAAGGCAGTATAACACAGAGAAGACAAGTAGTGATTCTATAGCATCTCACTATGCTGATGGACAGTGACTGTGATGGGGTATGTGGTGGGGACTTGGTAATAGGGGGAGTCTAGTAACCATAATGTAGTTCATGTAATTGTACATTAATAATAGCAAAATAAAAAAATTAAAAAACTGGCAAAAATAAAGTAGAAAAGAAATAAGACCCAATAAAAAAACCAACTGGTAAAACAAGATATGGCACTATTTCACTAGTCTTTAAAAGCAAAATTTTAAGTTTCTGATAATAGTACTTTCCAAGAATATTTATTATCTTATTCATTTCTATACTATTGGAGTTTAGAATTTTTTCCAGATTTTTTATGAATATGTTGAAATAAAAGTATTTTATATGAATTCTGTCTGTTTATTCAACAAATGTTTTTGTTTTCTTTTTCTTTTCTTTTTTTTAAAGTTTATTTTGATATCATTAATCTACAATTAAATGAGTAATATTATGATTATTAAACTACCCCCTTCATCAGGTTCGCCCCCCCAACCCCATTGCAGTCACTGTCCATCAGTGTAGTGAGATGCCATAGAGTCACTACTTGTCCTCTGGGTTGTACAGCCCTCCCTGTGCCCCCCTAACATTACATCTGCTAATTGTAATGTCCCTTCTTCCCCCTTGCCCCTCCCTTCCCACCCATCCTCCCCAGTCCCTTTCCCTTTGGTAACTATTAGTCCGTTCTTGGGTTCTGTGAGTCTCCTGCTGTTTTGTTCCTTCAGTTTTTTTTCCCTTAGTTCTTATACTCCACATATGAGTGAAATCATTTGGTACTTGTCTTTTTCAGCTTGACTTATTTCACTGAGCATAATACCCTCTAGCTCCATCCATGTTGTTGCAAATGGTAGGATTTGTTTTCTTCTTATGGCTGAATAATATTCCATTGTGTATATGTACCACATCTTCTTTATCCATTTATCTACTGATGGACACTTAGGTTGCTTCCATTTCTTGGCTATTGTAAATAGTGCTGCGATAAACATAGGGGTGTATCTGTCTTTTTCAAACTGGGCTGCTGCATTCTTAGGGTAAATTCCTAGGATTTTTTTTCATTTTTAATAGAGATTTAGTTGATATACAATGTTATACTGGCTTCAGGTGTACAATATAGTGATTCAACAATTACATACATTTCTAAATATCACCTTGATAAGTGTAGTTACTTTTATGAAAAAATTGTAATATGATTGCCTATATTCCCTATGTGGTACTTTTATCCCCATGGCTAATTTATTTTATAATTGGAAGTTTGTCCTTCTTCATTCCCTTTATATATTTTGCCTGTCCCTCTACCTCCTTCCCCATGGAGACCACCAGTCTGTTTTCTCTGTTTATGAGTCTATTTCTGTTTTATTTACTCACATATATTTTTTAAGCACTTATTTGATGTGCAGCACTGCTCTGTGCATAGTTGACACAGCAGTAAACAAAATAGACAAAACCCTCACCATTATGGAACTGCCATTCTAGTGGATAAGAGCTAATATTTAGTGAGCCCACACAACACATCAGGCACTTTACTAACTCACTTTATCTTCATAACAACTGTCTAAGGGAGTCGTATTATGATTCCTATTTTACCAATGAGGAAGAGGAGTCATGGAGAGGTTGAGTGACCACCTCCTCCCCAATCCCCTACAAGGCCCCACAAGCAGTGAGTGGCAGAGCCAGGTTTGACCTCAGGCAGTCCAGCTCCAGAGTATGAGCTTCAAGCCCTCACTATGGTAAGCTGTCTCTCCTGGTTGTCCAGAGGTGACACATGTGTGAACACTGGCTCTTGGGTCACATAGCTAAACGGTTTTCCAAAAAGGCACTGCCAGTTTAGGATTCCATCAGTCTCTCAATCATGCTACCAATTTGTATTCATCACCACCTATGTGATGGGAATTCAGTGGGGAGCTAGACATGATCTGTTGTCACAAAGTGGTTACCATCTAATGGAACACCAATAAGCAAAAGGTCATTAGAAACGGTATGAAAAGTGCTATAGGAGGGGCACGCAGGAAGGTGCCCATGCCAGAGGTGGTGGTTCAGGAAAGAGAAGAGACTTCTCAGGTGACACCTGTAGGAAGAATGGGGCCTGAGTGTCACAGGGCTGGTAGGTGCATCTGGAGCCAGGCTGGAAATGTGGGGAAAGAAAAGAGAAAGGGGTGGGGGGAGGAGGGGGAGGGGGAAGGGGAAGAGAAGAATTAGCTGGGCTATAAGAGTAGGGTTATTATGGCAGCACTGTCCAGGGAAATGAAAGAACACCAAAGAAGCCCTGGTAAAGAGAGAGTGCAAGGGAGGTTTAACTGAGTTACAAGCTCATGACAAGTGGAGTTTTAGGGAGTTTCTGCAAGAGATGACCCTGGACAGTTGAGCAGCATCTCTTCTGGAGAGGCTTCATAAGCCACCTTAAAGAGAATGGACTTCATTCTATGGAACTCTGAGAGCTTTTAAGAAAGAGAGAGACATGTTTCGAAACATTTTAGAAACCCTACTCTGACTCCAGTGTGTGGACAATATTGAGAGAGGAAGCAAGGGGTTCTGTTAGGAGGCTACTACTTTGAATCAGGAGAGAAAAAGTAAAGAGTGGCCTGAACTGGGCCAGGGCATGGGGATAGAGGGGACAATCTGAGGAAGGAAGTAGAATGGGCAGAATTTGTTGGCTCATTGAGAGTGAGATATAGGGAGAAGTCAACACTCAAATTTCTGGCTTAGGAAACAGGTGGATGGGGAGATATTAGAAGAGCAGGTTTGTTTGAAGGGAGAAGGAACGAGAAGGTGATGGGTCCTGGTTTGGGCCTATTAAGAATCAAATTCACTGTAGGTTGTCAGTTGCCGTTGGGGTTGTCTGCCAGAAGCTCGGGGAGACACTTGAACTGTGGATGCTGATTTGAGAGGCATGTGAAGAAATATACAAAAGTGTGTACAGTGAGAAGGGACAGCACCTGGAAGCAAAAAACAGCCTTTACGGCACAAGACAGACTAAGGAGCTGCGATATCATGAGTCATAAGAAACACATATGACCCAATATATATTTCCCAGGTACATTTGGCCTTCATCCACAGTCCCTGAAAACACTGCAGTCTTAAATGTGAAATGGGTGTCTTGTTCATGTTAACGAGAGACTTTTGGGCCGCCACCCAAGGGTGGGGGCTGGAGGATAGATCAGCCAGTGGCCAATGATTTAGTCAATCATGGCTGCATGATGAAGCCCTCATAAACCCCTGAGAAGAGCTTATCGTTCTCTGCTCGGTTGGGTCCTGCTTCTCAGCTGGGGAGAGCTTCTATGGCTGGGGAACCAGACGCCGCCTCCATGTGCCATGGAGCCAGGCCTCAAGCTCCACGAGGGTAGAAGCTCCTTTATTTGGGACGTTGCCCATGTTATCTCTTCATCTGGCTGTCAACTTGTATCCTTTATTAAACTAGTAAAAGTAAGTGTTTTCCTGAGTTGAACTCAGGCAAATTAATCAAACCTAAGGGGGAGGTCGTGGGAACCCCCAGTCTGTAGCCGGTTGGTCAGAAGCACAGGTTAACTGCCTGGGGCTTACGACAGCATCTGGAGTGAGTAGGGAGGAGGACATGTTGTAGGACAGAGCCCTTAACCTGGGGAATCTGGTGCTGTCTCCGAGCAGATAACATCAGAATTGAGCTGAGTTGCGAGACTTGCTTGGTGTATGTGTGGGAAGGCCTCCTCCACATGCTTACACACACTGGAATCGGGTCCGGGAACCTGAATGGAGTTACACTACTATTGTTACCACCTGAGGTACTGTCTTTCCCAGGATCGTGTCTTGTGGCTTGGAGGCAACGAAGAATGAAGCCAGCAGATGAGAGTATGGAGCAACTGGCATAGTTTTAATGAGGAGTGAAAAAGGAAAGAATAAAAGACTCCCTCTAAGCGGGAGGGGCCCCGAGAGTGGAGGCCACTGGGGCTTCAGCGTCTAGGGTTCAAAAGCCAAAAAGAAGGAAGTTTACAGGATTGGCAGGGGCTTGTTGCTAGGAAGGCCCCTTTGTTTTTCAAGCTGAATTTTCCAGATGCCCAGGATGTAGCTCCTTGTTTGCTGTGAAGCCTTGACCCTAGTACCCTCCTGACTTCCCCTTGCTGAGGCCATAAATTCTAAGGCTGCCTGCATCCCACTAATTCCTGCCTCACTATCACCGCTGCATATAATACTATTGCTGTGTATGTGAAAGAGCACATCACGGGAGCCCACCAAGGAGACTGGAAATGAGCAGCCCGAGAGGCAGGAGGAAACCCAGGTACATGGGCTATCATGGGACCCAAGGGAAAAGCGTGTTTTAAGACAAAGGGAGGAGGCGAGAGAGACAAAATACGGCCTTTTTGCTTTTAACCAGAGGATGGTGAGAGCAATTGCAATGCGGGGTGGAAGTGGTTGGTCAGGGACTAGGAGTGATGTGTCATGACTCTTCAGAGTACCTGCATCTTGCAGCCTTTCTACAGGAGCTGAGGCAAACTGCCTTCCACTCAAGTCCACCCCATGCTGGAGAATTAAAGAAAATCAGTTCAGTGGATGAAATAATCCACTGAGCCACCCACCTTCACGGGGATGCTTTAGATTTGGGAAATACGCGTATTTCATCCATCAAGGTGACTGACTTACCAGGACAGCTGTAACCCAACCCAGTTAAGGAACTCCCAAAAGGTGGCACTAAATAGAGCTGTGTAGAGTGTGTTCTTAGTTTAAGGGAGAGGCAGGCTTGGAGGTGAGCGCCGGGGACTCTGCAAGCCTGGCCCAGCACAGCTTTCACCTGTTCAGGCAAGTCTCAGCCTGGAGGAAGGGCCTTCCCTCCCTGGCGTCCTTTTGGAAGTATGATCGCTCTGCATATATTTGCTCTTTGCTTTAGGTGTGAGAGGACACCCAGAGAGGTTATTTTAAGAAATTCATTTCTCAGCTCCTTCTGGTCTGAATGTGTTCAGAAGGTTTCTCCACTCAGGCCTGAGAGAATATGTCAGGGCAGAGAGATTGGCGTTATGTGACTGAATCCAGGCCTTGTGCCACTCACTGCACCACAGGTCAGTAAGTTGAGAGACAAGATGTTGGGGGCAAGGAACGCGACTTTATTTGGAAAGCCAGCAGACCAAGAAGATGACAAACTGGTGTCCTAAAGCACTATGTTAACTTCAGTGTTGATTGCAGGCTTCTTTTATATTAGGGAAGGAGGGATCAAGAGAGGCCTGAGGTCAGGAGGTGACGATAGACTGTCCGCTGGGGTCTGCGGAGGGTTGCGGAACTCCTTGTCCTCTGTTAGCGGACTCCAGTCATTTCACTGACGTGGATGTTCCCGTCAGTCCTTGACAATCCAGTTGTTATTTTGTACATACTTGTGTATCTTCTCAAGGGAGGCAAGTTTCAGATAAGGAACTGGTTGCATCCATCTTAAGTCATGAGCAAAATTCCTTTTGATGATTAACAAGCCTATGTGCAGGGCTGCAGGGCTGAGCAGAAGCTTTTTGAGCCAAAGATTAAGGCAGCCAAGGAGACAGATAAAATCAGAGCAGCCAGCGTTTTTCACTCTGTTACAATCATGGTCGGGTGTAGGAGCCGTGAGGCAGGACTGCTGTGGCCTGCATGTGGGTGCCCGTGGTCTGCGACCCAAAATATAGGGCTGTAACCCAGCAACCACAGGGTGTCCCCGCCAGCTGGGGCTAGGAGAGCTGACAGAGGGGCTAACAGAGGGTGGAGGCCCCAACCCCATGGGAAGATGCATGTGGCCCCAGGCCAGTATCAACCTGTTGCTAATCACCGGTACAATATGGAATATAAGAAGGAAACGGAAAGACAGTGCAGGCTGACAGAGACCATGTTTTAGCCTTTGTATATGCTGCCTTTGAGAGACACAAGTATTATGTAAAGGACTTGGTTGGTCTCACTAGGCAACCTGCGGTGTACCTGAAAGAAATCTTGAACAAAACAGGTATTTGAAATGTAAAAGGGCACATGGGGAGCTGAAGGCAAAGTACTGGCATTATCCCGCAGCAGCCGAGAGTGAGCGAGACAGCCCTTTGCCGTGCAGCGGGAAGTAACAGGAGCGTGAATGTCTTCCCTTTCTAAGCCTGATGTGAGGCTCGGCCATTATTGGTAAGGGATTGGGGGGTTAAATAGCCTTTTGTTTTTAAGGAATTCATTTTTAGATCGTCAAACAAGAGACTAAAAAAGTTGTAAAAGGAGAAATATTTTCTGAGGACTGCCTGTCTTTGGTGCATCCCCAAGGAGCTCAGCCAATTGAAGTCCAAAGAGAAGTGTGGCCCAGCCAGGAGCACACAGATGCCTCCCCAGGAAGGATTGGACTGCGGTGGACCGGGGCGGGGCGGGGGAACAGTTATGGAGCAGGGGAAGGGAAAAAGACTGAACAATGAAATTCTTCTGAATCTCGAAATGTTTCAAACAGGTGATCCTTTTATATGAAGAACATTAATGAAAAACAAGGGAGTGAGAGTATTAAAACATGACAGTTGGCAGGCAGAAGAGGATGGTGTCTGACTGATCAAGTGAAGACAGGCTATAATATAAGTAAATATTAAAGTAATTATGTGAATCGTATTTTAAATTTGGATCCCTATTGTTGCCCGAAGTATCTTTTTAAGGGATTCCACTCTGGCAGCAAGCACTGAAATGAAAGTTTACAATAATACTAATAAGCTGTAAGCTAGGTACTGTGCTTCGGACCTGGCATTTATTAGATGTAATAGTTTCCTCTCAGCAACCCCGCTAGGGAGATGTGGGCTCTTCTGCTTCAACATCCCAGCCTTCCAGGGATATCGAGGGATGAAGGGTTGAGGAAGGATTTGTATATTTTGCTCTTGTTGTTTTGAAAGATGTCTGCATGCTGTCTGATGGGGAAGTCAATGATACTGGCAATGGAGAAGTCAAAGAAGTCTTTGAAGGTAAATGGGGTAGGGTCTTGAGCACACACTGGACTGGGGGAGTTGGCAACAATATTTTTAATGGGTGGAGGAAAGAAAGAATATTAGTTTAGATGCAGGCACGCTGGTAGGTATGGTGGCAGGAAGAAGAGGGCTTTCCTTTCTGGCTTACCTTATTCTTTCAATAAAATATGAGGCAAAGTCATCAGAGGAGAGAGGGGTGAGCTGTAGCTGGGCGACAGGAAGAGGAGGGAGTCTAACAGCGCTTACTGAGCGCTTGCTAGACTTGAGGTATGTTGGAAGCGCTTTGCTGGTGCTCACTCATCTCACCCTCCTAACAGCTCTGACAGTGACGGAAGTACCTTTTTGAGCCCATTCTTCAGATGAGGAAATAGGCACAGAGAAGTTAGCGAACTCGCCTGACATTACCTGGCCACTAAGCAGGCAGAGACTGGGTCTGAACCCAGGCCCTTCCACTTCAGACACTACTGCCCTGACTTTCGAGTTGTCTTGGGAAACAGGCAGCATGCAAATCAGTGAACCGCAGAATTTCCCAGGGAGTCCTGAGCACGCTTTAAAGTGAAAAATGAAGTTTTGACTTGGCAACAAGGTACCGTCAATGTGGAACGAGACCCAGCAGACATGAGATCCCAGGGTGAGGCAAATCACCCTGTGAGGATCTGCAAAGTGACCTAAGAATCTCTTTCACAATAACTCAAACCCTCAGCCAGGCTGAGGACCTCAAAATGGAGCAGCGAGTGAGGGGAGGAGACCAGTGAAGGGGTTCCTCTGGGGCAATGTGCTGATGCCAAGCTGACCTTGGCACTGGGGTAAGAGGGTGCTACCCTGTAGCCCAAGTCTGTGAAGGGGGCTTCATAGCACCCACAGAACAGCTTTGAACTGTGTTCCCTGAGCTGGTGGCGAAGAGGCTTAGGGATGTCTGGGAAAGTACCAGCCGACTGACAGTGGAAATCCGAGGTGAGACGAGGGCTGTTTGTGCTGTCAGGACATTTCGGTGAGCTGGGACAGATCTCATTCCAGGATTGTGCCAAGCCAAGGAAATAAAAATGTCTCCTGGGGGCCAGAAGCTAGAGGAAGCTGGCTTGGTGTTACCTTGGGTTCTAACGGGGGTCTGGAAGGGTGAGGAGACCTTGGTGGACAGAGGCCGAGAAGTGGTGCTTGACGGAAGGAGTCACAAGCAGCCAACCTAGAACAGAGATACATTCTTCTGAGTCAAGTTCACTGGCATGTCAGTGACAGGGAGCTTCTGAACAGCAAAGCACCCATGAGAACACGGGCTCTCTTAATCTACCAGACCCAACCAGAGTCCCCAGAGGGCCTGGAACCAGACTTCAAGAGTACCAATTCACATACTACTTTCCTTTTTCTTCTCCATCCTTACACTCTGGTGGGTCCCAGACCGTGGTCAGTAAATAGGGGGTGAGGGGTAATGAGCAGGAAGAGAGGAGAGAGCAGTGATGAAGCCCCTTCCCCACTGCAAGCTTCCTGCCTGAAGCAGTTCCCATCTGCGGAAAGTGGAGAGACTCGACACTAAGTGATACCATATCTTACACATTCTTATCACTGTGTAAGATTGTTTGGGACCTAAAGTGACTATAGGACTATTTCCTAAGAGAAGAAAAGTTATGGGTCTGCTGGAGTCTCTTCCAGGGAAGGAGGTTACTCCACTAAAATATATTAAAGTAATGGTAAGAGACAAAAATTAAATTAGTTTGATCGTGTCACAAGTGGTACTTCGTCAACATATCTGTCTACAGTCAGGGGGTTAAAGTGAAGGCAGTCACTGTTGGATGGCCTTTCTCCAGCAACAGTCAGCTGCTTGAGTACAGGCCCAGGAGGCAGAGCTGGGTTTATTAAGGGTTGGGGGTCTTCTAGGTTAGTATTATTATGTGTGGAGAGTGGAGAAAGGCTGAAAGTGTTTACAAAGATCTATATGATGGACCATGGAATATATGCGGGGAAACATGGAAAGTGGAGCCTGGAGGGGAGGGACAGATCATGGAAAGTGGTGGGCATCAAGTCCTGGGAGGTCCCAATGGGGCTGAAGAATTATTGGAGTGTGGGTACCAGAGAATCTGAACTGGAAAGGCAAGAGGTGGTGGTTAGTGATGTTAAGTAACTTCTGTAAAGTCTTATAGCCACCAAGAGGGGAAATTGGTAGCCTGATATCAGACTGGCAGTCCAGAACTCATGCTCTTTATCTCTGTGCTGTTCAGACCTTTGGAATAAGTCTGACTTTTCTATCTGCATAACATTCTCTCCTAGAATCTATGGTGTCAGCTTGAATGAATACTATGTTTTCTACCACCAATTTCCCCTTGTTTTCTATACTTTTCCTAGGGAAATAGCTCTTAGATCCTCCCATACTCTTCTTTCCCCTTGTACACTTCTGAGCAGGGTCTCCATCACTCCATGAAAAACTGAATTTCTTACTAGCATTTACTGCTGTCACACACTTTCTAAATAACATTTCTGCCAAATTTTCTATGTAAAACATCCAAATTTGTTTATCCCACATCCCATACCTGGTATAAAACCTTAAGTATATAAATCCTTATTCACTGCTTTAAGTCACAGACCTCTACCTATTTTCTATGCCATCCACACTTTTTCCTGCTATTAGTGAGCCCTCCATGAAATATGAGTCTCGTCACTCATAGAAGATGAATACAGGGAATCATTCTCTAAGTGATCCCCAAAACAACAATTCTTACTGAAGTTCAGAATGCTCCTAGTACATACATATGCTCCTAGTACATACATATTATGCTCCTAGACATGAATAGTACTGGCCAACCTTTGCTACTCATAGAGAGAACACCCATTTCCTGTCCACATGGAGGGGTGCATGGAGGAGGAAGGAGCAGACCAGCCTTTCAGTATCAGATTGCCTGCTGCAGGACCTGCACTCAATGAATGCTTCTTAAGTGAGTGGGTGGCTTTCAGTGCAGGGACATTCACTGAATATATCCATCCAATTAGACTGTCAGGGACAATTCATGGCTGAATTTAAGTCACTCCTAATAGGGAAGTGAAGCTCTGGAAAACTTAAGAACTAGTGATTCAAGAGGCTACAAGGAATTTATGGCTGGGAGGTTAACAATATTTGGAAAGGAATGAACATCAGGATTATACAAATTTATTTTCAGGGTTGCAATTCATTAACTAGAGTAATGTGACTAAATTAAGCAAAGCCTGGCTCTGTCTCCCAGATCTGAAGAGGTGTTAAAATTTCATTCAGAACTGGTGAAGAGGGAGATTGACGCTGGGAGAGAAGGCCAGCTATCCGGGACTGTCAAAGCTACCTTCTATGTTTCATTTTCCTCTACTTATACCATTAAAAGAGGAACTTAGTCAGTGCTTATTTATTGCTGTCTCCACTGAGAGTCTTTGAAATAAGCCATGGTCGTCCTTGACGTTTGAGCAAAACAACTTGCAATCCCAGTTCTGGATGGTGAAGGGACTAAACCTAAGAAGCTGGTCAAGGATCACCAGGCGCTGTACCCTCAGAGACCCTAGGAGCAGGACGGCCCTGGCCTGAGAGATGTTACTCATTTCTAATTCTGAAGATCAGGGTGTAAGCAAAGAGCAGGTGAGAAACCGATCAACAGTAAACAAAACAATCTTAGTCACTTGAGGGTAACATTTCCAAGGTTCAGGGAATGGGCAGTGGGAGGGGAGAGGAGGAATGCCCTAAATGACACCTGATAGCCATTTCAGGGTTTAGGCATTAATTTGACGAGGCTTAACACAAACCAAGATTTTAAAAAGAGCAAAAATAAGTATTTTCTATTTAAGAGGAAATTTTAAGCTGGGAGAAAGGCTTAATAAAGAAGTTGCCCGAGCTACTTAAGGGTGAATTTACCAAGTATGCTTTGGTGTCCCTGATGGCCCAGGGTAGCTAGAGAGACCACAGGAGGGTAAAGGGAACAGTTCATCCTTATCCTTTATGACCTATCCATGTGGACCGATCAAATTAGTTACTTAATAGTAGAATCTTAAAACAAAGACTTATTTGCTGGGGTGCAAAGGACTCTCCAAAATACTGATCCCCATGTCCTCACCCTCAAATATCCTACACAGTTGCAAACAAGTGTGCTGGAAAAATGCTGGGTGAGGAGGCTTCTTCTGACCATGGCCTGTCTCCTGAAGGGACCTCACCATTGTTTGCTGGTTTCAGGGAATCCAAGGTGTTAAATGTCTTTAAAGCATCAGCACAGCAGGATGGACACCACAGCAGCCCTGTCCTTGGCAATCTGTTTGGTCTCTTCGCCCCGCCTCCGCTTGTTTTCGGAAGCAGACACCTGCTGCTTATTGAGCTCCATCGAATGTCTTCGAAGAAGTATCAGAGGCCGATGTTAAGGTTTCCATAGAAAAGCTGGGAGTGAGTGCTTGGAGCCTCTTGGTTCACTCACTCCTGTGGCACCATGTCAATAAACAAGGGCTTATTTGTCACAGAACCAACAACCTCTTACAGAGCAAAATGTTCCAGTACCAGAAACATTTTTTTTTCCTAGTGAGGAATTGCTGACAAGTGCACGATGATTATTTATATATTCTTTAAACAGTCCTTGTGGAACATATCCACGGGCCCTGAGACAGGGTGATCAGACCTTGCCGTAACTCAACTCGTCATTGCCTCACCGATCGCACAAATGGAGGCCCTCTTCTTGTCTGGTTCCTTTACTTCCCTTAATTACTACTCCAGGAGCCTCTGTAAGCATCAGTACCTTAACAGGATGCACCAGGCCCCCTCTTAATTGCCATGATTCTGAATTAGCCAGCCTTTAGGAAGCCTCAATTCTGTTTAGCAAAGCAGTGTAAGGCAGCAGCTCCCAAACTGGAGCTTAGATGTTTAGTCAGGCCTTCTCACAGAAATGCTGAATCACAGCCCCTGGGGTGAAACCCAAGATAACTGTATTTTTATTTTATTTATTTATTTTTAATATAATTTATTTTATTATCATTAATCTACAATTACATGTGCAATATTACGGTTATTAAACTACCCCTTCATCAGGTCCCCCCCACCAACCCCATTACAGTCACTGTCCATCAGCGTAGTGAGATGCTATAGAATCACTACTTGTCTTCTCTGAGTTGTACTGCCCTCCCCGTGCCCCCCCAACATTACATCTGCTAATCGTAATGCCCCTTTTTCCCTCTTATCCCTCCCTTCCCGCCCATTTTCCCCAGTCCCTTTCCCTTTGGTAACTATTAGTCCGTTCTTGGGTTCTGTGAGTCTGCTGCTGTTTTGTTCCTTCAGTATTTTTTCTTTGTTCTTATACTCCACATATGGGTGAAATCATTTGATACTTGTCTTTTTCGGCTTGGCTTATTTCACTGAGCATAATACCCTCTAGCTCCATCCATGTTGTTGCAAATGGTAGGATTTGTTTTCCTCTTACGGCTGAATAATATTCCATTGTGTATATGTACCACATCTTCTTTATCCATTCATCTACGGATGGACACTTAGGTTGCTTCCATTTCTTGGCTATTGTAAATAGTGCTGCAATAAACATAGGGGTGCATCTGTCCTTTTCAAATTGGGCTGCTGCATTCTTAGGGTAAATTCCTAGGAGTGGAATTCCTGGGTCAAATGGTATTTCTATTTTGAGTTTTTTGAGGAACCTCCATACTGCTTTCCACAATGGTTGAACTAATTTGCAGTCCCACCAGCAGTGTAGGAGGGTTCCCTTTTCTCCACATCCTCGCCAACATTTGTTGTTGTTTGTGTTTTGGATGTTGGCCATCCTCACTGGTGTGAGGTGATATCTCATTGTGGTTTTAATCTGCATTTCTCTGATGATTAGCGATGTGGAGCATCTTTTCATGTGCCTGTTGGCCATCTGAATTTCTTCTTTAGAGAAGTGTCTATTCATGTCCTCTGCCCATTTCTTAATTGGATTACTTGCTTTCTGTTTGTTAAGGTGCATGAGTTCTTTATATATTTTGGATGTCAACCCTTTATCAGATACGTTTTTTATGAATATATTCTCCCATACTGTAGGATGTCTTTTGTTCTACTGATGGTGTCCTTTGCTGTACAGAAGCTTTTCAGCTTGATATAGTCCCACTTGTTCATTTTTGCTTTTGTTTCCCTTGCCCGGGGAGATATGTTCATGAAGAAGTTGCTCATGTTTATGTCCAAGAGATTTTTGCCTATGTTTTTTTCTAAGAGTTTTATGGTTTCATGACTTACATTCAGGTCTTTGATCCACCTTGAGTTTACCTTTGTGTATGGGGCTAGACAGTAGTCCAGTTTCATTCTCTTACATGTAGCTGTCCAGTTTTTCCAACACCAGCTGCTGAAGAGGCTGTCATCTCCCCATTGTATATCCAAGGCATTTTTATCAAATATTAATTGACTGTATATGTTTGGGTTAATGTTTGGATTTTCTATTCTGTTCCACTGGTCTGTGGGTCTGTTTTTGTGCCAATACCAAATTGTCTTGATTACTGTGGCTTTGTAGTAGAGCTTGAAGTCAGGGAGTGTAATTCCCCCTGTTTTATTCCTCCTTCTCAGGATTGCTTTGGCTATTCGGGGTCTTTTGTGGTTCCCTATGAATTTTAGAATTATTTGTTCCAGTTCATTGAAGAAAGCTGTTGGTAGTTTGATAGGGATTGCATTGAATCTGTAGATTGCTTTAGGTAGTATAGCCATTTTGACAATATTTATTCTTCTTAGCCAAGAGCATGGGATGCATTTCCATTTGTTAGTGTCCTCTTTAATTTCTCTTAGGAGTGTCTTGTAGTTTTCAGAGTACAGGTCTTTCACTTCCTTCGTTAGGTTTATTCCTAGGTATTTTATTCTTTTTGATGCAATTGTGAATGGAATTGTTTTTCTGATTTCTCTTTCT
The DNA here is from genome assembly GCA_032199065.1 of Smutsia gigantea. Classification (NCBI taxonomy): domain Eukaryota; kingdom Metazoa; phylum Chordata; class Mammalia; order Pholidota; family Manidae; genus Smutsia; species Smutsia gigantea. The sequence goes on from JAVSCE010016299.1 coordinate 159,063, forward strand.
GTTAGTTCATCATTAGTGTATAGGAAAGCAACAGATTTCTGTGTGTTAATTTTGTATCCTGCAACTTTGCTGAATTCAGATATTAGTTGTAGTAGTTTTGGAATGGAGTCTTTAGGGTTTTTTATGTACAGTATCATGTCATCTGCAAATAGTGACAATTTGACTTCTTCTTTACCAATCTGGATGCTTTGTATGTCTTTGTTTTGTCTGATTGCCGTGGCTAGGACCTCCAGTACTATGTTGAATAACAGTGGAGAGAGTGGGCATCCCTGTCTTGTTCCCGATCTTAGATGAAAAGCTTTCAGCGTCTCGCCGTTAAGTATGATGTTAGCTGTGAATTTGTCATATATAGCCTTTATGATGTTGAGGTACTTGCCGTCTATACCCATTTTGTTGAGAGTTTTAATCGATAACTGTATTTTTAACAAGCTGTAGAGTTGATTCCGATACCCAGTCACACTGGGAACCACTGATAGGGATTCAGAGTGTTGTAAGGAAAATGGACGTTGCATGGCCAGGATTTTCACCTGACCCAGGTCTGCTTGCCCACTGCGCATGTACAATGCCCACAGGCGCAAGCTTGCACACGTGTGGGCAGTAAATTAGTATTGACTCTATACTCTAGGGCTGTGAGGCCGCGGAGGGGCCCTGAGGCAGAGACTAGCTTGCCGCTTGCAGACTTGCCATGAGGAGGACGGATTCTAGTGCTTTGCCTGCCACCATGAGAATAAAGCTGGGTATAAACCGTTTTACCCGCAACGTTGTAATTTTTCAGTCTCACCGAATCCAGAGTGAACTTGGCTGTGGCGGAAACCCCCAGGTGAGACAAGTATAAAGTACATGTGTCTGACATTCCGTATGACTGCAGTAAATAAACTGATGCCAGAGACAGGGCACATTATCTCAGTGACAGACTGAGTTTGTGCTGTTTCTAATTTAATCATTGTTGCACTAAGGATGAGTTAACCATTCTCCTACTCTAATAGGAATTTCTTAATCTGCTTGTTATTTTTCATATATCAGAGACATATCAGATTCCCCTTATCAAGTGTATATTCCCATACCAAACTACATTTAATGCTATTTGAAGTTTAAGAAGTAATATCATTTAAACACCGAATTGTGGCAACTTGTCCCCATTTGTTTTCATTTGTCGTCTCCTCGTGGGTGATGTCAGATGGCCATTAGTTAATATTTCCTTGGACTAGTTGATGTGCATTTTCAAGTCTCCTGAATTTTACTTCCTGACTTCAATTTATTCGTAAAAATTTCTGTATCTGGTGGATTCAGGACACTAGCAAAAGTGCCGCCTGATATTTTGTTTCTTTCTCTTATCCTTATCCAAACATCCTACAGGGCAATACTTCTCCAACTTTAGTATATGTAACGGTCACCTATGAGGGGAAGAGGAGCTTTTACAAATGCAAGTCCTTGGTCCCCATACCTACAGACTAAGTAGACGTGGGATGAAGCTATGTTTTCTTCTAAGAGTTTTATAATCCTATCCTTTACATTTAGGTCTCAGATCCATATTTAATAATAGTTTATTAAGGCATAATTCATATACCACATGACGCTCCCACTTAATGTGTAAATTCAGTGTTGGGTTTTTTTTAGTGTATTCAGTGTTGAGCAACTGTCAGCACCATTTGAGCACAATTTCATCCCCACAAAGAAACTCTATGTGCATTAGCAATCAGTCTTTTTCCACTTCCCATCCTTAGCCGTAAGCAACCACTAATCTACTTTCTACCTCAATAAATGTGCCTTTTCTGAGCATCTGTATAATTAGAATCATACAATAGTGATCTTTTGTGACTGACTTCTTTCACTTAGCCTGTTTTCAATGTCCATCCATGTTGTAACATGTATCAGTACCTTCTTTCCATAGCTGAATAATATCCCACTGTATAGATGTACCATTCCACTGTATGTATATACTCTACTTTATTTATCCATTCATCAGTTGATGGACATTTTGGTTGTTTCAATTTTTTATCTATTATAAATGCTGCTGGTATGAACATTTGTGTACAAGTTTTTGTGTGGATATATGTTTTCATTTCTCTTGGGTATACATAAGACTGGAATTGCTGAGTCTTACTGTTTAATTTTTTGGAGAATTGCCAAACTTTCCAAAGTGGTTGCACTGTTTTTACAATTCCACCAGTAATATAAGAGAGTTCCAACCACCACTAGTTGCTATAGTCTTTTTGCTTACTGCCATGCTAGTGGATGTGAAGTGGTATCTCTTTGTGGTTTTGCTATGATCTATTTTGAGTTAATTTTCATATACTGTATAAAGTGTAGATCATTTCATATTTTTGCATTTGGATGTCCAGTTCTAGCACCATTTGTTAATATTGTCCTTTCCCTACTGAACTGCTGTTGCACTGTTGCCAAAACTCAGTTGATCATATTAGTCTATCTTACTCTTTTTCAAAATTGTCTTGACTAGTCTAGTTCTTTTACCTTTCTATACAAATTCTTGTTTGGGATTGCATTAAATCTGCCCATCAATTTGGGCAGAGCTGATATCTTAACTATATTGAGTCTTCTCATTCATGAACATTTCTTTAGTTCTTTTCCACCTCTTTCATTAGCACTTTGTAGTTTTTAGTATACAGAACCTGCACATATTTTGTTACAGTTATTTCTCTTTCTCTTTTGAAGCTATTACAAAGGTACTGCTTTTTAAAGTTCGGTTGTCAATTGTTCATTGCTAATGTATAGCAATACAATGTTTTTATTGTATTTCTATATTGATCTTGTAACCTGCAAACTTGCTAAATTTATTAGTTCTAGGAGCTTTTTATAGATTCTTTGGGATTTTCTACAAAGACAATCTAGCACCTGTGAACAGTTTTACTTCTTCCTTTTCAACTAGAATGCCTTTATTTTTCCCTAGCCTTATTGAATTTGATAACACTTCCAGAGCAATAGTCAATAGTAGTGAAAGAAGATTCTTGCCTTAGTTTCCAGTCTTAGAAGGACAGCATTCCATCTTTCACTGTTAAGTGTGATGCTAGTTTTCTGTAGATGACCTTTATCAGACTGAAATTCTCTATTTTTTTTCTTGTTTCAATTTTTATTATGAATGGATGTTAAATTTGTCAAATGCTTTTTCTACACCTAGTAATATAATCATGTGGTTTTTCTTAAGTCTGTTTAATATAGAGAATTACATTGATTTTCAAGTGTTGAACCAGTCTTGCATTCCTGGGATAAACATCATTTGGTTGTTTATTTGCTAAAATATTGTTCAAGAATTTTTGCATCTGTGTTCATGGGGAATATTGGTCTGTAGTTTTCTTCAACTCTGTCTAGTTTTAATATGAGGATACTGCTGGCTTTACAAATGAGCTAGGAAGTATTGCTCCTTTATCTTCTGGAAGAGATTGTAAAAACTTATTATTTCTTCCTTAAATGTTTTATAGAATTCACCAGTGAAATCAGCTGGACTTAGAGTTTTTTTTTATTAGGGTATCATTGATATACAATCTTATACAGGTTTCACATGAGCAACATTGTGGTTACAACATTCACCCATATTATCAAGTCTCCCCCATACCCCATTGCAGTCACTGTCCATCAGCATAGTAAGATGCTATATAGTCATTACTCGTCTTCTCCATAATGTACTGCCTTCCCCATGACCCACCTACATTATGTGTGCTAATCATAATGCCCTTTAATCCCCTTCTCCCTCCCTCCCCAGCCACCCTCCCCAACTCCTTCCTTTGGTAAACACTAGTACTTTTTTGGAGTCTGTGAGTCTCCTGCTATTTTGTTCCTTCAGTTTTGCTTTGTTGTTATACTTCACAGATGAATGAAATCATTTTGTATTTGTCTTTCTCCTCCTGGTTTATTTCACTGAGCATAATACCGTCTAGCTCCATCCATGTTGTTTAAAATGGTAGGATTTGTTTTCTTCTTATGGCTGAATAATATTCCATTGTGTATATGTACCACTTCTTTATCTGTTCATCTACTGATGGACACTTAGGTTGTTTCCATATCTTGGCTATTGTAAACAGTGCTGTGATAAACATAGGCATGCATATGTCTTTTGAATCAGGGATCTTGTTTTCTTCAGGTAGATTCCTAGGAGTGGAATTCCTGGGTCAAATGGTATTTCTATTTTTTGTTTTTTGAGGAACCTCCACACTGCCTTCCACAATAGTTGAACCAATTTATATCCCCACCAGCAGTGTAGAAGGGTTCCCCTTTCTCCACATCCTTGCCAGCATTTGTTGTTCCTTGTCTTTTGGATGTTGGCCATCCTAACTGGTGTGAGGTGATATCTCAGTGCGGTTTTAATTTACATTTCCATGATGATTAGTGATGTGGAGCATCTTTTCATGTGCCTGTTGGCCATCTGAATTTCTTATTTGGGGAAATGTCTGTTCAGATCTTCCATCCATTTTTCAATGAGATTATTTGCTTTTGGGGTGTTGAGGCATGTGAGCTCTTTATATTTTGGATGTTAACCTCTTATTGGATATGTCATTTGCAAATATATTCTCCCATACTATAGGATGCCTTTTTGTACTGCTGATGGTGTCCTTTGCTGTACAGAAGCTTTTTAGTTTGATGCAGTCCCATTTGTTCATTTTTGCTTTTGTTTCCCTTGCCCAAGGAGATGTGTTCATGAAAAAGTTGTTCATGTTTATATTCAAGAGATTTTTGCCTATGTTTTCTTCTATGAGTTTTATGCTTTCATGACTTACATTCAGGTCTTTGATCCATTTTGAGTTTACTTCTGTGTATGGCGTTAGACAATAATCCAGTTTCATTCTCTCACATGTAGTTGTCCGGTTTTGCCAACATCAGTTGTTGAAGAGGCTGTCATTTCCCCATTGTATTTCCATGGCTCCTTTATCATATATTAATTGGCCATATATGTTTGGGTTTATATCTGGGCTCTCTATTCTGTTCCATTGATCTATGGGCCTGTTCTTGTGCCAGTACCAAATTGTTTTGATTTACTGTGGCTTTGTAGTAGAGCTTGAAGTTGGGGAGCATGATCCCCCCAGCTTTATTCTTCCTTCTCAGGATTGCTTTGGCTATACAGGGTCTTTTGTGGTTCCATATGAATTTTAGAACTATTTGTTCTAGTTTGTTGAAGAATGCTGATGGTATTTTGATAGGGATTGCACTGAATCTGTAGTTTGCTTTAGGCAGGATGGCCATTTTGACAATATTAAGTCTTCCTATCCATGAGCATGGGATGTATTTCCATTTTTTGGTGTCTTCTTTAATTTCCCTCATTAGTATCATAGTTTTCAGGGTATAGGTCTTTCATGTCCTTGGTTAGGTTTATTCATAGGTATTTTATTCTTTTTGATATGGAATTGTTTTCCTGATTTCTTTTTCTGCTAGTTCATCATTAGTATATAGAAATGTAACAGATTTCTGTGAGTTAATTTTGTATGCTGCAACTTTGCTGAATTCATTATTAGTTCTAGTAGTTTTGGGGTGGATTCTTTAGGGTTTTTTATGTACAGTATCATGTCTTCTCCAAACAGTGACAGTTTAACTTCTTCCTTACCAATCTGGATGCCTTTTACTTCTGTGTTGTCTGATTGGCATGGCTAGCACCTCTAGTACTATGCTGAATAAAAGTGGGGAGGGTGGGCATTCTTGTCTTGTTCCTAATCTTAGAGGAAAAGCTTTCAGTTTTTCACTGTTAAGTATGATGTTGGCTGTGGGTTTGTCATATGTAGCCTTTATTATGTTGAGGTACTTGCCCTCTATACCCATTTTGTTGACAGTTTTTATTATGAATGGATGTTGAATTTTGTCAAGTGCTTTTTCAGCATCTATTGAGACAATCATGTGAATTTCATCCTTTTTGTTGATATGGTGGATGATGTTGATGGATTTTAGAATATTGTACCATCCTTGCACCCCTGGAATAAATCCCACTTGATCATATGGATTTTTTGAATTCAGTTTGCTAATAATTGTTGAATATTTTTGCATCTATGTTCATCAGGGTTATTGGTCTGTAATTTTCTTTCTTTGTGATGTCTTTACCTGGTTTTGGTATTAGAGTGATGCTGGCTTCATAGAATGACTTTGGAAATATTCCCTACTCTTCTACTTTTGGGAAAACTTTAAGGACGATGGGTATTAGGTCTTCACTAAATGTTTGGTAAAATTCAGCAGTGATGCCATCTGGTGCAGGAGTTTTGTTCTAAGGTAATTTTTGATTACTGATTCAATTTCATTGCTGATAATTGGTCTATTCAGATTTTCTGTTTCTTTCTGGGTCAGCCTTGGAAGATTGTATTTTTCTAGAAAGTGGTCAATTTCTTCTAGGTTATCCAATTTGTTAGCATATAATTTTTCATAGTATTCTCTAATAATTCTTTGTATTTCTGTGGTGTCCACAGTGATTTTTCCTTTCTCATTTCTGATTCTGTTTATGTGTGTACACTCATTTTTTCTTGATAAGTCTAACTAGGGGTGTATCTATTTTGTTTATTTTCTCAAAGAACCAGCTGCTGGTTTCATTGATTCTTTCTATTGTTTTATTCCTCTCAATTTTATTTATTTCTCATCTAATCTTTATTATGTACCTCCTCCTACTGACTTTGGGCCTCATTTGTTCTTCTTTTTCTAGCTTCATTAATTGTGAGTTTAGACTGTTCATTTGGGATTCTTCTTCTTTTTTTGAGGTAGGCCTGTATTGCAGTATACTTTCCTCTTAGAACTGCCTTCACTGCATCCCACAGGTTTTGGGATGTTGAGTTGCTGTTTTAATTTGTCTCCATATATTGCTTGATTTCTGTTTTTATTTGGATTATTTAGGAGCATGTTGTTAAGCCTCCATGTGTTTGTGGGCTTTTTTGTTTTTTGTTTTTTGCATAATTTATTTCTGGTGTCATATTTGTAGTCTGAGAAGCTGGTTTGCACGACTTCATTCCTTCTGAATTTACTGAGACTCTTTTTGTGGCCTAGTGTGTGATCTAGTCCGGAAAATGTTCCTTGTGCACCTGAGAAGAATGTGCATCCTGCTTCTTTTGGGTATAGTGTTCTGTAGATATCTGTTAGGTCCATATGTTCTAATGAGTTGTTCAGTGCCTCTGTCTCCTTACTTATTTTTTGTCTGGCTGATCTGTCCTTTGGAATGAGTGGTGTGTTGAAGTCTCCTAAAATGAATGCATTGCATTCTATCTCCCCTTTTAATTCTATTAGTATTCATTTCACATATTTAGGTGCTCCTATATTGGGTGCATAGATATTTATAATGGTTCCATCCTTTTGTTGGACTGACCCCTTTATCATTATGTAATGTCCTTTTTTGTCTCCTGTTACTTTCTTTGTTTTGAAGTCTATTTTGTATGATACAAGTACTGCAACTTCTACTTTTTTCTCCCTATTATTTGCATGAAATATCTTTTTCAATCCCTTCACTTTTTTCTATGTATGTCTTTGGATTTAAAGTGAGTCTTTTGTAGGCAGCATATAGATGGGTCTTGTTTTTTATCCATTCTGTAACTGTGTCTTTTGATTGGTGCATTCAATCCATTTACACTTAGGGTGATTTTCAATAGATTTGTACTCATTGCCATTGCAGGCTTTAGATTCATACTTACCAAGGGTTTAAGGGCAGCTTCTTTACATCCAACAATCTAACATAACTCATTTAGTAGGCTATTTCAAACACAATATAAAGGTTCTTTTTTTCTCCTGCTTTTTTCTTCCTCCTCCACCCTTTATATGATAGGTGTCATATTCTGTACTCTTTGTGTATCCCTTGACTGACTTTGTGAGTAGCTGATTTAATTTTGCATTTGCTTAGTAATTAATTGGTCTACTTCCTTTACTGTGGTTTTAGTTTCTCTGGTGACATTGGTTTAGCCTTAGGAGCACTTCCATCAATAGCAGTCCCTTTAAAATATACTGTAGAGGTTTGTGGGAGGTAAATTCCCTCAACTTTTGCTTATCTGGAAATTGTTTAATCCCTGCCTCAAATTAAAATGATAGTCTTTCCAGGTAGAGTATTCTTGGTTTGAGGCCCTTCTACTTCATTGCATTAAATATATCATGCCACTCCCTTCTGGACTGTAAGGTTTCTGCTGAGATGTCTGCTCATAGCCTGAAAGGCTTTTCTTTGTATGTGATCCTTTTTATCTTCCCGGATGCTTTTAATATTGTCTCCTTGTCTTCAATCTTTGTCATTTTAACTATTATATACCTTGGTGTTGTGTTCCTAGGGTCCCTTATGTTGGGGGATCTCTGCACTTCCATGACCTGAGAGACTATTTCCTTCCCCAGATTGGGTAAGTTTACAAGAATTATTTCCTCAAAGAGAGTCCCTTTATCTCTCTCTTCTTCTTTTTGTACCCTTATATGAAAATATTGTTCCTTTTGGATTGGTTGCAGTTCTCTTATTATTCTTTCATTCCTAGAGATCCTTTTTGCTCTCTGTGCCTCAGCTTCTTTGTTTCCCTGTTCTCTAATTTTTATTCCATTTACTATCTCCTCCACCTCATCTAATCTACTTTTAAATCTCTCCATTGCATGTTTCATTTCAGATACTGTATTTTTCAGTTTCTATCTCTTTCTTGAAGTCCTCCCTGAGATCTTGATTATTTTTCTGAAGCTCTGTGAGCATGTATGATTTTTCAAAATAATTTATTTTGGTATCATTATTCTACAATTACATGTGCAGTATTATGGTTATTAAACGACACCCATCATCAGGTCCCTCCCACCAACCCTATTACAGTCACTGTCCATCAGCGTAGTGAGATACTATAGAATCACTACTTGTCTTCTCTGAGTTGTACAGCCCTCCCTGTGCCCCCCCAACATTACATCTGCTAATTGTAATGCCCCTTTTCCCCTCTTATCCCTCCCTTCCCACCCATCTTCCCCAGTCCCTTTCCCTTTAGTAACGGTTAGTCCATTCTTGGGTTCTGTGAGTCTGCTGCTGTTTTGTTCCTTCAGTTTTTTTCTTTGTTCTTATACTCCACATATGAGTGAAATCATTTGATACTTGTCTTTTTCAGCTTGGCTTATTTCAGTGAGCATAATACCCTCTAGCTCCATCCATGTTGTTGCAAATGGTAGGATTTGTTTTCTTCTTATGGCTGATAATATTCCATTGTGTATATGTACCACCTCTCCTTTATCCATTCATCTACTGATAGACACTTAGGTTGCTTCCATTTCTTGGCTATTGTAAATAGTGCTGCGATAAACATAGGGGTGCATATGTCTTTTTCAAACTGGGCTGCTGCATTCTTAGGGTAAATTCCTAGGAGTGGAATTCCTGGGTCAAATGGTATTTCTATTTTGAGTTTTTTGAGGAACCTCCATACTGCTTTCCACAATGGTTGAACTAATTTGCATTCCCACCAGCAGTGTAGGAGGGTTCCCTTTTCTCCACATCCTCGCCAACATTTGTTGTTGTTTGTGTTTTGGATGTTGGCCATTCTCACTGGTGTGAGGTGATATCTCATTGTGGTTTTAATCTGCATTTCTCTGATTAGCGATGCGGAGCATCTTTTCATGTGCCTGTTGGCCATCTGAATTTCTTCTTTAGAGAAGTGTCTATTCATGTCCTCTGCCCATTTGTTAAGTGGATTATTTGGTTTTTGTTTGTTAAGGTGCGTGAGTTCTTTATATATTTTGGATGTCAACCCCTTATCAGATATGTCATTTATGAATATATTGTCTCATACTGTAGGATGTCTTTTTGTTCGACTGATGGTGTCCTTTGCTGTACAGAAGCTTTTCAGCTTGATATGGTCCCACTTGTTCATTTTTGCTTTTGTTTCCCTTGCCCGGGGAGATATGTTCATGAAGAAGTCGCTCATGTTTATGTCCAAGAGATTTTTGCCTATATTTTTTTCTAAGAGTTTTATGGTTTCATGACCTACATTGAGGTCTTTGATCCACCTTGAGTTTACCTTTGTGTATGGGGCTAGACAGTAGTCCAGTTTCATTCTCTTACATGTAGCTGTCTAGGTTTTCCAACACCAGCTGCTGAAGAGGCTGTCATCTCCCCATTGTCTATCCAAGGCTCCTTTATCAAATATTAATTGACTGTATATGTTTGGGTTAATGTTTGGATTTTCTATTCTGTTCCACTGGTCTGTGGGTCTGTTTTTGTGCCAATACCAAATTGTCTTGATTACTGTGGCTTTGTAGTAGAGCTTGATGTCAGGGAGCATAATTCCCCCTGTTTTATTCCTCCTTCTCAGGATTGCTTTGGCTATTCGGGGTCTTTTGTGGTTCCATATGAATTTTAGAATTATTTGTTCCAGTTCATTGAAGAAAGCTGTTGGTAGTTTGATAGGGATTGCATTGAATCTGTAGATTGCTTTAGGTAGTATAGCCATTTTGACAATATTTATTCTTCCTAGCCAAGAGCATGGGATGCATTTCCATTTGTTAGTGTCCTCTTTAATTTCTCTTAGGAGTGTCTTCTAGTTTTCAGCATATAGGTCTTTCACTTCCTTGGTTAGGTTTATTCCTAGGTATTTTATTCTTTTTGATGCAATTATGAATGGAATGTTTTTTCTGATTTCTCTTTCTGTTAGTTCATCATTAGTGTATAGGAAAGCAACAGATTTCTGTGTGTTAATTTTGTATCCTGCAACTTTGCTGAATTCAGATATTAGTTCTAGTAGTTTTGGAGTGGAGTCTTTAGGGTTTTTATGTACAGTATCATGTCATCTGCAAATAGTGACAGTTTGAGTTCTTCTTTACCAATCTGGATGCCTTGTATGTCTTTGTTTTGTCTGATTGCCGTGGCTAGGACCTCCAGTACTATGTTGAATAACAGTGGAGAGAGTGGACATCCCTGTCTTGTTCCCGATCTTAGATGAAAAGCTTTCAGGTTCTCGCTGTTAAGTATGTTAGCTGTGGGTTTGTCATATATGCCCTTTATGATGTTGAGGTACTTGCCGTCTATACCCATTTTTTGGAGAGTTTTAATCAGGAATGGATGCTGAATTTTGTCAAATGGTTTTTCATCATCTATGGAGATGATCATGTGGTTTTTGTTCTTCTTTTTATTGATGTGGTGGATGATGTTGATGGATTTTCGAATATTGTGCCATCCTTGCATCCCTGGGATGAATCCCATTTGATCATGGTGTATGATCCTCTTGATGTATTATTGAATTCAGTTTGCTAATATTTTGTTGAGTATTTTTGCATCTACGTTCATCAGGGATATTGGTCTGTAATTTTCTTTTTTGGTGAGGTCTTTGCCAGGTTTTGGTATTAGAGTGATGCTGGCTTCATAGAATGAGTTTGGAAGTATTACCTTCTCTTCTATTTTTTGGAAAACTTTAAGGAGAATGGGTGTTATTTCTTCTCCATATGTCTGGTGAAATTCAGAGGTGAATCCATCTGGTCCGGGGGTTTTGTTCTTGGGTAGTTTTTTGATTACTGATTCAATTTCGTTGATGGTGATTGGTCTGTTTAGTTTTTCTGTTTCTTGCTTGGTCAGTCTTGGAAGGTTGTATTTTTCTAAGAAGTTGTCAATTTCTTCTAGGTTTTCCAGCTTGTTAGCATATAGATTCTCATAATATTCTCTTATGATTCTTTGTATTTTTGTGGGGTCTTTCGTTATTTTTTCTTTCTCATTTCTGATTCTGTTTATGTGTATAGATTCTCTTTTTTTCTTAATAAGTCTGGCTAGGGGTTTATCTATTTTGTTTATTTTTTCAAAGAACCAGCTCTTGGTTTCATTGATTTTTTCTATTGTTTTATTCTTCTCAATTTTATTTATTTCTTCTCTGATCTTTATTATGTCCCTCCTTCTGGTGACTTTGGGCCTCATTTGTTCTTCTTTTTGCAATTTCAGTAATTGTGTCTTTAGACTATTCATTTGGGAATGTTCTTTCTTCTTTAGATAGGCCTGGATTGCAATATACTTTCCTCTTAGAACTGCCTTCGCTGCGTCCCATAGAACTTGTGGCTTTGTGTTGTTGTTGTCATTTGTCTCCATATATTCTTGGATTTCTGTTTTGATTTGGTCATTAACCCATTGATTAATTAGGAGAATGTTGTTAAGTCTCCATGTATTTGTGAGCTTTTTTGGTTTCTTTGTACAGTTTATTTCTAGTTTTATTCCTTTGTGATCTGAGAAGTTGGTTGGTAGAAATTCATTTTGAAATTACTGAGGTTCTTTTTGTGGCCTAGTATGTGGTCTATTCTGGAAAATGTTCCATGTGCACTTGAGAAGAATGTGTATCCTGTTGCTTTTGGGTGTAGAGTTCTGTAGATGTCTGTTAGGTCCATCTGTTGTAGTGTGTTGTTCAGTGCCTCTGTGTCTTTACTTATTTTCTGACTGGTTGATCTGTTCTTTGGAGTGAGTGGGTGTTGAAGTCACCTAAAATGAATGCACTGCTGTCTATTTCCTCCTTTCCTCCTTTAATTCTGTTAGTATTTGTTTCCCATAAGCCGATGCTCCCGTATTGGGTGCATATATATTTATAATGGTTATATACTCTTGTAGGATTGACCCCTTTATCATTATGTAATGTCCTTCTTTATCTTTGCTACTTTCTTCGTTTTGAAGTCTATTTGTCTGATACAAGTACTGCAACACCTGCTTTTTTCTCTTTGTTGTTTGCATGAAATATCTTTTTCCATCCCTTCACTTTTAGTCTGTGTATATCTTTGGGTTTGAGGTGAGTCTCTTGTAAGCAGCATATAGATGGGTCTTGCATTTTTATCCTTACTATTACTCTGTGTCTTTTGATTGGTGCATTCAGTCCATTTACATTTAGGGTGAATATTGATAGATATGTACTTATTGCCATTGCTGGCTTTAGATTCGTGGTTACCAAAGGTGAATATTGATAGATATGTACTTATTGCCATTGCTGGCTTTAGATTCGTGGTTACCAAAGCTTCAAGGGTTGCTTCTTTACTATCTAACAATCTAACTTAACTTTCTTGTTAAGTTATTGTAAACACCATCTGATGTTTCTTTATTTCTCTCCCCTCTTATTCTTCCTCCTCCATTCTTTATATACTAGGTGTTTTATTCTTTGCCTTTAGTTAGTGTTTGGATGGTCTGCTTTCTTTGCTATGATTTTATTTTCTCTGGTGACATCTTTTTAGCCTTAGGTGTGCTTCCATCTAGAGCAGTCCATTTAAGATATCCTGTAGTGGTGGTTTATGAGAGGCAAACTCTCTCAACTTTCATTTGTCTGGAAATTGTTTAATCCCTCCATCATATTTAAATGATAATCGTGCTAGATACAATATTCTTGGTTCGAGGCCCTTCTGTTTCATAACGTTAAATATATCATGCCATTCTCTTCTGGCCTGTAAGGTTTCTGTTGAGAAGTCTGATGATAGTCTGATGGGTTTTCCTTTGTAGGTGATCTTTTTTCTCTCTCTAGCTGCCTTTAATACTCTGTCCTTATCTTTGATCTTTGCCATTTTAATTATTATGTGTCTTGGTGTTGTCTTCCTTGGGTCCCTTGTGTTGGGAGATCTGTGGGCTTCCGTGGACTGCAAGCCTATTTCCTTTCCCTGCGTGGGAAAGTTTTCAGCAATTATTTCTTCAAAGACACTTTCTATCCCTTTTTCTCTCTCTTCTTCCTCTGGTACTCCTGTAATGCGAATATTGTTCCGTTTGGATTGGTCACATGGTTCTCTTAATATTCTTTCATTCCTAGAGATCCTTTTATGTCTCTCTGCCTCAGCTTCTCTGTATTCTTGTTCTCTGATTTCTATTCTCATCCAGTCTGCTGTTAAGCCCATCGATCGCTTGTCTGATTTGTGCATTGTCTTTCCTCACTTCCCTCACTTCCTCCCTCAGCTCTTGTACATTTCTCTGTAGATCCATCAGCATGGTTATGACTTTTACTCTGAATTCTTTTTCAGGAAGACTATGCATTTCCATCCCTTCAGGCTCCCTCTCTGGGGGTTTCTGGTTGATCTTAGTCTGTACCATATTCCTCTGTCTTTTCATGGCTATACAGGTGGTCGCTGGTAGTTGCCATGTATGTTAGCTGGGCTATTTAAGACTTAAAAAAAAGAGATAGAGAAAGAAAGAAAGAAAAGAAAAGAAAAAAGAAAGAGAATTAAAAACAAAAACAAACAAACAAAAAAACGCCCACCGGGGGTAGATTCTGTGGGGATGCTGTAGGTGGCGCTGTTGCTCCACTATTCCGCAGCCATGGCCACGCCGCTCTGCAGGCCCCTCTATAGCTCTGGCCGGGGTGGGAACGAATGGGAGGATGTTGATCTCTGTGGGAAGTCTAAGAGCGGCCATCCTTTCCCAGTCGCCAACTAAGGGGTCCAAATCTCCCCAGCACTCCCATCCTGCTGGGGTGAGTGTGCCAGGGCGATCCAGCTCCTCTGCTGGGCTCCTGTCTCTTTAAGACCACTGAAAAAAGCATGCGGTTTTCTTTTTGTTTCTTTTTGGTTTTTTTTCCTTCCCTGGAGTCAGCTGCAAGCACCCTGGTGCGTTCCCTGCTTAGATCCTGCACCCTCTGTCTCTCCAATCTCCACTACACCGTGTGATGTGTGTCAGTGCTCCCTGAGCAGATCACCGGGGCTGGTTATTTTGCGGGGTGTACTTCCACTCCCTCCTGGCTCTGAATCCTTTCCTCGTGCTGGTGCGCTGGGGTGGGTGAGTGCTGGGGTCCCGCTGGGTGGTGGCTCCGTATCTTACCCACCTCCTGGGGTGCCGTGTCCTCTCAGGTGTAGCTGCACGCTGTGCACGTTCCTGTGTATTCTGGTCTCTCTTTTAGGAATAGTTGTATTTGCTGTATTTTCATAGATATACATAGTTTTGGGAGGAGATTTCTGCCACCCTGCTCATTCTGCCATCTTCCCGGAAGTCAGCATGTTTGATTTTTATTTTGAATTCTTTATCAAGAAGCCTGGTGATTTCAGTTTCAGTTGGTCCTCTTTCCAATGTTTGTTGGAGTCTTGCTGTACAAACATTTTTTGCCATTTCATATTTCTAATAATTACTATAGAATAATAACTGTGTAGGCTGTGCCTTCTAGGTCCCAGAAGCTCTACTCTCTGGGGCTGCCCAGCACCTGAAGCAGTGGCAGGGGTCATAGGTGCATAGTGCTGGCACCTGCTGGGAAGAAAGAGCTCTTTCCTGCTTCCCTGCTGCAGTGCCTGCCTCCATTGCCAGGTCCAGTGAGCTGAGTGCACAGGGAGGAGCCTCTGTGTTATGCCCCTGTAGCTGCCATCGGCAGGGCTTCCCTCTGGCTGGCCTGGTGTGATGGCAGGGACAGCAGGTATACAGACCAATGCCTGCCAGGAGGAAGGAGAGGCAGGCCATGTATCACAGTGGGGTACCTTGGCACTGTGGTGCCAGCCAGTGGTATGGAGTATCTGAAGCTCCTGAAAGTTCCCAGCCTGCTGGGCTGAGGTTGCCAGGATGATTTTGCCCTCCTGTCATTGCTCCTGAGCAGCAAGCTTTGTTTAATTCTTGCCCCTCAGCACCCCTCTCACTGTTGGGAAGTCTTTTAAAGTGCCCGCCTTTCTTTTGTCCTGGAGTGGCCGGTTGTGGGTACCTGTTTTCCACAAGTGGCTGGAATCTGTCTCTCCGAGTACTCTGCCTGTCTTTGCTTTCCAACCCCAACTAATCTCCAGAGCATCATGTAATGTAGGTTTGTGCTCCCAGAGCAGATCTCTAGGGCTGGGTGTTCAGCAGTCCTAGGCCTCTACCCCCTTCCCATTTCATTTCTTTTCCTTCTGCCTGTGAGCTGGGTTGGGGGGATGGCTTGGGTCCCGCCAGATTGTGGCTTTGTTACTTTACCCTTTTCTGTGAAGTCTTCTTTTTCCCAAATGTAGGCAGTCTGTTCTGCAATCTTCAGGTTGCTCTTTCAGGATTAGTTGTATTTGCTGTATTTTCATGTTACATGTGGTTTTGGGAGGAGGTTTTTGCCTCATTCCTAATGCCACCTTCTTTTCCCCCACCCCCCACCCCCTAACCCTTCTAGGGTTTTCTTTTTTGGAAGCTGTGAATTAGATTTCTTTAAAAGGGATTGGACTATTTATACTTTATTTATCCTTGAATGAGTTTTGGTAATTTGTGTCTTTCAAGGAATTGGTCTGTTTAAATTATTGCATATATGTGCATAGAGCTGTTCATAGTATTTACTTACATTTCAAGTTTTTGTAGGGAGAGCAATGATGTCCCCTTTCATTTGTTTATTTCAGTAATTTGTCTTCCCTCTTTTTAGCTTGGTCAGTCTGGGTAGACATTTATCAACTTTATTGATTTCTTTTTTGAAGAATCAGCTTTAGGTTTCATTTATTTCCTCTATTTTTCTATTTTAAATTGCACTGATTTCTGTTCTTTATTATTTCCTTCTGCTTGCTTTGTTTTTTTTTTAAATCTAGGCTATTTAGGTAAGTTACCCATTTGGGAGACTGAATAGCCATAATAATAAATCCTGATTAAAATAGTACAAAAAAAGAAAAAAACAAAACAAAACAAACCTGAACTTCCAAAAATTACATATAAAATATTATATTAAAAATAATCACATAAATAAAAAAAAACACCAATATTTTAATTTCAATAAATACTGAAAAGCCATTGGCTCTCATTCAGCATTATCCTAAAAGTAGGTAGTATGTTCAAATCAAAACTATATTTAATATTTATTAAAAAGTACAGAAAATCCTCAATCCTATCCCTGCTCCCCAGACAACCATTTTATTAGTCCCTTGTTTATCCTTCCAGTGGGGCATTTAAGCAAATATAAAGAAATGTGATTATATATTCTCATTCTCCTTAATAAAATATATACATTTTTATATAAATATATATTTTATATTATAGATACACATCGTTTTTCACCTTGCATTTTTTAAATTTAATAATATATCTTGGAGATATCTCCATTTTAATAAGAAAATTTTCCTTCCTTTTTATTACAGTTGCATTTTATTTGTGGACATTTGTGTTTTCCATTTTTACTATTGGAAACAATGCCCAATATCTTCAAAGCACATGTGTAAGTGTATCTGTGGGATAGATTCTCAGAAATGGGATATTTGGATCAAAAGGAAAATATATCTATAATCTTGGTAGCTATTGTTAAATTCCTCCACAGGAGTTATTCTATTTTGCAACTTCCACAGCAATGTATGAGAATGCCCATTTCTCTATAGCCTCATTAACAAGAGGTTTTTAAACTTTCCAATATTTTGCTAATCTGATAGGTGAGAAATGTATCTCAGCATGGTTTTGATTTGCATTTCTCAGAAAAGTTTGCCACCTTTCTATACATTTAAGCGGTATTTGAATTATCTCTGAACAGTCTCTTTACAGTTTTTGTGCTTTTTCTTCGTGATATCTAATTGCTCTTGATAAACAGGGAGATAAATCTCTCTTCTGTGATGTGGATTGCAAACATTTTCAACCATTTGTAGTCTTTTACCCAGTTTGTACTCTTCCTCTTTTCTAAAGCCCTTCCTCAGGGTCTCTCTTCACCACTCAATATTCATCCTTTCATTCATTTATTAATTTTCTCATTCACTTATTCATTCAGAGGAATTCAACAGAATATGGACAAAGGTGGTGACTGGGAAAAAATAAAGCCATTTCATGATTTTATAAAACCCACTGAGTTCACACTTCATAGTAAACCAGTTATACTTACTTTTGTTTTATAATATTTTGACATTTTTACAATGGACATATATTTTATAATTAGAATCAATACTGTTGTCAATAGGGATTGAGAAGCATTAAAGACTGCTTGCAAAATTCTGAAAAGCAAAAAATAGAAAATAAAAATCCATCAGCATTGTTTTTTTTGTTTATTCTTCTGTCTCTACATTTCCTATATTGTGCATATTTTTCTAAGTCATTAAAAATTATCCAAAAACATAATTTTTCTTGTGGGAGAATACTACATTATATAAGCATATTACAATTTAAAAAATCTCTGTATCGTAATCCTTCTTTTTAAAAATAGAAGTAACATGGTAATATATGCCTTTTATATGTAATTCATCTGATTATTTCATTAACATAGATACTTAGACATGAAATTTGAGTCAAATATATAAACACTTTAAAGCTTTTTTTTATGTATTGCTAAACTATGTTCTGGAAAGGATGATGCCTAAGTATTAAGGGGAAATTTAATATACTGAAATGCATTTATTAGAAAACAAAAGTAGAAGGATAAAGAGTTAAAAATTAATAAAATAGAAGACAGCATGTAGAACCACAATGTGTCCTAATTAGGAAAAACATAAGTTAATGTACACCAGATACATTTAGCAAAACGACAGAGCACTTTTCTGCTTTTTAGGATTTTGCAAAAGCTCTTTAAAGATAAGGAAGTAATCTTAAAAGCAATCATAGAGAAAAGACAGAATGTCTCAAAGGGAACAATAATTAGGCTAATAACAGACTATTTAAAAGCATCACTAGAGGAACTGCGGAGTAAAAATGAATGTCAGTTTAGAATTCTATATCCACCTATGCTATACTCATAGATAAGGAAGAGAGAAATAACTGAGTGCTCTCAGACACACTTGCTGAAAAACTACTGAGGGATTCACTCATTTTTTTTTCAGCAAAATAATTTTATTTTCTAATACATGGTAAACATATACATCCAATATGTACTTATCATGCACGTTTATTCACAAATGACTTTCAAACTACAACACCTGCTTTGATATTTAAGCAAGTACTAAAAGTTACCTTAATTGAGATATGAAAAATGCTCTAAGACTGATAACATTCTGAATATATTGGCCACAGCAGAATTTGCTTTATAGATTAGTTTTATAAATTTAAAGCTTTGAAAAGCTATAACTTTTGCATCTAATACTTCCAGATGAATAGGATGCAGCAATATCAGCTTGTATTCAAGAGAGATTTCCTTAGTTTTTCTGGTGATGGAACCATTTATCCACATCTGTTGGTACTGTGCAGGCAGATTCACACGGTGGTGGCAAAGCATCTACAATGGTTTTGGCAGCGTCAGGATCACACTTGAAGGGGCTCTCAGACACTGTGGTATTCATGCAACTGATTCCTTTTCCATCGATTTTCTTTGTCACTAATGCTCTCCAGTAGTCATGAGTGCTTTTAATAATATCAATTGCAAAGTCCTTATCTTTAAATTCTGCGTTGAAAGCAAACTGGTTCTCTGGTTTTCCATCAGGAACCTTATACCTTCTAAACCAGTCCGCAGTAGCTTCCAGGTAGCCAGGTTTCAGCCGCTTGACATCATTAACATCATTATAATTGGCTGCATCAGGATCGTCCACATTAATGGCAATGACTTTCCAGTCAGTTTCCCCTTCATCGATCATTGCCAGTAGGCCCAGAACTTTCACCCTGATTATTTCACCTCTTGCACATACCTTGCTTCCAATTTCACACACATCAATTGGGTCATTGTCACCACAACAGCCAGTGTGTTTGTCATTGTGTCCTGGATCTTCCCAAGTCTGAGGGATGGCACCATAGTTCCAGATATATCCTTTATAAGGGAACAAATTTGCAACATAACGAAGTTTTCCTTTTTTCACATCTTGCTTAATTGGGTTTAAAGGGTCCTTCGTAGCAATCTCCATTTTTGCATTAGACCAGCGTGGTACTTCAACCACCATGTGGAACACATCCTTATCTGCATAAATCGGAATGTCATGAAATGGAGATATATATTGTCCTTTTTCATTTCTGAGGAAGACTCGGTATTCGAGGGTGAAGGGCGCGGCGCGCTCCTCGCTGCTGAAGCCGCTCATGATGCCGGATACCAGCCGCCGCCGCTGCCACAGAGCCAGAAACTCGCACGCGGCGCGGACTGACAAGGAGAGACCTTGGCGCCTGCGCACGGCGGAGCCTGGACCAGCAAGAGGGCGGATTCATTCATTTTATTTACATAAGAAACACTTTTATAAGCTTAGTATATGCCAGGGACTATTTTAATCACTGTACAAACACTAATTCATTCTACCTTTATAACAACACCATTGAAGTAAATACTGTTATTATCCTTATTTTCAGATGGAGAAATTGAGGCACAAAGAAATTAAGTAATCTACTCCATGTCACATAGCTAGAGATCAACAGAGCCATATCAAGCCCAGGCAGTCCAGCTCAGAGTAGGTGCTTTTAACCACTACACAGGCTGCCTCTGCTCTGGAAAGCTGAGGAAATGCAATTCAGAAGGAAGGAGGAAATGCAAGAACCAGCGGTAAGAAACTGGCAAATGTGCAGGTTGATCCCAACTTGCACTACTATTTACAACAGTAATAAGGGTGACAAATATGGGGACCTGTTAAAAACACGATGAAGTTAAAACCATATACAACAATAACATGTAACAAGGGAGAAGGAGAAGCAGAGTTTGTTTTCTACTCTATTAAAGAGGGGCATTATATATAGACTTAAGTTATAAATGTTAACATAAAACAAAAACATAAAATTTACTGATCTTGTAGAGGGAAATAATGGGAGAACGAAGAAAATAATCTAATTGAAGTATTGAAGGGAGAGGAAAGGAAACAAAACCCCCAAAAATACCAACCCAAAAGAATTTTTTCAAGGATTTTTGGCAAGCTGCTTCTACAACTTATATGAAAGAATTAAGAGCTTTAAGTAGCCTGGACAATTCCTATAAAGCTATAGTACTTGAAAACGTATTACTGGCACAGGGATACCCAAATCTATTGAAAAGAGTATCTGTCTGATAGCTTAGAACATGACAGAATTAAAATCCATGAATTAGTTCTAAAACATCAGCATAAAAAAAAATCTCAATTTAACATTTGGTGAATAAAGCAAACTTCAAAAAGATAATATACAATATGATATCTATGTAAAAATGTAAGATACCCTGGGCATACAGGTAATATAAAAACAAAAACAGGCACAGGAATGACAGAAGCAGCCCTGAACGCACATGTCACAGTTGTAGAGTTTCTCTTGTTTCACTCTCAGGAGAATGTAAAGATCAGAGCTGTGACTGACATCCTTACACCACACTCCTCACACTGAAAGTTTTCTCTCCTGCGTGGACCTTCTGATGAGCATGAGAGTCCCTGGTATTTTAAAAGTTTCACATTTAAAGTTTCTCTTGTGTGAACTCTCTGATGCACTTGGAGATCTACGCTCTTATTGAAGTCCTTACCACACTAACTACATTTATAGTTTCTCTCCAGTGTGGACTCTCCCTGGATGCGAAGCTTGGAGCTCTGATGGAAGCCTTTCCCACACTCCTCACACTTAAAAGGCTTCTCCCCTGTGTGGACTCTCTGATGAACATGAAGATCTGCATTATAACTGAAGCCTCTGCCACATGTGTCACATATGAAAGGTTTCTCTCCAGTGCGGACTCTCTGATGATAGTGAAGATCTGTGCTCCGACTGAAGCTCTTGCCGCATTCAGCACAGTCATAAAGCTGCTTTCCTGTGTGGAAAAGGGAATGCTTTGAGAAGAAAATGTTTACAACGATGAAAACTATGATTGTCAAATTAAACATCTCAACGGAGGCTGCCACCAATTGCATATCAGACTGGAGAATGTGGAAAACTATCTTTAGACAATCAAAAGGATCAACTTGAAGAGTTCTACCAGGGCTCATAAAAGATTTAAAAAGTTATAATTATGAGAAAAATACTAAATCATGAAAGACAGACCTATCAGACTTTATGTATACATAAAAGAGACCCAGAAGGAATGAACAGAGAAAAAAATTGATGAAAATGTAATTAATCTGAAAGAGAACTTTGTTTAGATTCACAGTATTCCCCCAGTACCATGTGAAAAAAAGGCAAACGGACATATACATGTATCTGGATGAAATTTCTGAATTTCAATGCTTTCAATGATCTTATAAGCATACAAAACATTAAAAAAATAATCCCTTGAAAAGAGTAAGATTGTCAGATGACAGTGATATAATGTCTCAAGAGTTCTGAGAGAAAAAGACTACAGTCAAGAATCTTAAATCCAAACTGATGATTCTATTATAAGCCTAAAAGGAAGAAACCAAAAAAAGGCAAAGATGAGCAAAATTAGAACAAGAGCTCATGAAAAGGGAAGACATGAAATATAAAAAGTAGAAATGAATAATGAAATCATTAAAGATTTTTCTCCTTTTCCCTCAAGACAATCTCATGAAATACCAAGGAAAAAGTTTCTGAGCTGAAGGATTCAGAGATGAAAAGGCTCAATGAACAGCAAACAGGATTACTTTAAAAAAGAACAACTCACATCTAGGCACATCCCAGTAAAATTTCAAAATTCCAAGGATAAGAGAAAAAAGGAGAAATAAAACTCCAAATGTTTCCAGAAGGGAGAAAAGAAAAACAGGTTAAACAAAAATAAAATCAGAGATAGAATTAATGAATCAGATCAGAATTAGTAATATCAGAAGCTTAAAAACAAAGATACAATGACTAGAACATTCTCAAGAAAATGACTTTGAATCTAGAGGTACCTAGCCAAACTAGTATTCAAGAGTGGGGTGAATATAAACACCTTTTCAGACATTCAGAGACTCAGAAAGTTTATTTGGGAATGAAAAAATAACTCCAAGTGGAAGGCAGATGTGGTATTTAAGAAATTACGGAAAGAAAGAGCCCTCATAAAAATTAAGGCCAGAGCCGAGGCAGCCATACTTGTTAAGGGAAAAGGACCCGAGGGAACGTGAGAACTTTTTCTTTCTTCACCTGCTGCTTGCTTGCCACCCAAAGCGAGCCGCGAACTACGGCGGCTTCTGCGCCGACGTCGCACGCCACTGGCTTCCCAGGCGGAGGGTAGATGTAGTTACTATGTGGAAAAGAAGAAACGGTTCTGCAGGATGGTGGCGGCCCCAGGGAAAAGGTTCTGTGGTGAACACGCTGGAACCGCGGAGGAGGAAAATGATCGGAAAAGAATCCTGTGTCCTTAAATCCAAACTGATGATTCTGTTATAAGCGTAAAAGGTTGTTTCATCACCAGAAACAACTACTTAATGGAAGAGTAATTTGACCAACATCTGTCTTACATACACACACAAAAAAACACAGTGTATGAAGATCAACTAGCAAAGCATTTGAAAAAATGCAAATCCAGAGAGAAGCCAAAACCTGACTTCTTTATTCAAGATATTAATGCAGGTTTAAAAGATGAAACAGAAATACCTGAACAACTGGTTCCAATTTCTTCTCTCTCTGAAGAACAATTGGAAAGCTTAATTACAAAATTGAGAAAAGCAAGTGAAGGTTTGAACTCTACACTTAAAGATCAAATTATGTCCCATCCAGCATTGCATGATGCCCTGAATGACCCTAAAAATGGTGATTCAGCAACCAGACACCTGAAACAGCAGGCTTCTATTTTAGGTAACATTGAAAAATTAAAGTTACTTGGTCCAAAAAGATGCTTTGTTGAGTTTGGAGCAGGCAAGGGAAAATTATCTCATTGGGTTGACTGATATTGCCTTAAAAGATGCTGAAAAAGTTCACTTCATCCTAGTAGAAAAGGTGAGCACAAGATTCAAGGTAGATGGCAAACACAGAAAGAAAGATTCAGTGTTTGAGAGACTTCAAATTGATATCCAACACTTGTGTTTGAGTAAGATTCCTTTACTAAGCAAAGAAAAACTACTTGTGGTAGGAATTGGAAAGCATCTGTGTGGTATGGCAACAGCTCAGCTGTCACCACTCTCAGGAAGCCTCCCAAATAAGCGAATGAGTAGTTGGGCGACTTGTGGGATGCGAAGAACGTCTTTGGAAGCCTCAAATAGTACCCAAAGGAGAAAAGATAATCAGAATGATGATAGTGAAGAGCATGATGATGGAGGACACAAAATCACAGATGCCAGCACTGAGACTTTGTCTGGGTTTCTTACTGTTGAAGAAAAGAAGAAAATAGGGCATCTTTGTAAATTGCTGATTGAGTGTTTACAGCAAAAAAGATTCAATCCTGCTTTACAATATTATACAGACCCTCTGGTATCTTTGGAAAATGTATTGTTAACTGCTTTACCAAATCAGTTTTCATTAGCAGAAACAACTACTTAATGGAAGATTAATTTGACCAACATCTGTCTTACACACACACACAAAATTAAATTGTATTTCTATATTCATGAAAATATAATTTAAATAGCAGATAATATGAACTTTAAAAAATGTGGCCTCATTGAACTTTTCATAATAGCTTTGTTTTTAACTTTAGAAATCCAAACATTGGAGAATTCACCAAATTCTTAAAGTAATCTTCAGCAGTGCATTTTGATTTATATTATCCATCAGTATTTATAGAGATTGGTACAGTAGTCGAACAATTGACTTGGTTATCTGAAACAAACGTAATACATCAACAGATAGCTAGCACATTAACTTTCTATTTGCATTTTTTAAAATGCAAGTTTCTATTTTGGAAATCTATTTTCCTTTGATTTTATTTAATATTTTTTATTCTCAAGTTCAAAATAGGATGATCAGTTGGTAACAAGAGTCAATCTGAGAATTCAACTTATTAGGGATTCTTTCGTCCACACAGATAGGTCTGGAAAGATAGTCAATTGTGATTTTTTTCTAATGCAAACAAATTCAGAGATGTTCAAATCAATCGATGAGTTCACCTTCAGGTTTCCAGAGCCATAACTATATTTATATATTAACAGAACTGTCCGTGACAAACACAAAAACTGAAGAGATGTTTTCAAGGAAAAATGCTATTTCACTTCATTTTCTTATTGGATAATTATCTAGTTAGAATTTACAGAAAGATACTTAAAAATTTAATTCACAAGTTAAACAAATTTTCAAATAACTTCTGATAATTAGAACAGGCCACTTTTACAAGTTTAAGTACAAATATAAGTATATTCTCTTTGGGAACATAATTTGCAATAAAGTAGAAATTAAATAATGAAAACAAAAACCTTATATTTAGACCTCATTTAACTCTTAAGCAGTTTCTATGCACAAGCAATATTAAACCAAACATATGGTAGGAGTATTAACTCTTTTCCTCATCTTATCATTGATTTGTTTCTGCTTTTGTTAATATTGTTTTAGTTATTGGTACATTTGCCAAGACAAAGATCCAGAATTACTGATGTTATTTATCATGATATTCTTAGGTAACTTTCTATCCTGTACATCTGTGATTACATGAATTATAAATTAGAAGCCTTGCCCATTTTTAGTTCCTGGCCTTTCTACTTTAATCTCACATGTTTTATGAGACTAGCTAGGTTCAAATCTCAAACCTACCACCTCTCAGCTGTATGACCTGGAACAACAACTTAATCTCTTAGTGCCTCAGTTTACCCCTCTTACAATGGGGATGATGAAGATAATAATGAAACCTATGTCACAGGGTTGTTGTATCAAACAAGGTAATACATATAAAATGCTTAGAACATTTACAAGCACAGAGTACTCAATAAATATTAACTTTTGTTAATAATACTAATTCATGAATCTTTTTAGTACCAAGCAGTCTTGGTTTTAATATTTTTTAATATGTAACAGTTTTTCTCAAGTTTTATGTCAAATGTTAATAAAGGAAGTTATTATTAAAAAAATTAAGGCCAATTTTATCTGAGATAATAGAAGTACAATGTCAAAAAATTAACAATTATAAATGGTTTTCAATAAAAATACAGGATGTAGGGAAAGGGTGTGTGTATATGTATGTGTGAGTGTGTGCAATGCTAATTAAAAGCATGTTAATGGCCTTGTTTTGTTTTGGAGAGTAGAAGTTATAAAAATACTGATTAACACTGCCAGTGATTGAAAAATATAACTTTTAAAACATGTTATAGGATAACTAATTAAAGGGTAAAAATGAGAGGTAGAATTTCTAAATAATAACAGAGGGGAAAAGGAAATAAACAAGAATTCATTTAGAACTCCCAAATAATAAGAGAAGTCAGGGGAGGTTTAAACAATGCATAAAATAAGATGTCAGGAATCAGACCAAATGTATCAATTATCACAGTAAATGTGAATGGGCTAAATTCTCCTGAGAGTATTAGAGACTCCAAGTTAGGTTAAAAAAACCCAGCCATATTCAGCTTGCAAGAGATAAAAATATGCCAGGCAAATGCTAACTAAAAGAGGGCAGATGTGCAACATTAATATCTGACAAAGCAGAATACAAGGCAAAATGCACTAACTAGGGCAAAAGGTACCATCCACTAGGAGAATACAACAATCATAAACTGTCAAATCTAAAATAACCATGTACATCCTCTAAACACTAAGCAGATATGTACATAAAAATTTAACTGCCACATTATAATACTGCCAAACTAGAAATAGCCTAAATGTCCATCAAGAATAAACCAGTTAAATGAATTACAGAATACAGTCCAGCTTCTGGAAAAGGAAAAGTTTTTTAAAAAGGATGAGGTAGATATGGATATACCGATGTGGAATCATGTCTATGATTAACCAATGACTAAAAACTAATGAGGTTACAGATGCTCAGAAAAACAGATATCTGTGCCTCAGTGTCCTTGTCTACAAAATGGGGATGATGCTAATATCCATCTATCTTACAGGTTACTGTAAAGATTAATTCAGTTAACTCCAGTGAAGCATTTAGAACAAAGGCTGGCATACAGATATTTTCAGTATGTGTGTGTGTTGTTAAAATATACATAAACTTTGACATAACAATTCTACTTCCAAAAAGTATTCAGGAAATAACCAGATGCATGTACAATAATGTAGATTGAAGCACTGTTTAACAGAACAATAAGTGGAAAGAAGACATACATCCAACATGCTATGGTCTGAATGTTTGTGTCCCCCCAAAATTCCTGTTGAAAACCTAGCACCCAAAGTGATGCTATTGGGAGGTGGGCCTTTGGGAGGTGGTGAGATCAGGACAGAGCCTTCATGACTGGGATTAGTACCTTTATAAAAGAGGACCCCCAGAGTTCACTAGCCCCTTCCACCATATGAAGGAAAAGTCTGCCACCCTGAAGACAGACCTCACTGACCATACTGGCACCCTGATCTGGGACTTCCAGCCATCAATATTGTGAGAAGTTTTTGTTATTTTTAAGCTACCCAGTCTATGGTATTTTGTTACAGCAGCCCAAACGGACTAAGACACAATAGTGGCTTGTTTTTGGCATGTTTGTCCCCCAGAAATCCTTGAACTTGCTTCCTTACTTCCTGCAGATCCCTGACCAAATGTCACCGAATCAGAGAGGCCTTTCCTGGTCACACACCCCCCCCCCCTACCGTTACCCTCAACCTTACCCTGCCTCACAGCTCTCATGTTTCTGTTTTGTCTATGTCTCCCTCCGGTGTAAAGGCCATATGAGTGGTATTTTGTTTTGTTCACTGCAGTATCCCAGTGCCTAGAACAGTGCCGTATTAAATATTTAATTCCATTAAAAATCGTTTGGATAAATCAAGGTATTTCATACAACAGAATACTATGCAGCTATTAAAAACAGGGGTTCATGAATGGACATCAGCAAGTTGATAAACCTCCTGTAATGTACATAATATTTTGTATACATGTACTTCTGTTATCTTTTTGGGCTAAAAGCCTTCCAAAAGAGACTGGTGAGTCAAAGAAGATAAAAAGAAAGATGGGCACAATATATTAAGTGTAAAGTGCAGATTACAAGAGTATCAACTGCATGATTCCATTTTGTATAAATACATATTTACATATATATATATATTATGTATAGACATGATAATGAAAGTGTACACATGATATCTTACAAGATGTTTTCTTTGGTCTGTAAGCTTTTTTTAAACCCCACCCCTTTACTGTGATTTCTTGTTTTAGCTCAGAGTTTTGTTTTTAATAGACTTTATTTTACAGAGCAATTTTAGGCTCACAGCAAAATTGAGCAGAAAATACAGAGAGTTCCCTTATACCCCCTACTCATTTCCTCCCATCAACAAGCCTTCCCCACTATCAACATGTGGCAACAGAGTGGTACATTTGTTATAATAGATGAACCTATATTGACACACTATTGCCCAAATCGCATAGTTTACATTTGGGTTTATTCTTGGTGTTGTACATTGTTTGCATTTTGACAAATGTATAATGGCATGTATCCATCATTTTAGTATCATACAAAATAGTTTCACCATCCTAAGACTCATTATAGTATTGTACAAAATAGATGCACTGTCCTAAAACTGGTCTGTGTTCTACTCATCCCTCCCTCCCGTCTAATCCCTGGCAACCACTGGTCTTTTAATTGTCTCCATATTTTTGTCTTTTCCAGAATGTCAAATAGTTGGAATCATATAATATATAGCCTTTTCAGATTGGATTCTTTTTAGCACTGACTAATATTCCACTTTTAATGGAATATATTTAAAAATAAAATGTGGAATGCTATTTCATTAATCATCTGTTTTTTCCAAGATGTCTACAGAAAAGATACTATTTCAAATCCAATTTTTATAATTTTTATTTACATTTAAGATGGTAAGGTCAACAATTCAGACCACACTCAAATTTTACCCATTCTATATGCACTCGTTTGTAAATGTATGTGTACTTGGTGCTAAGCAATTTTATTATATGTGTGGAAGCACACTACCACAGTCAAGATACAGATCTGTTTGCTCACAAGGATCCTTTGTCCTATACTTTGTAACCAAACTCATCTCACTCCCCACTTCCCCTCATCCCTAATCCCTGGCAGCCACTAATCTTTTCTATATCTTTGTAATTTTTGTCATTTCAAGGATGTTATAAAAATGAAATTATACAGTCTGTATCCTTTGGAGACTGGCATTTTTTCACTTAGCACAATTCCTTCAGATCTATCCAAGTTGTGTGAATCAGTTTTTTGTTCCTTTGTACTGCTGAGTAGTATTCCATAGCATGGATATACCACGGTTTGTTTAGCCATTCAGCAACTGAAGAACATTGATATGAGAAGGTTTTGATTTGACTTGGTGTTTTGAAGGATCAGAGTGATTGCCATATGGAAAATAGTCTGGTATGAGGGGAGGCAGGAAGGCCAGGAAGGAGGCTATTCAGTGAGAAAGGGGATTGCTGATTAGACTGGAGCAACAACAGTGAAGGTATGAGGAGTGATTGGATTCTGGATGTAACTAGAAAGTAGAGCTCTCAAATTTGCTGATGGATTGATTTGGGGGTGAGAAAGAAAGGAGTCAGGGATGACTCCAAGGTTTTTGGCCTAAAAACTTGAAGAGTGGAGTTTCCATTTCACTGTGAGGAAGAGAAGACTAGAGACAAAGCAGGTCTGGAAGGGAAGTGGGGGAGATGGCAATTCCTACTTTTCAGAGAGGCAAAGAATAAAAAGATTGGGAACTACTGAGAGTGTGAAGAATACAAATTCTCATTATAAGACTATAATTTGATCCAAACTTCTCAGGGGGCAATTCAACAGCAAAGTCAATAAAATATATAATCTTTGATCCACCAATTCCTCTTCTAGATAGTCTTTGAAATACTGGAACAAGTATCCAAAACTGCAAGTATGAGGACATTTATTTCAGTATTATTTATAATAGAAAAAAATTGGTATCTTAAATATCCATCAACAAAGCACTGGTTAAAAAATTCATTTATCTACATCAATATATCATATAATGGAATATAACAGCCATTAAATAGACTGAAATGGGTCTAAATATTTTGACATGTCAAGATATCTAGCATATATTATTAACTGAAAGTTGCAAAACTCATTTTTGTAACAAATAAATAGATAAACATACAAATAGATACAAGATAAATATATGTGTGAGCTTATACACTTTCTGCCTGTTTATATGCAAATAAATGTAAATAGAAAATTTTCTGAAAGAAACTTTTTACTTCATGTACAAATATACTTGGTTTTAATATTTTTCCAACTAAAAAGTAATTACAGGTGCAGGGAATAGGGGGACTGCTTAATGGGTGTGGGTTTTCTTTGGGGGTTTTAGAACTTGATAAAGGAGATAGTTATACAACACTGTTATGTACTAAGTGCCACTGAACAGTAGACTTCAAAATGATTATGTTATGTGAATTTCACCTCAAAACCAAAAAAGGAGAAAAGAAATACAAATGGGGGAGGAGAAACTCAAGTTTTTTACTTAGAGAGCAACATTTTCTTTCTTCACTAGTGATTTGGACATACTGAAGGAACAAAACAGCAAGAGACTCACAGACTCCAAGAAGGGACTAGCAGTTACCCAAGGAGAGGGGTAGAGGAGAGAGGGCGGAGGGGAAGGGGATTGAGGGGTATACTGATTAGTACACATGGTGTGGGGCAAAATCTTGGGGAAGACAGTGTAGCACAGAGAAGACAAGTAGTGACTCTGTGGCATCTTACTACACTGATGGACAGTGACTGCAGTGGGGTATGGGGGGCACTTGATAATATGGGTGAATGTAGTAATCCCATTGTTTTTCATATGAAACCTTCATAAGAGTGTATATCAATAATACCTTAATAAAAAATTAATAAATAGTGATTTGGACATTCTGATATCTGACCTAAGCCTTCCCTTAGTTGAACACTCTGAGAGGCCACAGCTTTTCACAACCAAGGGAACAAAAATTCTCCAAAGAGTAGTTTTCCTCACCCACTAAGACCAGGTTGCCATAGATCTCTGGCATCACCTCTTTATACAGGGCTTTTTGCACAGGGTTGTATTGTCCCCACTCTTCCTCGGTGAAGTCCACGGCCACATCCTTAAATGTAACAGGTTCCTAGAACACCAATGAACAGTAATTCCTCTTCAGTGAGCAAGGATCTAAACCAGCGCTCACGGTGCACAGGGTGACCTTGGCAACCATGAGAAAGGAAAACAGAATAAAAGGGACTTCAGAGTTCTTCCCCAAACCATAATGATTAAAACAAAAACAATTTAAAAGATTTAAAAGATATATATATCTCAAAAAAAGATGGCGGCGTGAGAGGTGAGACAGAGGCTTCCTCCTCCTAAAACCATATATAATATGAAAATATAATTAATACAACTAATCCTGAAAGAGTAACAGGGAAGAGGATTGCACCAGATGGCATACACCTGGAGAAAAGAGCAGACCTCATGGAACAGGGTAACGTACCAAAACTGTGGCCCGACGGGACCCAAGCCCTCCCCCACCCCAGCACACCGGCGGGAGGAAGAGAAATGGAGCAGGGAGAGAGCGGAGGCCTGGGACTGCTGAATATCTAACTCCAGAGATCTTCTCTGGGAGCACAAACCTACATTTCATGGTGCTTGCATGATATTCTCGTGATTACAGGGTTGGAAAGCTAAGACAGGCAGAGTTACTGGAGAGACTGAGATTCCAGCTCCTTGTGGAAAGCAGGGATCCATAACCAGCTGCTCTGGGACAAAAGAAAGGCAAGCAGTCTGAGAGACTTTTTAACAAGGAAGCCCTTAGCAAGAGGGCTGCTAAAAGGGCAAGGATTGCACAGAGCTTAATGCTCAGGAGAAAGGACAGGTAGACAAAATTTTCCAGGTGCACTCTGCACAGCAGATTGGGAGCTTTCACGATCTTCAGGTGCTCCAGCTCCCTGGCTGGCTACAGAGCTCCAAGGACCCCTTCTGTGATATGCAGTCTACTGAGCCTTTCTCCCAGCCAGCCCCACCTGGCTCGCAAACTGGCAAACCCTACCCTGGTGTCAGGCCAGCCAGAGGGAAGAACTGTCTACAGCAACTACAAATGCAAAGCTGAGGGGCTTATCCCTGTGTGCTTGGCCCACTGGTTCAGGCAGTGGAGTCAGGCATACCAGCTGGGAAGCAGGAAACAGCTCTTTCCTCCCCCTAGGCACCAATACCATTCCCCTGCAACCCCTGACATTGATTCAGGGGCTGAGCAGCTCCAGAGAGTAGAGCTTCTGGGCACTAGAGGGCACCATATACAAATATGAAATGCCAAAGGAACCTGGTTCAAAGTAAAATTATTAATACAACCGAGAAAGATTTAAATGACATGAATCTCATGATTCTTCCTGAAAGGGAGTTCAAAATAAAAATCATTAACATGTTCATGGAGGTATGGAAAGATAATCAAGAACTCAGGAATGAATTCTGGTCAGAGATCCAATCGTTGAAGAGCACAATGGAGGGTATTAAAAGAGATTAGATATGGTGGAGTAGACGGTAAATGAAATAGAAACTAGAGAAGAAGAATACAAAGAAGCTGAGGCACCGAGAGAAAAAAAGGATCTCTAAGAATGAAAGAATATTGAGAGAACTGTGTGACCAATCCAAATGGAACAATATTTGCATTATAGGGGTACCAGAAGAAGAGAGAGAAAAAGTGATAGAAAGTGTCCTTGAGGAGGTAATTGCTGAAAAATTCCTCAATCTGGGGAAGGAAATAGTCTTTCAGGCCATGGAGATGCACAGATCTCCCAACACAAGGGACCCAAGGAAGACAACAGCAAGACATATAGTAATTAAAATGGCAAAGATCAAGGATAAGGACAGACCATTAAAAGCAGCCAGAGAGAGAAATAAGATTACATACAAAGGAAAGTCCATCAGGCTATCATCAGACTTCGCAGCAGAAACCTTACAGGCCAGAAGGGAGTGACATGATGTATTTAATGCAATGAAGCAGAAGGGCCTCAACCAAGATTACTTTATCTGGCAAGATTATCATTTAAATTTTAAGGAGGGATTAAATAATTTCCAAATAAGCAAAAACTGAGAGAATTTACCTCCCACAAACCATCTCTACAGTGTATTTTGAAGGGAATGCTATAGATGGAAGGGTTCCTAAGGTTTAATAGCTGCCACCAGAGGTAATAAAACCACAGTAAAGAAAGTAGAACAGTTAATTACTAAGCAAATGCAAAATTATATTAACTATCCCCAAAGTCAATCAAGGGATAGACAAACAGTACAGAATATGATACCTAATATACAAAGAATGGAGGAGGAAGAAAAAGGAGGAGAAAAAAAAGAACATTCAGATTGTGTTTGTAATAGCATATTAAGTGAGTTAAGTTAGACTCTTAGATAGTAAGGAAGTTAACTTTGAACCTTTGGTAACCACGAATCTAAAGCCTGCAATGGCAATAAGTACATACCTATCGATAATCAACCTAAATGTAAATGGACTGAATGCACCAATCAAAAGACACAGAGTCACTGAATGGATAAAAAAGCAAGACCCCTACAAGAGACTCACTTTAAACCCAAAGACACACAAACTAAAAGTGAAGCGATGGAAAAAGATATTTCGTGCAACTAATAGGGAGAAAAAAGCAGGAGTTGCAGGACTTGTATCAGACAAAATAGACTTCAAAACCAAGGAAGTCACAAGAGACAAAGAAGGACATTAC
The DNA here is from genome assembly GCA_032199065.1 of Smutsia gigantea. NCBI lineage: Eukaryota > Metazoa > Chordata > Mammalia > Pholidota > Manidae > Smutsia > Smutsia gigantea. Next base: position 192,312 of record JAVSCE010016299.1, read on the forward strand.
ATAATGATATAAGGGTCAATCCAACAAGAAGATATAACCATTATAAATATATATGCACCCAATACGGGAGCATCGGCTTATGGGAAACAAATACTAACAGAATTAAAGGAGGAAATAGACAGCAGTGGATTCATTTTAGGTGACTTCAACACACCACTCACTCCAAAGGACAGATCAACCAGACAGAAAATAAGTAAAGACACAGAGGCACTAAACAACACACTAGAACAGATGGACCTAACAGACATCTACAGAACTTTACACCCAAAAGCAACAGGGTACACATTCTTCTCAAGTGCACATGGAATATTTTCAAGAATATATCATATACTAGGCCACAAAAAGAGCCTCGGTAAATTCAAAAAGATTGAAATTCTACCAACCAGATTCTCAGACCACAAAGGTATGTAACTAGAAATAAATTATGCAAAGAAAATGAAAACTCCCACAAACACATGGAGGCTTCACAACATGCTCCTAAATAACCAAAAGATCAATGACCAAATAAAAACAGAGATCAAGCAATATATGGAGACAAATGACAACAATAATTCAATACTGCAAAATCTGTGGGACATAGTGAACGCCATGCAAAGGGAAAGTATTTTGCAATACAGGCCTATCTCAGGAAAGAAGAACAATTCCATATGAGCAGTCTAAAGTCACAATTAACGAAACTAGGAAAAGAAGAACCAATGAGGCCCAAAGTCAGTAGAAGGAGGGACATAATAAAGATTGGACCATAAATAAATAAAATTGAGAGGAATAAAACAATAGAAAGAATCAAAGAAAGAAAGAGCTGGTTCTTTTGAGAAAATAAACAAAATAGATAAACCCCTAGCCAGACTTATCAAGAAACACAGAGTGTCTACTCACATAAACAGAATCAGAAATGAGAAAGGAAAAATCACTACAGAGATGACAGAAATACAAAGAATTATTAGAGAATACTATGAAAAATTGTATGCTAAAAAACTGGATAACCTAGAAGAAGAGGACAACTTTCTAGAAAAATACAACCTTCCAAGGCTGACCCAGAAAGAAACAAAAAATCTGAATAGATCAATTACCAGCAATGAAATTGAACTGGTAATCAAAAACCTACCTAAGAACAAAATCCCTGGTCCAGATGGCTCCACCACTGAATTTTATCAAACATTTGTGAAGACCTAATGCCCATCCTCCTTAAAGTTTTCCAAAGAGTAAAAGAAGAGGGAATACTTCCAAACTCATTCTGAGACGAGCATCACTCTAATACCAAAACCAGGCAAAGACACCATAAAAAAAGAAAATTACAGACCAATATCCCTGATGAACATAGATGCAAAAATACTCAACAAAATATTAGCAAACGAATTCAAAAATATAGCAAAAGGATCATCCATCATGATCAAGTAGGATTTATTCCAGGGATGCAAGGATAGTACAACATTCGAAAATCCATCAACATCATCCACCATATCAAGAAAAATAAGGACAAAAACTACATCATCATCTCCATAGATGCTGAAAAAGCATTTGACAAAATTCAACATCCATTCATGATAAAAACTCTCAACAAAATGGGTATAGAGTACCTCAACATAATAAAGTATCTCAACATCATAAAGGCCATATATGACAAACCCACAGCCAACATTATACTTAACAGCGAGAAGCTGAAAGCTTTTCCTTTAAGATCAGGAACAAGACACGGATGCCCACTCTCCCCACTTCTATTCAACATAGTACTGGAGGTCCTAGCCACGGCAATCAGACAGCACAAAGAAATAAAAGGCATCCAGATTCGCGAGGAAGAAGTTAAACTGTCCTTGTTTGCAGATGACATGATATTGTACATAAAAAACCCTAAAGAATCCACTCCAAAACTACTAGATCTAATATCTGAATTCAGCAAAGTTGCTGGATGCAAAATTAATACACAAAAATCTGTGGCCTTCCTATACTCTTAACAATGAACTAGCAGAGAGAGAAATCAGGTAAACAATTCCATTCACAGTTGCAACAAAAAGATTAAAATATCTAGGATAAACCTAACCAAGGAAGTTAAAGACCTATACTCTGAAAACTACAAGACACTCTTGAGAGTAATTAAAGACGATACCAATAAATGGAAACACATCCCGTGCTCATGGATAGGAAGAATTAATATTGTCAAAATGGCCATCCTGCCTAAAGCAATCTACAGATTCAATGCAATTCCTATCAAAATACCAACAGCATTTTTCAATGAACTAGAAAAAATCCTTCTAAAATTCATATGGAACCACAAAAGACCCCGAATAGCCAAAGCAATCCTGAGAAGGAAGAATAAAGCTGGGGGCATTATGCTCCCCAACTTCAAGCTGTACTACAAAGCCACAGTAATCAAGAAAATTTAGTACTGGCACAAGAACAGACCCATAGACCAATGGAACAGACTGGAGAGTCCTGATATAAACCCAACCATATAGGGTCAATTAATATAAAGGAGCCTTGGACATACAATGGGGAAATGACAGCCTCTTCAACAGCTGGTGTTGACAAAACTGGACAGCTACATGCAAGAGAATGAAACTGGAATATTGTTTAACCCCATATACAAAAGTAACCTTGAAATGGATCAAAGACCTGAATGTAAGTCATGAAACCATAAAACTCTTAGAAGCAACATAGGGAAAATATCCTGAATATAAGCATGAGCAACTTCTTCCTGAATGCATCTCCTTGAGCAAGGGAAACAAAAGCAAAAATGAACTCATGGGACTACATCAAACCAAAAGTTTCTGTACAGCAAAGGACACTATCAACAGAACAAAAAGGTATCCTACAGTATGGAAGAATATATTTGTAAATTACATATCTGAAAAAGGGTTAACATTCAAAATATATAAAGAACTTACATGCCTCAACACCCAAAAAGCAAATAACCCAATTAAAAAATGAGCAGAGGATATGAAGAGACAGTTCTCCAAAGAAGAAATTGAGATGGCCAACAAACACATGAAAAGATGCTCCACATCACTCATCATCAGGGAAATGAAAATTAAAACCACAATGAGATATCACTTCACATCAGTAAGGATGGCCAGCATCCAAAAGACTAAGAAGAACAAATGCTGGTGAGGATGTGGAGAAAGGGAACCCTCATACACTGTTGGTGGGAATGTAAGCTAGTTCAACCATTGTGGAAAGCAATATGGAGGTTCCTCAAAAAACTAAAAATAGAAATACCATTTTACCTGGGAATCCCACTCCTTGGAATTTACCCAAAGAATACAACTTCACAGATTCAAAAAGACATGCACCCCTATGTTTATTGCAGCACTTTTTACAATAGCCAAGATATGGAAGCAACCTAAGTGTCCATCAGTAGATGAATGGATAAAGAAGAGGTGGTACATATACACAATGGAATACTACTCAGCCATAAGAAAGAAACAAATCCTATCATTTTCAACAACATGGATGGAGCTGGAGGATATTATGCTCAGTGAAATAAGCCAGGCAGAGAAAGACAAGTGCCAAATGATTTCCCTCATTTGTGGAGTATAACAACGAAGCAAAACTGAAGGAACAAAATAGCGGCAGACTCAGAGACTCCAGAAGGAACTAGTGGTTACCAAAGGGGAGGGATGTGGGAAGGTGGATGGGGAGGGAGGGAGAAGGGGATTGAGGGGTATTATGTTTAGTACACATGATGTGGGGATCACGGGGAAAACAGTGTAGCCCAGAGAAGGCAAATAGTGAATCTGTGGCATCTTACTACACCCAAGGACAGTGACTGCATTGGGGTATGGGTGGGGACTTGATAATATGGGTAAATGTAGTAACCACATTGTTTTTTCATGTGAAACCTTCATAAGAGTGTATATCAATAATAGCTTAATTAAAAAAAGATACATATATCTCAATGCAGAGACTCATTAATCCTAATAATATGAAGAGGTCCAATTAAAAAAAGATAAAATGCTCCAGTTAAAAAGACAAATGAAAAGTGATCAGAATGAGTAATTACTAGAAGAAAAGTAAATGCCCAAATAAACACGTGAAAAGATATGTTGCCTCACAAATTACCAAGAATGGACACTCAGATAACAATGTGACATTATTTTCCCCTATCCATTGGGCAAAAATTAAGATTTAGAGTTCCCATTACTAGTGAGAGTGTGAGGATACAGGTACCCTCATGTACTGTTGTAAGAGTATCCTAAGATAACTAATGACTTCCTTAGTGATAAATCCAATGAAACATTTTCAGTCCTCTTTGTGCTTGACTTCTTGGCATTATTTGGCCCTCTTGACCATATGGTCTTCAAAACTCTCTCCTCCTAGAGTCTGGATATCATAATAACCTGTTTTTTTTCCTACATCCCTGATCCTCTTTCTCTATTCAACTCTTCAATGTTGTGGTTCCTTGGGTTGGATCCTAGGCCCTCTCCTCACTCTCCCTTCATGATCTCATCTATTCTAATAGCTTCAGATGCCAACTGCATGCTGACAACTCTCCAATGTGCACTGGCTGCCAAGACCTCAAGTCACACCTAGAATTCCAGACCCAACTATCTACCCAACTATCATCCAGTGTGAAACACAGTGCCTGATCTATAGCAGGTCATCAAAAATATCTACTAAATGAAATAAATATCCAGTTGGATATGTCAAAGTCACCTAAATCAATATGCTCAGTTCTGACTTTATCTCCCTTTCCAAAACACCTGTTTCTCTCCCTATGTTCCTTGACTCAGGAAACCACACTTCCAGCCACCCAGATGCTCAAGTCAGAAAAACAGGAGACATCCTTGACTTCCTCTCTCTCATCCCCACATCTGATCCATCATTACATCTTTTTAAAGATCTCTTTTATCTCTGTCACCACCAGTTTATTCTGAGCCACCATCTCTCACCTCCGCTTCTTAATTGCTCTCTACCATCTTGCCTTCCTGCAACATAACTTCTACACTGGCCCCTCTTTTTGTGCCCATTCCTTAAATATTTGTGTTCTTCAAGGTTCTTTTCAGGTTATCTTTTTTTTCTTGTTACATATCAACTGGATGACCTCAACCAAGCCCATGACTTTAATGATCATATACGTGATGACAACTCATAAATTTTTCTTTAATCTGGATCCATTCAGACCAATTTCTAACTATGGTCTAGACTTAATTTTATGTCCTGTAGGTACTTCAAACTGTCTTCTCACTCCCCCCTTCACACACACACACACACAACCTCCATCTCCTCTTTTCCTTATCTCAGAGAATAGTATCAGCATTCTCCCAGCTGCCCCAAACTTGTGTTTCAGCCTTAACCACTCCCCTTACTCTCAATCCCACAACTACACACAGACCTACAGGGATATATATATTTCAGACAGATCCTTGGAGATGTCTATGTTCCTTATATACTTACTGATCTACACAGCCTGGTTCCATTACATTTCATTTCAAAGTTATATTTCAACATTAAATTCACTGGATGCTGCCTAATTAGGCAGGCTAACTTATTATTAAACAAATCCAAGGATTCCTTGATCTATCATTCCTTTTTGTAATCCCATACCATTAAACATCCTTCCTATGTCTAGGGAATTCTTTACCATCTGAGTCTGTGTGTCCTCAAGATAAGATCCAAAAACTCACACGCCAGCATCCTTGTAGCTTGGTGAGCCAACCAGGTGTACTTGTCCAAGTCCGTAATTCAGAAGCTAATGGCTCGAAATGGTAAAGGTGGCAACAGAAGTATCCAGCTTCCTGAAGCAGCAGAAACACTGTTCTAGGGCTGGGATCTGCTGCCCTGGTCAGCAGTGCCAACTGTGGTATCTGGCCCAGCAGCAGTGGTTCTCTCCACTGGGATGGTCCAGCTGAAGGATGTGGGCATTGTTCCAAATTGTGTGGCTTCCAAGACTGTCTCTTTTGGCTGTTAGGGAGATTCTGTGAGCTACCAAATATCCTTCAATAAATTCCTTTTAGCTAGAGAGGGTTTTGGTTTCTGAACCTAAGAATTTAGACTGATAACAATTGGCACCAGAAAATTTATTACATACATAATCATAACAGGTGAAAGAGGAAAATCCATACAATCATTTCACAGCATTTAATAAAATCTAACTTCTAATTTAAAAACACTTTTAAAGGACATTAGGTACTTGGAATACATCAGTGAAATAGACAAAATATAAACCCAAATGAGAGTAACATATCAATAGGCAATGACAACTTTTTCTAACAATAATCATTTGCTTGGGAGTTCAGAACCCTTCTGACAGATCATATTGATAGTTTTTGACTCTCACTTCCATTAGGAAGTATCAATCCCATTTTCAAACAACTTGTAGATCTTGGATTATTTTACAGATTAACTACCAAGTGTAAGCACAGCTGTATTCATAACCTGAATAGAGTGCCTAGGTATTAAAATGCCGTTATTAAGAATTGGCAGTTTTGGCAATATACAGGCAGGTGTCCTATGAACTGAAAATGATTTTATGGGGTTACTTACAAGCTAATGATTTTCTTCCCAATTTCTGCACTATAAAATGTATAATATGAATAAGGATGTGACAGATCCTTTACTGTGGTTATTTTATTTATTATGGTTCTGAAAAGAAAGATTAAATTGTATTGTGTTAAGACTCCAAGGATGAAATTCAGTGTCTTTTGTAAAGCTTTGAAATAATTCACTAATGATTTGTAAATCTTGAAATTCAAGCATCATAATCATTAATGCTTATTCTATAATGATTTTAACTCTTATTTTCTAAGACTGTATACTATATGTGACTTAAAGACACATTTAAGACATATGTTCTGGATTACTATCTACTGTCTTAATTCTGTTTCTCAATTGTCACAAACTTATTTCCTATATGAAGCACTCATTATAACACAGTGAATTAATGCAAAATTGCCCAATCTAAAGAGGTAGTAATTTCCAAAAAAAGCTGATCAAAATAATTCACAGCAACTAGGCATATTTATAGCACTCATTTTCAATTCTTAATTATGAGAAGCATTTAGGAACTGGCTGTAAAAATGAAAATATTCAAGTTGATCTTGAATACAGGGACACTGCTAATATTTTGACTTGGCCTTTAATATTTTGACTTGGTCTCAAATAGTGGGAGATTGACAATATTTGTTAAGGAGTTTGCTTTACTAATTTACTCAGGTACGTGCGTAAAATTGGATTTGTTCTTAGTCAATAATGAATATTTACATCACATACATTTTGTTATTTTCTGAAATTTATTCCTAAAAAAATAGAAACATGTCATTAACCGAGTTTTTAATGCCCAACACTAGGTTTTATTTCAACTATTAAAGAATCAGCAACATCAAGTGTATATAAGGCTCTAGCACTACAGATTATTCTGAAAAACCTCTTGCAATATTGAAAAGTCTCATGTCTATAATGATCCTACACACAGTGAGTAGTATAGCACACATAAATTAGCTACTGATATAAATGAAACCTCTAAGCCTATGACCCAATTGATCTTATGTAAAGGAAGTACAGTGTCTGGTTTTTCTTCATATTCCTTGCTTCTCGAATGTCTGTGCAATACAGTTGCACTAGTCATTCACTTGGCTGAGGACTTTTTTCTAAATGCTGCATATTCCTTATATACAATAAAAAAATGCACTCGCAAATCTGAGTCTTTAATCTAGTGCACTAGGTAGACAGTGCTGGCTTGTATTTCTAGGCTAGACACTTAATTGAATTACCACTTTTTTCCTATGGTCTCTACTCATATAATATTACCAATCACCTATGGAAATAAAACTTGATAATACAACAAACATTTCAAACAACTCCTTCCCCCTTGCCTCCACAAAGAGAACAATATTTCATTTGCTATTTTTTATAACAAAAGTGCTATTATAGAAAATGAAGATAAAAGTACAAAAAATACAAAATACATAATCACAGCCCCCAAATAACTACATTATGTGTATTTACACTTTGACACATATGTGGAAAAATTTTTAATTGGGGATATTCCTTACAATTTTTCTTTTCTTTTTTTTTAACGGTTTTCAATTAAATATCAGAAACATTTTCCCTTATTAAATATATTTCTACAGCTTGTTAATGGCTGGATAGTGGTTACATCATGATTTATCATCTCATGGTTATGTCATGATTTATTTAAGTCTCCCTCTATTGTACACTTAGGCTGCTTCCCAGTTTTCATCACTATAATGACATGGTAAGTTCCTTCCCTGTATTTTAATTTTATGCACTTATCGGCTCTTTTTCTTAGGGCAAATTCCTAGAAGTAGAATAGTTAGCTCAAAGGTATAGGCATTTTAAAGTCTTTTGACACAAATTTCCAAAAGCTCTCCAAAAAGTTGGTGGCAAAATGACATTTAATTTAAAAGTATTTGAGAGTCTTTTACCAGTAAATATTTTTTTAAAATACACCTCTGCCAATTTGACAGGTTTCAAAAGTGCCATTTCATTATATTATAATTAACATTTCTTGGATTACTAGTGAAGTTGAAAACTACTAAACCAGATGGTAAGAATATTTATACGTTTTACAGATCAGTAGCATTATTTTACAAAAACAAGGAATGTCACCTAACTAGATTCAAAGAAGGACTATTCATTTCCCCACAACTGAAAAGGAAAGATAAAACAAGTTAGTGAACTGAAAGCACAGTGGCAGGCAGTGGGAGTGATAGGTTTGCCCCACAGAGAGACGCCAACAGTGGCATTTCTTTGGGATATGGAACCTTGTACCCACTGTAGGTTGGCGAGTTTAGCCTGACCCAGAACCTCTGATTGGAATCATCCCATGTTAATAGTGTCCTCTAAGACACTGGCAGATACAGAAGCAAATTCTTTCTGGGGAAAAATTTCCTGTAGGACTCATACATATTAAGATCAATCAGTTAACTCACAATTAAAGTCACCAAAGATGAGAGTAAGCAAAAAAGAGATTTAGACTACTTACAACGATAGATACTGAACCAGAACAGCCATACATGAGTTATTTGAACAATTAAAAAATGATCAGGCTAAAGGGTTAACATCCAAAATATATACAGAGCTCACATGCCTTAACACCCAAAAGCAAATAACCCAATTAAAAAATGGGCAGAGGATCTGAACAGACACTTCTCCAAAGTAGAAATTCAGATGATCAACAGGCACATGAAAAGATGCTCCACATGCTAATTATCAGGGAAATGCCAATGAAAACCACAATGAGATATCACCTCACACCAGTTAGGATGGCCAACATCCAATAGACAAGCAACAACAAATGCTGGAGAGGATGAGGAGAAAGAGGAACCCTCCTACACTGTTGGTGGGAATGTAAATTAGTTCAACCATTGTAGAAAGCAATATGGAGTTTCCTCAAAAAAATAAAAATAGAAATACCATTTGACCCAGGAATCCCACTCCTAGGAATTTACCCTAAGAATACAAGTTCTCAGATTCAAAAAGACATATGCACCCCTATGTTTATCGCAGCGCTATTTTATCACAGCACTATTTACAATAGCTAAGACATGGAAGCAACCTAAGTGCCCATCAGTAGATGAATGGATAAAGAAGATGTGGTACATATACACAATGGAATATTATTCAGCCATAAGAAGAAAACAAATCCTACCATTTGCAACAACATGGATGGAGCTAGAGGGTATTATGCTCAGTGAAATAAGCCAGGTGGAGAAAGACAAGTACCAAGTGATTTCACTCATCTGTGGAGTATAACAAAGCAAAAACTGAAGGAACAAAACAACAGCAGACTCACAGAACCCAAGAATGGACTACCGGTTATCAAAGGGAAAGGGGTTGGGGAGGGTGGGTGGGAAGGGAGAGATAAGGGGATTAAGACGTATTATGATTAGCACACATAATATAGTGGAGGGGACGGGGAAGGTAGTATAGCACAGAGAAGACAAGTAGTGACTCTATAGCATCTTACTATGCTGATGGACAGTGACTGTTATGGGGTATGTGCTGGGGACTTGATAATAGGAAGGAATGTAGTAACCACACTGTTATTCATGTGAAACCTGAGAATAAGATTGTATATCAATGATACCTTAATAAAAAAATTTTTTTAATGATCAAGCAAAGAAATTATTCGGAAGTAACATGTAATTGTGAAAAAATAACAAATGGAACTGGCCTAAAGGCGGATTAAAAGGGAGCTTCTAAAGAATGTACTTTAGGAAAAAGAAAAGTGATACCAAAGGAGGGGTTGAGATACAAGAACGAATGGCAAACAAATAAGACATTAACATATACATAAATCCAAATAGACACTGTCTGTATAAAATAATTCTAATAATACCTAATTTATTAAAAGAGCATTATTAAAATGCAGAAAACACTAGCTAATAAATCAAGCAAAGATGTGATCAGTAGTAGAGAATTTTAAAGTCCTTGCATTATTCTGAAAGGGGTTAATATACTATTTAAACTTAGACTTGCAAATAGTCATTGGAAAATTTCAAGGGTAACCACCAAACAGATACAGGTCATATATTTCAAACAAGTAGAAAGGGAGAGAAAACCCTCATCACTTAAAAAACAGAAACCAAACCAAAAAAAAGGTAAGAAAGGAGAGAAAAAACAAAAAATGGACAAATAAAATTAAAATTCAAGATAGTATAGTATATATCAAATATATCAATAACTATGCAAAATACAAATAGACTAAGCTTGCCAATTAAAAAGGCAGGGACTATCAGATTGAGGGAAGAGGGGAGAATTCAGATATAAACTGTCAACAAGAGCTACATGTCGGCTCCTCCCTGCCACCGACCAGCAGGGAAGGGAGGCAACACTATGAGATTTTGAAGACCTGAACTGACCAGCCAGAGAACTCAAGGCATAACAGCTCAAGAGTGATGCTGAGAGAGCACCTCTCACATTTATTGATCAGAAAACACAACAGAGGTCCAGGGAAAATCGTGCTACATAATCATTAACAAAGGTCCGGGAAAGACCACATTACATAGTGATTGATGATCTACTTGTACTTACAGGAAGCAATATAAGTACAGTCACGTCATGAAAACAAGCATAACTGTAATATACTATTTACTTAACATAACTGTAATATACTGTATTCCTTTATGCATCAAGGGTCGTAGGTACGGGAACTAGTGCAGGTAAGAAGCAATGATTAATATAAGGTGAGAAGCAATTAACTTGTAAGTGATTAATATGATTTCCCACAGCTACAACTAAAGCATAAAGCCATGAAAAGGTTGAAAGTAAAAGTATGGAAAGAGATAAACCAGGCAAATCATCAAAATAAAGATAGAATAGCTATGCTAATAACAGATTTCTAAACAAAAAGCATCACTAGTGATATGAAAAGTCACTACATAACAATAAAAAGTCCAATTCCCCATGAAGATACAACTACTCTAAACTTCTATATACCTCATAAAACATCCTCAAATTACATTTTTTAAAAGTGGAAGTATTACAGAGAAAAATGGGCATATCTACTACTCAGAGATTCCATACATTTTTTTCTAAATTATTGATGGGTCAAGCAAACAAAAATAAGTTGGTAAAGATACAGAAATTTTGAACACATCCTAGCTTACGGATGCCTACAGAAGTTGGTGCCTACCATTAGAGAACATATGTTTTATTCAACCACACATCAAACACTGTAAAAACTCATCATATTCTAGGTCATAAAGCAACTGTCAATAACAAAAAGTAAAGATTTGAAAGGAGTATGGAAGTTCATATATGCAAATTTTCTCTTTAAGAAACAAAACCCATCTCCTTCAGGAAGTCCTCTCCTCTAGCACCAATATCACTGACTGCATCCCTCACACTGACACTTAAGTATGGCCGCTTTTCATTTTACTTAATGTATACATAGGCATAATCACTATTTTATGTATATATATTAATCCCCCCAAGACACACACTTTGAATTAAGACTGTTCAAGTCAACTTGTTTTGTGCTTACAAATGAGACCAGAGTACTCATGACTAAGTGGATAAGTGAATAAGCAACATGTTAGGTAGAAAAGAGACCAAACCTAAAGGAGGGCACCAGGCCAGAAGGGAGAATTCCCTTCAGAGTCCTTAATTTAGAGTTTAGCCCAGCCCTCTAGATGTAGACAATTTAGGCTGAGTCCCTGGATGAGAAGATTTGTCCATGATAACATGTACAGCAGATGAATCCTGGCTCCACCATTTTATAGCTTGGTGGACTCAACAAGTCTCTCAACCTCTCTGAGTCAGTTGCTGTAAAATGGGTATAATGCCCATTGTGAGAATAAATAGAAAAGTCAATGCTGAGTGTATCCTGCATGCAGTTAGTGCTCCACAAATGTTTGTTTCCTTCTCCTTTCCTAAGGAAGAAAGTGGAACTAATTTTTTTTCCTCAAGAGTAGACATACCTGGCCTGAGAAAGGAAAAATGCATCTCACCTGGGAATTGGTCATCTCTTCTTCCTCCCAGGCCAGGTCAGGGAGTTAAGGAGGCAGAGCTGGAGGAGAAAAGAGCCATGAGACACCAAGCCTGCCTTGCAGCTCCCAGAATGGCCAGCTGGGACAACTGTTTCTGCTTTGTCTGAACCATTCTCTCAACCACCCTGGCCTATGATGCCTTCTTTTCTCCAAACTACAGATTGTTCACCATCTCAGGTCAGCCCTGTCCCCTCTATTCCGAGTCAAAGCTCCACGGCCTCTTCTTGTTCTGTGAAGGGTCCTGTTCTTCCTCCTCTGATGCAAGCCCTGCTAAGCCACCTCTGCAGCCTTAGAAGCTCCAAAGCCCTTCCTCCTGCAGACTCGTCTTGGCATTATAATTTTGGCAGCTCTGGGGTCACAGGTGTGTTCTCTCAAGATGGGTTCCAGCTGCCTTCATTCTTAAGAGCATGGCTTGTTCCTTTTGGCTCAGGAGCATCTTTTAGTTACCTGGCATCTTTTTCCTGGGCCCCCAATCTCTGTACTCCCGGCAAGAATTCCACTAGGAAACCCAGCAGGTCTCAAAGTTAAGCTAAGCACCTCCCAGCATACATACCTAGAGGAAGTCAGGCCAGGGACCTCTGGGTACCGGGACTGCAAAATACAGGCGCCCAAATAAACATTTCAGGGAGAAACCTGAGGCACTAAAGAGTGGAAGCACCCAGCACACACGGCTCTGAGGAGTGAGGAGCGGCTGACCCGCACTGCCACTACCCCGGGATCCCGGCCCCGACTTGGGGGCGCTCACAGCCGCGAGCAGCCGGGCGCAGGGCTCTGAGCCAAGGCTGTATGTAGTCTGAACTAGAAAGGGATCCGGGAGCCACTCGGGCGGTCCAACAATGCTGCCTCTGAGGTGAGCAGAAGTGGATGAAGTGGCTGCTTTAGAGATTCGACCCTCCAATGCCAAATCGCAGGTGACACAGTCTTTTGGGGACCATCGCCCCCGAGGCCCCAGATTTGGGGATTGAAATCCCTCACAATGCCACCCTCATTCTGGTTTTCTATCTCCATCCTCCAGCTGACCCACGGTGCCCCTCCGAACCCGTCTCGCAGAGAGTTGCGGGCGCCGCAAGAGTGGTCCAGCCTCACCAGCCTCACCAGCCCCGCCCAGGATGTCGAGACCAACCCGCCACCCGGCAGCCCTGCGCCTGCGCGGAGAGAGCCCGCGGCGCCTCGCGCAAGACCCCGCGCCCTGCCTCAGACCCCGGCGGCCGCCCGCGTCCCAGGCTCCGCTGTCTCCTGCGCCCCGCATTCACGCTGTGGCCTGTGGATGTTCCTCTTTAAGCCTTGTCGGGGGATAGAAAAATCGCTTTTTTAGTTCCCCGGATCTTACAATGGGAGTGCCGAGGGCCCCCCTCCTTCCGATGAAGAAGCGCGCGTGGCGCTGCGGAGCTCCGAGTGGGGCGGGTTGGCGTGGGGTGGGGGAATTCTCCGCTTCGCACTTAGGAGTCTGGCTTCCTAGGGGATGGGGGCTAAAAGAGGGAAAAGAGACTGGTGTCTCCCGTTTGTCTGGTGGTCCTTTCTGGGATGTCACCGCACAGGCCCCTCTGGGCAGGCAGGTGTTCTAAGGCAGGGTCGCTAGGGGCCAGTGTGCGGGCTGGGGTGGGGAGGGGCGCTTCCCTCCGACGCAGGTCTCTGCGGGTAGCCCCACCCCAGTGTGACCTCCTCCACCCTCTGGGTCGGTCCTCCATCCCCAGCTAGTATACCTAATATGATGTCCACTGGGCCACTTTCTGCCTTGCTGTTTCTATACAGGCTTCCAACCCCCTTTTGCAAGCAGTCCAAATCTCCGCGGGGGTAATCTTAGAATCCTCTTCGATTGTTGGAGAGAAATGCCAGGGCATTCTCCCCAAGACCGATTCACGATTCTGACTTCCATCCCCACCCCTCCAACCAATCTTCTAGCTATTATGGGTTCGTGGAGCAGGTCTGGGAAAACGGTTAAAGATAGAAAAGTCGGTTTGGTCACCTTTTAATTAGTCTTGGAAGTGGAGAGGTTGTCTGGGCCCCAATTATCTGTGCCTCTTTTTACAAAGGATTACCTGATGTCTCACCTGTAATCCTAGTTTCCATCCTAGGCTAAAGGACAAATCCCACTTAACATCTGTTAGAGTTAATAGCATGTTGTGCACATGGACGTATCAAAAATCTTAAAACCATTCTCCCATTGTTGAATCTGTAGCTGTGGTAGTCAGTGCTATTTACAAATAAGGGTTCCCTCTTCTTCCCAGTACATGGTAGAATCACAGTTTCTCATCCATGTAAATTAGTGATGACAATGCAACTTGTTTGGACACGAAATATGAGAAATCATGTATGCCACCTCCAAAAGGAATCTTTTAAGAGGCAATGCACAATTTGTCATGTTTCTTTTCCCTTTGTCCAAGAAATTATGTTCAGTGTGGCAAGCAGTCTCTAAACTGGCCACCAATTATCCCCCTTCTGGTATTCAACACTCTTGTAATCCCCTCTCCTTGCGTGTAGACTGAACCTAATGACTTGCTTCTAATGAACAGAATATGGCAAAAGTGATGGGACATCACTTCTGAGATTAGATTACAAAAAGACTGGTTTCCATCATGCTTGCCCTCTACCCTCCCTTGCTCCCTTACTCACCCTAAGAGCAGCCAGCTGCTTTATGGTGATATGTCCGTGTGGTACATGGAGAGGTCTGTGTGGCAAAGGTAGGACCTGAGGCCTACAGACTGCCACATGAGTAAGTCTGGAAGTGAATCTTGAGAGGCCTGCCACCACCTAAGGGAGCTTGGAAATAAAGCCTTACCTTTGTTGAGGCTTGAGATGACTGTAGCCCCAGCCAGCACCTTGATTATAGTAGTATAAGACACCCTGATCCAGAGGATCCAGTGAAGCCATGCCCAGATTCCTACCCACAAAATTTGTGAGATAGTGTTTGTTGTTTTAAGCCACTAAGTTTTAGAGTACAATAGATCATTGGATAATATGGGTTTGGATTGTGCAGTCCATTGTATGCAGATTTTTTCAATAAATACATTGGAAAATGTTTTGGAGAGTTGTAACAATTTGAAAAACCATCTTCTTTTCTCTAGCTTACGTTATTGTAAGAGTATAGTATATAATACATATAACATAAAATTGTGTTCGACTGTTTATGTTATCAGTAAAAATTTTGGTTAACAATAGGCTGTTAGTTTTGGGGGAGTCAAAAGTTAAATGTAGATTTTTGACTGTGGGGGGTTAGCACCCCATCTCCACGTTGTTCAAGAGTCAACTGTAATTTGTTATACAACAGTAGATAATAAACATATTCGGGTAGTTCCAGAGCAAGGCAACACAGAGCTGAGTCCCCAGCCTGTCCAGCATGGACGTGTATTATGGGTGAGAAATAAATCTATATTATAAGGCTCTAAGATCTGGAGATTGACTGAGTATTGCACTAGCCTTTACAAGTAGAAATAACACAATGATAAACATCTTTACATAAGTCTTTTACTAAATTTCTAATTATATCCTAAGGGCAGGTTCTTAGAAATGGAATTGCTCAGTCGAATGATATGAAGTTTTAAGACTTCTATGCATATTACCAAATTATGGTCCAAAAGAAATACCAATTTACATTTCTATCACTGAGGTAGTCTGATTCACCAACCTCTGACCAATATATTTGCCTTTCAATCATAGCACATGTGTTGATTTAAAAACCTGTTCATTCCCCCCTCCTAAGTATCTTTTAAATGTAATGTTTTCTATTCCCAAGTCCTGAGATAGAGCAGAGAAACAGAACAAAGGTCATGCTATTGTAGTCAATTCAGTGCAAAAAAGGCCCAGCTCATTCTTAAACTTAATTTATATGCTGTTCTTCCTCTTCTTTCAGCCCCTTAATCAATTAAATAACTTTGCAACCAAGATAAGAGATAGACCTGTGAAGTGTAAATGAATCTATGTGGATAAAGAATGCCAAGATCCGTATCAACAGTTATCTAAATAACCCTATTCTTAAGACAAATCTTCAAAGGAATTATGAATCACCCATATACATCATGCCTTATGCTGACCCCTACCCAAAAGGCCCTATAAACCCCAAACCCTAAACTCTTAAGCATGTCTCCTCTCAAGTTACCTGCACTCCTGTCTGAGTGTGTACTGTCTCATATCAAATAAACTTGTTGCATTAGCCAACTGCACTTGTCTCTGAACTTTTTTCCATGATAAAGACAAAACACTCTCCAATTTCCACCTCTAGTGGTTAATGTCTGTCACTTTGCTATTTCATTCAGCTTTCTAGTCTAACACAATCCTTTTCTCTCCCTGTTTTATTTCAGACCAGTAGGGAAGGGGAAGTTCTCAGAACATAAACTCACTCCATCCAATGAACCATGGCTCCCCCAAATCCTGGGGTGGTAGGGGCTAGTTCCCATGCTTGCATGGTGACCCTGGCTTTAGGAGTTGGCAAGGGATTTGCCCTACACCAAGCAGGAGTTCAATTCACTTCCCTTTCCTCCCTCTGTTCTTCCTTGTGCTGGACTGCCTGCACACCTGCTGACATTCACGTCTACTCTTGCTTTAATGAATTCCTTCCTTACCTACAGTCCTCCAACCTGGTCAATAATTCTTTCTCCATCAGAATCAAGAATCCTTCCCTGTCTTGGTTGAGGTTTCACCTATGCACAGGGAGAGACCTCCCCAGATGCCGCTGCCCGACAACAGTACCAGTCTTTGTCCAGGCCTTCATCATTCCTCATATGGCCTATTGCAGTATTTCTCTGACCAATCAGCCACACAGCTTGCCTAGCTGATCTTTCAAAAAAATAATCTGCTCATTATTCTCCTGCTTCTGTGCCAAACCCTGTATTAGTCAGAGTAGACTAAACTGCTATAATCAACTGACCTTACAATGAATGCATTGGCTTAGGCAAAATAGTCTCTCTCTTCCCATTTCACAGTCCAGGGTAGGTGGTTCATGTTGGTGGGTAGCACTTTTTCATTCAATGACTGTCTTAGTCCATTGGGGCTGCTATAACAAAATTCCATAGACTGGGTAGCCAATAAACAACAGAAACTTATTTCTCACAGTTCTGGAGGCTGTAACTCCAAGATCAGGATGCCAGCAAGATCAGGTAAGGGCCCTCTTCAGGATGGCAGACTTCTTGTACCCTCATATGGAAGAAGGGCTAGTGAACTCTGTGGGGCCTTTTATAAGGGCACTAATCCCAATTATGAGGGCTCTGGTCTTATGACCTCATTACCTCCCAAAGGCCCCACCACCTCCTAATACCATCACTTTGGGCATTAAGTTTTCAACATGTAAATTTTGGGGGGGACACATTCACACCATAGCAGTGACTCTGACAATGGCACTGCCCTCTTCACACATGGGTTCTAAGATAGCTCTGGCTGACACAGAAACATGCATTCTAGCCCCCAAAGGAGCACCCCCACCACCAGCACTCTAGTCCAAAAGATAATCTGTTGTCTGGGCTCTGAGACAATCGCCTCTGTTCTCCCTATTTGCTCTCTTGCCACCCCTACTCTCTATTCCCCACACAGAGTCAGAGAGAACTTTTCAAAAGCAAATCACCCTGTACCATTCTTCTGCTCAAAATCTTCAAAAACCTTCCCAACACATTGAGAATGACATCCCACATAATTTGGCACATTTAATGCACAAAACTCATGTCCACTTCTCTGCTCCAGCCACAAAGGACTTCTTGCAGATTCTCAGCAAGCCAGACTCCCTCTTGCCTCAGGACCCAGGACCTTTCCAACTCCCCTACACTCATTCAGGTCTCTGTTTAAAGGCTTTCAGAGGCCTTCCTTGGCCACTCCATCTTAGTTTCCTATTACATTCAATCTCCTCACAGGTTTTTAAAAACGTTCTATATATCAATACCTGAGATTATATTTGTTTGATTATTGTTTTTTGAGTTGAGTACTAATATCTTGCCTTTTTTGCTCATTGCTATAAATTACACAATCAGAACAGGGGTCAGCAATCTACGTCCTGAGGGCCAAATCTGGTTTGCTGCCTGTTTTTGTAAACAGTTTTATTAGCATACAGTCACACTCATTCACTGATATTATCTATTAATGTAGCTGCTTTACTGTTACAGCAAGAGTTGAGTAGTTTTAAGAGAAACTGTATTGCCCACAAAGCCTAAAGTATTTATACCTGGCCCTTAATAGAAAAAAAATCACCAACCCCTTATATCAATTAATACTGATACATCATCTTTCTATTATTTGCTTGGTGGATTTTGTTTTCTCTATGATTTTGCTTCAGTCTTCTTGTATGCATCTTATATCTGGATTTTAAAAACAATCTGACAGTCTCTGCTTTGAAAAGTGTCGATTTGTAGGGCTATCTTTGGTTAAGACAAAAGGAGGAGGAATAAAAAGTATCTCCTTCTCCCTTTTGATTAAAATTCAATGAAAAGACAGAGAATCTTGATGCAAAACAGTCATTCTCACCTTTTGTCGTGCCACTATGTGGTGAAAGGCCTTGCTCAAAAATCAGTCTAAATTAATCATTTCTGTCCAACAGAGTGGTAACTCTTATACTGATTAAACCTGTTTATTGCCTTACTAGCCCTAATTAATTTCTGGACTTGAAAAAAATTAAACACTTTCTGCAGGAGATATTAGTTCATGAAGTAATTTAATATCACCAATTTATCTTCTTTCTTCCTTTCTCCAAAAGGGTACTAGCTTCTTTTGATTTAGGGTTGGGAAGAACACCTGATTATCTACCTTTTGCAATGTAAGTTACAAAGTGCTTCTGAAATATCAAAGAAAAAAACTGTAACACATTATTCTTTAGGAATA
The DNA here is from genome assembly GCA_032199065.1 of Smutsia gigantea. Lineage (NCBI taxonomy): Eukaryota > Metazoa > Chordata > Mammalia > Pholidota > Manidae > Smutsia > Smutsia gigantea. The sequence goes on from JAVSCE010016299.1 coordinate 211,559, forward strand.
ATGTTTTCCATTGGATTTATAGTTCTCTTTATTCCCTTTTTTCTCTCTAGTGACTTACAATGTAGTCTATTTCTTTTGGTGGTTAGCCTTCAATTTCTAATATGCATATTCAACAAGGTATAAACTTAGTATATCTATCCTTTCCCAGAACAAGGACTTTGTAACACTTTAACCCTGACTCCTCCCACTTGCCCACTGTTATTATCTACAATATTAATTTCACCTTATTTCTAGCCCTTTCCCATATCAGTCATTATTTAAATTACTTACACCCAATATAAACTGATTTACCAACATGTTTACAATTTGTTCATCAATGCCTCTTGCTTTTCTCAGGTGACCGATGTTAATGATGGTTTTCTCAGGAAATGAGATGTCAGGTGATATTCATCAATTTTTTTGGTATTCTATATATATATTTAATAAGTACATATTATATAAAGCATAAAAAATAAATCTATCTTCATATTGAAGAAAATCAACCTAATGTCTGAGTATGCATGCTTTAAACAATGAGAAAAGCAGCATATTTGAGAGTTCCTGTTAAGAGGGAAAAAAGCAGAAGTAAAAATATCTCAAGGTGTAAGATTCTAGAGGGAAGGGGGTGTGAAAAGGGATATTCTGCTTACATTATTGTAGCTCCTGGCTAGAGGGGGTTCTCATCTCTGGGCAAGTTCACTCTGGATTCAGTGAGACCAAAAAATGACGACTGAACGTTTGGGGGTAAAAAGGGGCTTATACAGAGCTTTATTCTCACGGGGGCAGGTCAAGTGCTAGAATCCCATCTGCCTCTGGAGCAGTCTGAAAGTAGCAATTCTGTCTCAGGCTCTGTCTCTGCTCCAGGCTCTGCTCTCCTCCTAGCACTGGGCAGAAATCTTTTTATAGCAAACAGGCAGTAATGGCTTATCACCAATGGGCATGCAAGCATGTGCCTGTGCAGCAGGCTAAGTATTACATCACTGCATGTACACAGTGGGTGAGTAGGTTAGGATCAGGGGAGGATCCTGGCCATAGAACTTCCCTACAATTACACATGACTATTTCAGATTTTTTGACAACTAGACAAAGGCCCAGCCTTCAAATAAAGAAAGGGGTTTCTGGGGATCTAAGATCATGTTTAGCTGAGTGTAAATAACATTTTGGTTTTTTTCTTGCCAAAATCATGTTCTGGGGTTGAAGTTATACAGGAAAAAAATGTAGTCAGTGGTAGAAAGCTCCCCACATAGCAATATATCTGTTCTAGTACTGGAATACTAGGTGTCAAAGAAGTCTAGACATGGGTAAATAGTTTTTTATCATCCTTTTTTTCAGATTAATGGTCATACTTACAGCTTTAAATATAGAAGTGCTTTGCCCACTAATATATCTGAGGTTGAGAGAAAACATACTAAACCTATTATTTGAAAATAACTAGTTGTTAAATTTTTCCTTGCAGCATTACTTACAATGGTCAAGATATGAAGCAACCTAAGGGTCCATCAATAGATGAATAGATTTTAAAAATGTGGTTTACATATATAAAATAGATTATTAGCCATAAAAAAGAATGACATCTTGCCATTTATGACAACATGGACAGACCTAGAGGGGATTATGCTACGTGAAGTAAGTCAGACAGAAAAAGTCAAATACTGTATGATCTCATGTGTAGAATCTCAAAAAACAAAACCCCCAAATTCATAGAGAGAACAGACTAGTGGTTGCCAGAGGCAGGGGTTGAGGGTGGGCAAAATGGATGAAGGGAGTCAATAGGTACAAACTAACAATTACAAAATAACTCATGGGATGTAACATATAACACGGTGACTATAGTTAATAATACTGTATTATATATTTGAAAGTTGCTGAGAGTAAATCTTAAAAGTTCTTATCACAAGAAGAAAAATTTTTTTATAACTGTGTGGTAATTGATGTTAACTAAACTTATGGTGAACATTTCACAATATATACAAATATTGACTAATTATGTTCTACATCTGAAAGTCTTATTATGTCAATTACACTGCAATTTTTTAAAAAGATAAATTTTGCATTATATGTATTTTAAAAATATGTACAAGAGAGTAAAATATTACAGTAATTTGTGATCATAACAATCATTAACAAAACAGGGTCTTGAAAGAGATGACAGTCTTCCAATGATGTGTAAACATTTAGTGCTCCTTGGAACCCTATTTTATTCAATAAAAATGTGTACTTTTTATAAAAAGAACTTTAAATTCACTTGATTTTACTTAAAAATGATTTGCATATTTGATTATTAGTAGACATGATTTTCCACATACCTCACAATCTCAGAATGTTGCTGCTGATCTATGTATTTGCATATATACAACAGTTGAGGCCCAGTTTTCCCTTCTCAAATGTGAGCTCTAGGCCCATGAATTGCATTAGAATTTGTGGAATTGATTTTTGTTTTAGTGCCTGACAATTACTTGGTTTAAATAGAAAAAAATATTTGTTTCAATTTTTCAAACATCCATTTAATTTTGGTTCTGTATGGTTCATACAACTAATTCTTTTACTGGCCTAACTCTGGCACTGAAGAAAAGGAGCAAACTTCTCTGAAACACTGTGGCCTGGAGTGCCTGGCCTGACATGTGATGGTGTTAGAATTGTGGAAAACAGACAGAACTGTGAGGGGGAAAGCAAACAAAACATAAACGTTTAAGAGTAAATAATTTAAAAAGAAAGGGAGCAAACAGTTTAATTCATAGAGCTGAGATCATAACACCAAATAAAAGTCCCAGGCTCCTTCTTATTCTGTCTGCCACTTTGATGCATAGGCCTCTTTTTAGGGGTCTCACATCATTCTAACATCAATGAGACACTCACTACTCTCCATGGGAATCTTGCTGTCTTACAATTTGGATTTGCTCAGATGCTATTATTGCCAAGAACAGGAGCTGAGAAACACCTAGGAGGGGAAGAATAACTTAAAAAAGCAAAATGACAGCTTTAACAGGAAATGAGATATAAGGCAGTGTAACTTGCAAAAAGCTCCCTCGGTTTATAGGCAATTTACATATATACTGTAATATGGTTTGTGGTTTTCCAAGTGATTTGGTGTGACTTTTGTTTAATTAGCATACAATCTTAGTATGAAAACTTTGTAAGACAAGGCCTAACTTAGATCTGAGGGATATTCAGAAAATCACTCATTCTTAAGTTTCTACCCATCATTATCCTGCAAAAATGCTAAGGAGAGAAAAACAATTGCAAGTTCACACAATAAATCCAAAAACTTACGCTTGCAAGAGAAAACCTGATTTTGTGAACTTAGATTCAATCAAGCTCAATGTTATACTTTAACTTTGCAACCACTGAAGAAAAGGCTTAAAGTCTTTTTTAGCATTATCAAGCAACACTTAAAATGAATATAAAATTCTTCCCTTAATCATTGTTGGTTCATTTGTTTTTAAAGGGAATATACAGAAATTTTATAATGTCAAATTTTAAGAGTGCTAACTAGCTCAAGGAAGCAGAAAAGCTTTTCAAATAGCTTGGTATGATACCTATGCTAGTCACCTGGAAATTTCCAAATAAGCCTGAGATCTGAATCAGTTTCTAAAACAAAAAAGTAATTGATTTTCTCCCAGAAATCTCTGAAAAGTATCACGACACCTAATTTTTTAAAGTACCCTAGTTATATGCTGCTTGAGGTAGGTTTATTCCTACTAATGTGGCTGTGAAATAGGATGGCTTTTATTTACATGACTTTTTACCTGAAGAAATGCCTCTTTTCTTGTACTAAGTGTTTAAAACAGAACACAGCAACTGCCACAGCTATTCATAGATGCCATGAAAAGTTAAAGTTCATAGCACTGAACTTCATCCTACATAATAAACCATACTATTTCACTTATGACTGGCAATTCTGCATATCATGATGTTAGGCTTCAAGAGACAATACTGGTGTTACCAGAGATTTTTAGTAGATATAACTTGGCGGGGGGAGGTTGTTTTAAATTTTATTTATATGTTTTTTTTTATTGTGGTAAAATACACAAAACACAAAATTTACTATTTTACCCATTTTAAGTGTACAACTCATTGGCATTAAGTACATTCACAATGTTGTGACACCATCACCATAACAAATATAATTTTGTATAATGTGCACAGCATATATTTCAAACCTATGGTTATACAAATTTCTTAGGCAATGCAGACATTTGTGTAATTGGTGTAAAAATCATAATCAAGAGCAGTACATTTATGTAATGAGTCTGATGCCTTATTGTTTTTCACAACTTCCTCAGCTTTATACTATACAGTAAAAATTGTAACTCAAAATTTTCTGTAAACTTAATAAAATTAGAAATATCCATTACAGAATATGAATTTCAGTCATGCTTTTCCACATTTATTCAAATGATAGGGTTTTTCTCATGATGAATTCTTTGCTGCTTTATTAAAAGGTTAATTTCAAGTTCTCTCACATTCAGAAAGCTCCCAAGGTTTTATGACTTCTTTCATGGAGAATGAGATGTGTCTTCCAGTTAAAAGATTTCCCACATGTGTTACATTTGTTCTGTTGCTCTGCTGTATGAGTTAAGTAATGTCTAAGGAGATGATGCTTCTTAATAAAGGCTTTGCCACACTCGGAACACCCATGGGGTTTCTCACCTGTATGAATTTTCTGATGAGTGACAAGTACTGATGAGTCCGCAAAGGCTTTACCACAATCTCTACATCTGTATGGTTTCTCTCCTGTATGAATTCTATAATGTTTATAAAGAGATGAATAGTACTTGAAGGTTTTCCCACATTCTTTACATTCAAATGCATTCTCAAGTGTATGAGATTTCACATGTTGACTAAAAGAGGATTGCCAAGTGAATGATTTCCCACACTGACTGCATTCATAAGGTTTCTCTCCAGTGTGAAGCCTCTGGTGGACCACCAGTTGTTCTTTACGCTTAAATGCTTTCCCACAATCACTGCACACAAAGGGTCTCTCTTCACTATGAATTTTTTGATGTGCTACAAGAATTCTCTTGCTGTTAAAGGTTTTCCCACATTCTTTGCATCCAAAGGCTTTTTCTCTTGTATGCTTTTTTTCATGTCTAAGACAAAATTTGTTTTTCAAGGTTTTTCCACATTCTTTGTATTCATAAGCGTTTTCTCCAATATAACTTTTATTATAACTAAGTGTGTATAAATTAGGTTGCAAACGCTTTCCCTTTGATTTACATTTATGTTGCTTTTGTCTTGAAGAAATAAAGTTTATACTCAAATTACAATTTTGGATTCCCTCCTTGGTCAGTGTTTTCTTGAAGGTGAACATATCTTGGCTCAAAAAATTGTCTTTGCTTCCGTCTTGTCTCTCTAGCTCATCAAGTAAGCAGAGAACTTCTAAAAAGGAGTACAATGAAACATTTCCAGTTACTCCTTCCAGTATCATGCTATAGAAAGAAAAACTTTAAAAGTCTGTGGCTTCAGGCAATGATGCCTATTTTAAGCACTTCTATTCAATATAGTACTTAAGTTCTTAGCTAAACCAATTAGGTAAGAAAAAGAAATGGAAGGCATCCAAATTGGAAAGAAAGAAGTAAAAGTACATTTGTTCACAGATTACATGATCTTACATGTAAAAATACTGAAGATTCCACACAAAAAAACTACTAGAATAAACAAATTCAGCAAAGTTGTAGGATATAAAATCAACATACAAACATCAGTTTTGTTTCTAAACTCTAAAAACAAACAATCCAAAAAGGAAATCAAGAAAACAATCCTATTTACAATAGCATCAAAAAGAATAAAATACTTGGAATAAATTTAACCAAGGAGGTGAAAGACCTGTATCCTGACAACTACAAAACACTGCCGAAAAAAATTAAAGACACAAATAAATGGAAAGACATCCTGTATTCATGGATTAGATGTCAATATTATTAAAATGTCTATACTACCCAAAGCAATCTACAGATTCAATTCAATTCCAATGGCATTTTTTTGCGGAAAAAAAGCAATTCTAAGATTAATATAGAACCACAAAGATCTCCGAATAGTATTCTTGAGAATACTATTCTTGAGAAATAGTATTCCTGAGAAAGAATAAAGTAGGAGGCCTCATACTTCTAGATTTAAAACCATATTACAAAGTTATAAAAATCAAAACAGTACAGTACTGGCATAAAGACAGACATACAAACCAAAGAAAAGAAGACAAAACCCAGAAATAAACCCATGCACATACAGTCTTCAACAAGTGTCCCAGGACTACACTATGGGGAAAGTATAGTCTCTTGAACAAGTGGTAGTGGGAAAACCAGATATCCACATGTAAAAGAATGAAACTGGAGCCTAATCTTACACTATACACAAAAATCAACTAAAAAATATATTAAAGACTTAAGTGTAAAACCTGAAACTATAAAACTCCTAGAAGAAACATAGGGGGAAGTTCCATTGATCTTGGCAAAAGTTCCTTGAATATGACACCAAAAGCACCAACAACAAAAGCAAACATAGACAAGTCAGACTACATCAAAATAAAAAGCTTCTGTGTAGCAAAGGAAACAATAAGCAGAGTGAAAAGGCAACCTACAGAATAAGAGAAAATATTTATAAAAATATATATGGGATGAGAAATTAATATCCAACACATATAAGGAACCCCTATAAGTCAATAGAACAAAAATGGGCAAAGGACTTTAACAGATACACCTCCCAAGGAGACATACAAATGGTCAACAGGTATATGAAAAGATTCTCAATATCACTAATCATAAAGGAAATGCAAATCAAAACCACAATAATATACTATATCTGTTAGGACATCCATTATCAAAAAGCCCAGAAAATAATAAATGTTGACAAGGACATAGAGAAATTGGAACTCCTGTGTACTCTTGGTAGGAATGTAAAATGGTGCAGCCCACTATGGAAAACAGCATGCCTTCTTCAAAATATCAAAAATAGAACCACCCTATGATCCAGCAATCCCACGTCTAGGTATTTTATCAAAAAAACTGAAAATAGGATTTCCTAGAGATATTTTCACTGCAGCATTAGACAATACCCAAGCATTGGAAACAACCTAAATGACAATTGACAGATGAATGAATAAAGAAAATGTAGCATATATCTACTTTAAAAAAGAAAGAAATCTTGTCATATGCTACAACATGGATGAACCTCAAGGACATTAGGCTAAGTGAAATAAGCCAGTTGGGAGGACAAACAATGCTTGACTCCACTTACGTAAGGTACTTGAAATAGTCAAACTCATAGGGGCAGAAAGTAGAATGGTGGTTGCCAAGGGCTGGGAGGAGTGGGAAATAGGGAGTTGATGTTAAAAGGGTGTGGAGTTTGGGGTTTCAGTCATGAAAGATGAAAGGGTTCTAGAGATCTACTATGCAACAGTGCATATATAGGTAATAATACGGTACTATACACTTAGAAATTTGTCAAGATTTTTTTATTCTGTGGCATTTTTTACCACCAAAAAAAGGTCTCTGGTTTCAGGTCCCATTCAGGACAACAAAACAAAAGAGAAATCTGTATTTTTCCTGCCCCTGGGCCTTAAAAAAATAATTGCTGAAATGGAAGATTCTATAAAATAATGGGAACAAGCAACTTTTTCCATTTAAAAATATGGTTTTCCAAACTATGAAAGACAGTGAAATTGGCACAAAGTAAAATTATAAAGATGACAAAGGAAGTTAAAAAGAAATCTTAACAAAAGCACAGAACAAGCTCTGACAAAGAGGGAGCTATTTCAGATGAATGAATAAGTAGCGGAATCAGGAACAATGTGAGAAAGGTGTTACAGGGAACTGAGAAGAGGTATATTGGTTTGGAGAACTTTGAACAGGGTCAAGGTCTACAACATCTAAAAATTAAATTATCCTGTTAGGAAAAACACTAATTTAAAAACATATATGCACCCTTATGTTTAATACAGCATTATTTACAATAGTCAAGACATGGAAGCAACTGAAGCATCCACTGATAGATGAACGGATGAAGAAAAGGTGGTACAGATATACACAATGGAATATTACTCAGCTGTAAAAAGTGAAATTTGCCATTTGCAACAACATGGATACACCTAGAGGGTACTACACTAAGTGAAACAAGTCAGAGAGAGACAAATATTGTATGATCTCACATATATGTTGAATCAAAAAAAAATTAACAAACAAACAAAAATGAAAAATAGGCTCACAAACAAAGAGAACACACTGGTGGTTGCCATAGAGGAGGAGGGTAGAGGATGGGCAAAATGCAGGAAAGAGATAAAGAGGTACAAACTTCCAGTTATAAAATAAATAAGTCACAGAAATAAGACATACAGCAAAGGAAATATAAATATAGTCAATAATACTGTAATAGCTCTGTATGGTGACAGATGGTAAGTACACTTACTGTCTAAGCATTTTGCATATGATAATATAGTCAAATTGCTATATTGTACACCTAAACTAATACACTATTGCATATCAACTATCTTTAATACAAAATGAATAAATAAAGTATCTGTTAGGATCCTCCCTAGTCTCCTTCACCCAATTATTTCTCCTTACTTATCCAGCAAACAATGTCAAAATATTAACTCCTTTCATCTACAGGCACATTCTATATCCTCAAACCACAATTTAGGCATCTTCGTTGAAAGCTCTCAAACTCCACTTCTATATAGGATATATTCTCCAATGCCCGTGTACACTCAGGAACAGAGGCTGAACATTTAAAACAGACCAAACATAAACTCCTACTGCTTCTATTGTCGGTTGCTTCTACTACTTAGAATGAATTTGTCCTCATAATTAATCTTGCTTTTTATAACCATTGTCCATCTGCCAGATATACTAGCATCCAAAATCCTGCTTTGCCCCAAGCACACTTTTCAACTCAAATTTCACATTTCAGTTTCCATATTTATGATATTTATGGCTTCCATTAACCCTGGGGATCTGACAAACCAGACTCCTAGTCTTTACCAACCTTTGCCTTTTACATGTTTTATGGTTAAGAAGATTAATTCTGACTATTACTACAGTACCACACCATGTTCAATGAAACAATCAATGCCAAGCTCAAAACCCTACAAATGGGGGGCCCAAGCAGGGCGGTGGAAATCTCCTCCAAAAACCATATATATTTGTGAAAACACAACAAATACAACTATTCCTAAAAGAGAGACCAGAAGATACAGTACAACAGCCAGGCTACATCTACATCTGCAAGAACTCAGCGCCCCACACAGCGGGTAAGATACAAAGCCGCAACCCGGCAGGACCCGAGCACATTCCCACCCCACCTCACCAGCGGGAGGAAAAGAATCAGAGTGGGGTGGGAGTGGAACCACAGGACTGCTAAATAACCAGCCCTGGTGATCTGCACTGGGAGCACAGACACACATTGCATGGTGTACAGGAGATTAGAGAAACAGGAGGGCAGGATCCAAGACAGAGACTGCGAGCAGGTCCCCACAGCTGGCTCCCCTGGGACAAAAGAAAAGTGGGCACTTTTTTAAAAGTCTTAAAGAGACAAGGGCCCAACAGCTGAACAAAATCGTCCCAGCACACTCAGCCCAGCAGGCTGGGAATCTTGAGGAATTTCGGGCCCCCTAACCGGTTGCTGGGTAAAGCAGCCCCACCAAAGCTCCTCACAGCGATAAGCAGCCTGCCATTTGTTTCTCCCGGTCGGCGCAGCAAAAGGACCGGCAGAAACACCCAGCTGCAGAAGAGCGGGAGAACAGCCCCGCCCACAGCAACCACACGGAATCTCCTCCTGCTGCAGAATGCACCCAGCGTGGCTGCAACTCCCCGCAGTGTTCTAGGCTAGCCTGACGGTGGCCCTGCTCACGGCACCTCAGGGGATTATCCCAGAGACTGCCTCCCGGTGTGCGGATAACCAGCACAGACTGCGGAAGCCAGAGCAAGTTCCGGAAGGCGTGAAGGGGCACCAGATTTGCTGGAGAACGGACACAGCGTGGCTGCAACCCCCCACAGTGCTCTAGGCTAGCCTGAGGGTGGCCCTGCCCATGGCAGCTTGGGGGACTATCCCAGAGACTGCCTCCTGGTGTGCGGGTTATTGGCAAAGGCTGCGGAAGCCAGAGCAAGGTCCAGAAGGCATGAAGGGGCGCCAGACTTCCTGCAGAATGCACCAGCCATGGCTGCAACCCCACGCAGTGCTCAAGGCTAGCCTGAGGGCGGCACTGAACAAAGCAACTCGGGATTATCCCAGAGACTGCCTCCTGCTGTGCGGGTAACCAGCACAGGCTGTGGAGAAGGGCAAGGAGAACAACAAGCAGGAAGGGACTTTGTTCTCCCAGCTGACACACGTGTCACCTGCCTGTGACAACTTCTATTGCCATGAAAAGACAGAATAATCTGGTCCAGTCAAAAATCATCCAGATAACCCAGAGAGAGGGCCTGGTGGGATAGATTTAAACAATCTTCCTGAAAAAGAATTCAGAAAAGTCATAACCATGCTGATGGACCTACAGAGAAATATTCAAGAGCGAAGGGATGAAGTCAGGAGGGACATTACGGAAATGAAACAATTGATTGACAGGCTTAACAGCAGACTGGATGAGGTGCAAGAGACTGTTAAAGGAATAGAAATCAGAGCCCAGGAATACAGAGAAGCTGAGGCAGAGAGAGATAAAAGGATCTCTAGGAATGAAAGAATATTAAGAGAACTGTGTGACCAATCCAAACGGAAAAATATTCACATTATAGGAGTACCAGAGGAAGAAGAGAGAGAAAAAGGGATAGAAAGTGTCTTTGAAGAAATAACGGCTGAAAACTTTCCCTCACTGGGGAAGGAAATAGTCTCGCAGTCCATGGAAGCCCACAGATCTCCCAACACAAGGGACCCAAGGAAGACAACACCAAGACACATAATAATTAAGATGGCAAAGATCAAAGACAAGGACAGAGTATTAAAGGCAGCCAGACAGAAAAAAAAGATCACCTACAAAGGAAAACCCATCAGGCTAACATCAGCCTTCTCAACAGAAACTTTATAGGCCAGAAGAGAATGGCATGATATATTTAATGCAATGAAATAGAAAGGCCTTGAACCAAGAACACGGTATCCAGCACGATTATCATTTAAATTTGAGGGAGGGATTAAACAATTCGCAGACAAGTGAAACTTGAGGGAATTTGCCTCCCACAAACCACCTCTACAGGATATTTTAAAGAGACTGCTCTAGATGGAAGCACTCCTAAGGCTAAAGAGATGTCACCAGAGAAAATAAAATCAGAGCAAAGAAAGAAGACCATCCAAATACTAACTAAAGGCAAAAAATAAAATCAACTATCCAGGAAAACAGTCAAAGGAAACGTAAAACAGTACAGAATAAAACACCTAACATATAAACAATGGAGAAGGAAGAATAAGAAGGGAGAGAAATAAAGAATCATCAGACTGTGTTTATAATAGCTTGACAAGAGAGTTAAGTTAGACTATTAGATAATAAAGATGATGAACCTTTGATAACTACAAATCTAGCGCCAGCAATGGAAATAAGTACATATCTATCAATAATCACCCTAAATGTAAATGGACTGAATGCACCAATCAAAAGACATTCAGTTACTGAATGGATAAAAAAGCAAGACCCATCTATATGCTGCTTACAGGAGACTCACCTCAAACCCAAAGATATACACAGACTAAAAGCAAAGGGATGGAAAAAGATATTTCATGCAAACAACAAGGAGAAAAAAGGTGTTGCAGTACTTGTTTCAGACAAAATAGACTTCAAAACAAAGAAAGTAACAAGAGATAAAGAAGGACATTACATAATGATAAAGGGGTCAGTCCAACAAGAGGATATAACCATTATAAATACATATGCACCAAACACAGGAGCACTGACATTTGTGAAACAAATACTAACATAATTAAAGGAGGAAATAGAAAGCAATGCATTCATTTTAGGAGACTTCAACACACCACTCACTCCAAAGGACAGATCAACCAGATAGAGAATAAGTAAAGACACAGAGGCACTGAATAACACACTAGAACAGATGGACCTAACAGACATCTACAGAACTCTACACCCAAAAGCAGCAGGATACACATTCTTCTCAAGTGCACATGGAACATTTTCCAGAATAGACCACATACTAGGCCACAAAAAGAACCTCAGTAAATTATAAAATATTGAAATTCTACCAACCAACTGCTCAGATCACAAAGGTATAAAACTAGAAATAAATTATACAAAGAAAACAAAAAGGCTCAAAACACATGGAGGCTTAACAACATGCTCCTAAATAATCAAAGGATCAATGACCAAATTAAAACAGAGATCAAACAATATATGGAGACAAATGACAACAACAGTACAAACGCCCAACTTCTGTGGGACACAGCAAAGGCAGTTCTAAGAGGAAAGTATATTGCAATCCAGGCCTATTTAAAAAAGGAAGAACAATCCCAAATGAATAGTCTAAAGTCACAATTACTGAAATTGGAAAAAGAAGAACAAATGAGGCCCAAAGTCACCAGAAGGAGGGACATAATAAAGATCAGAGAACAAATAAATAAAATTGAGAAGAATAAAACAATAGAAAAAAATCAATGAAACCAAGAGCTGGCTAGATTTATTAAGAGAAAAAGAGAATCTACACACATAAACAGAATCAGAAATGACAAAGGAAAAATCACGACGGACCCCACAGAAATACAAAGAATTATTAGAGAATACTATGAAAATCTATATGCTATCAAGCTGGAAAACCTACACGAAATGGACAACTTCTTAGAAAAATACAACCTTCCAAGACTGACCAAGGAAGGAACAGAAAATCTACACAGACCAATTACCAGCAACAAAATTGAATCAGTAATCAAAAAACTACCGAAGAACAAAACCCCTGGAACAGATGGATTCACCGCTGAATTTTATCAGACATATAGAGAAGAAATAATACCCATTCTCCTTAAAGTTTTCCAAAAAATAGAAGAGGAGGGAATACTTCCAAACTCATTCTATGAAGTCAGCATCATGCTAATACCAAAACCAGGTAAAGACCCCACCAAAAAAGAAAATTACATACCAATATACCTGATAAACATAGATACAAAGATACTCAACAAAATACTAGCAAACCGAATCCAAAAATACATCAAGAGGATCATACACCATGATCAAGTGGGATTCATCTCACGGATGCAAGGATAGTACATCACTCAAAAATCCATCAACATCATCCACCACATCAACAAAAAGAAGAACAAAAACCACATGACCATCTCCATAGATGCTGAAAAAAACATTTGACAAAATTCAACATCCATTCATGATAAAAACTCTCAACAAAATGGGTACAGAGGGCAAGTACCTCAACATCATAAAGGCCATATATGACAAACCCACAGCCAACATCATACTTAACAGCGAGAAGCTTAAAGCTTTTCACCTAAGATCGGTAACAAGACAGGGATGCTGACTCTCCCCATCTTTATTCACCATAGTACTGGAGGTCCTAGCCACGGCAATCAGACAAAACCAAGACATACAAGGCATCCAGATTGGTAAAGAAGAACTCAAACTGTCACTATTTGCAGATGACATGATATTGTACATAAAAACCCTAAAGACTCCACTCCAAAACTACTACAACTAATATCTGAATTCGGCAAAGTTGCAGGATACAAAATTAATACACAGAAATCTGTTGCCTTCCTATACACTAACAATGAACTTACAGAAAGAGAAATCAGGAAAACAATTCCATTCACAATTGCATCAAAAAGAATAAAATGCCTAGGAATAAACCTAACGAAGGAAGTGAAAGACCTATACTCTGAAAACTACAAGACACTCTTATGAGAAATTAAAGAGGACACTAACAAATGGAAATGCATCCCATGCTCTTGGCTAGGAAGAATAAATATTGTCAAAATGGCTATACTACCTAAAGCAATCTACAGATTCAATGCAATCCCTATCAAACTACCAACAGCTTTCTTCAATGAACTGGAACAAATAATTCTAAAATTCATATGGAACCACAAAAGACCCCGAATAGCCAAAGCAATCCTGAGAAGGAGGAATAAAACAGGGGAATTATGCTCCCTGACTTCAAGCTCTACTACAAAGCCACAGTAATCAAGACAATTTGGTATTGGCACAAAAACAGACCCACAGACCAGTGGAACAGAATAGAAAATCCAAACATTAACCCAAACATATACAGTCAATTAATATTTGATAAAGGAGCCTTGGATAGACAATGGGGAGATGACAGCCTCTTCAGCAGCTGGTGTTGGAAAACCTAGACAGCTACATGTAAGAGAATGAAACTGGATCACTGTTTAACCCCATACACAAAAGTAAATTCAAAATGGATCAAAGACCTGAATGTTAGTCATGAAACCATAAAACTCTTAGAAAAAAATATAGGCAAAAATTTCTTGGACATAAACATGAGTGACTTCTTTCTGAACATATCTCCCCGAGCAAGGGAAACAAAAGCAAAAAGGAACAAGTGGGACTATATTAAGCTGAAAAGCTTCTGTACAGCAAAGGCACCATCCGTAGAACAAAAAGACTTCCTACAGTATGGGAGAATATATTCATAAATGACGTATCCGATAAGGGGTTGACATCCAAAATATATAAAGAACTCACGCACCTCAACAAACATAAAGTAAATAATCCAATTAAGAAATGGGCAGAGGACATGGATAGACACTTCTCCGAAGAAGAAACTCAGGTGGCCAACAGGCACATGAAAAGATGCTCCACATCCCTAATCATCAGAGAAATGCAGATCAAAATCACAATGAGATACCACCTCACACCAGTGAGGATGGCCAACATCCAAAACACAAACAACAACAGATGTTGGCGAGGATGTGGAGAAAAGGGAACCCTCCTACACTGCTGGTGGGAATGCAAATTAGTTCAACTATTGTGGAAAGCAGTATGGAGGTTCCTCAAAAAACTCAAAATAGAAATACCATTTGACCCAGGAATCCCACTCCTAGAAATTTACCCTAAGAATGCAGGAGCCCAGTTTGAAAAAGACATATGCACCCCTATGTTTATTGCAGCACTATTTACAATAGCCAGGAAATGGAAGCAACTTAAGTGGCTATCAGTAGATGACCTGATAAAGAAGGTGTGGTACATATACACAATGGAATGTTATTCAGCTATAAGAACAAATCCTGACATTTGCAACAACATGGATGAAGCTAGAGGGTATTATGCTCAGGGAAATAAGCCAGGCAGATAAAGATAAGTATCAAATGATTTCACTCATTTGTGTAGTATAAGAACAAAGAAAAAAACTGAAGGAACAAAACAGCAGCAGACTCACAGAACCCAAGAATGGAGTAACAGTTACCAAAAGGAAAGGGACTGGGTAGGATGGGTGGGAAGGGAGGGACAAGGGGAAAATGGGCATTATGATTAGCAGAGATAATGTACGGGGTGGGGGTATGGTGAGGGCTGTACAACTCAGAGAAGACAAGTAGTGATTCTATAGCATTCTGATGGACAGTGTCTGTAATGGGTTATGTGGAGGGGACTTGATGATGTGGGGAGTCTAGTAACCATAATGTTGCACATGTAATTGCAGATGAATGATACCAAAAAAAAAAAAAACCCTACAAATGCCAAGTCCACTATGTTAGGGAAAATGGGAGAAGACAATTCTTCACAATTTCTGAGATTTCTATCAAGAAGGAATCTTATTAATGCAACATTTTGGACTCTAACACCATTCATTATTTCTCATCCACACAATCTGACTACATCATAAGAACTAGATGTATGAAAACATCTGTGATCTTGGTGAGGAGGGAAGAAGAATGAGGATTTCAGGAATTAAGAGAACACAGCAAGGTCCCAGCTGAAGCAGGCAGCACAAGGCACCAGAGTAGAGAGGAGAGGGATATCCCTTTACACAAGATCTGAGCAAAGAGAAAGAGCAGCTACTGGGGAGAGTGAAGGCATCACTTGGGGAGCTGATGAAGTTACATCGAGTGTACCCAGGCACTTCCAAAGGTGTGTGTGTGGCTCTTAAGAGGTGCTTCCTGAAGAGTGTTTCAAAGGTGCCTGTCCCTCACTGATCAACGGGGATCTCAGTTCCAAAGATTCCCACTGACCTGGTTTTCTCTCACTCACCTGGATGGCACCAACGCGGGTTCACTCCTTCCACCATCCATGGCTCTTGTCCTTGCTCCACCTTGAAGACCACTTTTGCTTCGGTAGCTGGGTCCCCTGTTCATGGGAAACAACACAGAACTGGGGACAGACCGCTATGGACATACATCTACCTCACAATTCAGGTCTGTCTCCTTGAGTCTCAGGGCCTGGAAAGGATGACAAATGGGCTTTAGAAACAGAAGGATGACCCTTCTCCTCCATTTGGGAGGTAGAACCATAAACACACTATCTGATTTCCAAAGGGGATTAGGAATCTTTGACCACCAACATTCAGGGCCAAACTTATTCATGCTTCAGAATGTTCACAGCTTTCACAAGTCTCAAAGGAAGGGCACTTACTACTAGTATATGCCGAGTTACCCTGAAGCGTTACAACTCACTGTCCTTACCCACTGAGATGAGGTTTCTAACGTTGTCCAACATCACATCCCAATACAAGGTTCTCTGATCACAGTCAAGCAGCTGCCACTCCTCTGGGGTGAAGTGCACAGCCACGTCTCGGAATGTCACTGATCCCTGTAACAGCACATTCATCTTCAACCTGTAGTGAGTACTGGAGAATATGGAGGGATTCAGAGCAATTCCTGATTATGTTCACTGTTCACAGCTTGCAATAAATTATATAGGATAACTAAAAACTACTATGTAATTGATTCAGAACTAAAATTTGTGAGAGAAAATCTATTAGAACTGTCCCACCATATACATATACACACATATCTATATATAAACATATGTATGGTGAGAGAAGAGAGAGCAAGAGGAAGAGAAGGAAAAAGAAAATATTAAGTTCACTGAGCATTGCTTTGGCCTCACGTATTGCTTATAAAAAGGAATACTAAAAAATAGTCATATGAAAACTGCTACTTCATCTTCTATATAAACAAACACTCATCAAAAATTTTTCCTTCATAGGAAGTGCCAGGAAAGCCCTTACCTATGGAATTGTTATGCTTTATTTTCTAAGACAAGGCCAGTAAGGCACTAATTGGGTGTCCTTTTTCTGTGACTGCTAAGAGTATACACAAATTTTAATCTCAACATTACAAACTGTGTGCAGACCCTATGGCCTTGATATCAATTTTCTAACTTTCTGTCAAATTTAAATTTCAATCTGTATTTTTCCTGTTTATATTCTTATATATTAATACTTTTCTACTTTAATATATAGATTCTTGTAAGTTACTGCAAATTCACCAAAAAACAAAGCAGAATTTTAATAAATGGATGGAGTTCCCTGCCTTTCCAACCTAGAAATAAATACTCATATGCCAGCTATCGAAAAGGTTATTGGTGGAAGAATGATCTTTCAAGCAAGTGAGGGAAGTCCCGGTCCCAAAGCACCCACTTACCCATTTTAAATTCTGATATGATCATAGGAAACCCGGGCAAGGATTTCTTTCATAAGATGATGTGTATAAATCTGCCCTATTGATCTATTACAATTAACTGTTAATTTCTGATCTCCTTTTCTCCCAAAATTTATCCTAAAGAAAAATGGATGGATACAAAGATCTTTAAAAGGCTGGGCTCTGGGGTCAGGCAGTCTGTGTTCAAATTCAACTGCTCCACTTACTACCAATGCAGCCCTGAGATAGTGACTTAACTACTCCGCACCTCAAAATGCTGATAATACTACACACATCATATGTAGGACTTTTATGAGGATTAAGTAAGTAACACAGGTCAAGTATCCAGAACAAAATATGGCACATGGTAAGCACTCATAAAGTTATTATTTTTTAAAATGTTAAAAAGGGAGGAAGGGAAAGATAATGTTTCCACCTTCTTGCTTATAATATGGAAACACTAATAGCCCAAATGTCTATTAATAGGGTGTTGATTTTAATAAAAAAAAGGATGCTGTAAAAAAGATAGTTAAGGAAAGAAGTTCCATTTATACTTGCAGGTGGAAAAAGTACATTAAAATATATAACATGATCACCATCTCCACTTTTAAAAAATAGGCACTCAAACACAGAGACAGACAATCTTAGTGGTCATATATCAAAATGTAAGTATTATTTAGGGTTGTAAAGATCACAGGATCATATTTCATTCTTTCACATACTGTACTTTTAATTTTTTATAATACATTACTTTTTCAAACATACATACACACAAAATATATACACATATATAATTTACAAATATAAAACTTAAACCACGGTCTGTAAGGCCTTCCACCATCCTGATCCTGCCTCTTCTAACGTCATCTACTTCAATCCTTTGGTCACTCTGATCAGACCTTCAGCTTTCTTGCTGTTCCACCAAAATGCCAACAGTGATTACTCAGGATCGCTGTACATTTATTCTGCCTGGACTTTTCTTCCCCAGGAGAAATCCAGCTACTGCACGGCTCACTCTCTCAATTCCTTCATGTCTCTGCTTACATGTCATTCAGGAGTGAGGCTTTTCTTGACTACCTCATATAAAAGGGGTGCCTCCACCATCACCATCACTCTGTACACCCTCACTTTGTCTTTTTCCTCATACCATCTGCCAAGGAAGGTTATGCATTTGTTTATTTGGCTTTTGTTTATCTCTCTGCATGAAAAACACTCTGTTTTGCTCACTGCAGTGCACCAAGCACCAGAACTGTTTGTTCCACAACACTCAATGAATTATTTGCCGAATGAGTTAATGGATGAACCTCTTTTGTCGGTTCTTTGCCTGTCAATTTTCAAAAGAAACTTATTGAGCAACTCTGGCCCAACTGAACTGTGATGCAGGGGAAAAAAGTAAAACAAAACAATGGTCTTGGAACTGAAGATTTAACCACTAACAAGCTATGAGATTCTAGCCACACAATTGCCCTCTTGGAGCTAGTTTTATTCCTCCATAAAATGAAGCAGCAGAACTATAAGATTCCTGAAGTCCTTCTAGCATTAGCAGTCTATGATCACTCCCTAAACTACGCTGCATTTAGGTAAAGGGAGAAGGGGAAATTTGGCAAAGGCCAAATGTGGCTGCTGAAACGGTATGGAGCCAGCTTAATCTTGAAAGAACTAATGGGGAATGAAGGGAATGCACCGGTGAGAGCCAACAAGAAACGACAGTGGCAGAGAGATGAGGAAAGGTAGGGAGAGAAAATATGTTTAGGAAAGCAGAATTTCTTTCCTAATAACTCCTGATTCTTCCTTTCCTTGACCATACCCTCTTCTTTTGAGTTTCCTTTTCCTGTGCAGCCTGACCACATAAACCCACCCTCCTCGTTCTTCTGTCGTTCTCACCTCTCCTGAAATATCTGGGGCAACACCTCCATGGATACTGTTCCTGATGACGGTTACATGTGATGCCATGAATTGAGCCCTACTCTCATTAGATAGGAAAGAGAAGTGGATACCTGTCTCCCTTGCAATGGGGTAAAAAGGCACAGGTCAGGAGAGCCTCTTCACAGGATTAATCTCTTCCCCCTTTCCTTCTTCCTAGAAAAAAAATGGTCTGGATGACGGAGGGGCAACACATTTAACGGAACCTTCACTGTGGACCCCGATTCTGTAAACTCACCATCACCTGTGGCCCTAGGCTGGCCTTTTGTAGATTTTAATCAAGGCTGCTGGAAACTTCAACAATTAGAAATACATGCAAGAGGAACCCACAGGTTCAATTAGTCTTCCTACAGACACATCAAGAGTTCTTTCAAAAACGATGATCACAAGCTGAAATTCACCTCGCATACACTCCTCAGAAAGAACACAGACTAACTCTTTAGTCAGAGTTCTATGCTGCAAAAACAATTAAATTTCGGGTAAAACTGCTTTGAATTTGAATACCACCTCCTCCACTTACTAGCTGGGTGATCTGAAGCAGGTAACACCACACCCCTCTGTAAAACGATGAGGTTTCTTACATCACAGAGTAAACGTGAAAAATAAATGTGACGCGCTTTTAAAAGTGCTTAACAGTGTCTGGCGCTGGGTATACTGGTTCTCGTCCCGCCGCCTTGAAGGGTTTTAAATACTGCCACTTGAGGGTCAAAAGGCTTCTGGATGAGGTGAGGTACAACTGAACGTACAGGCGTGGGGTCCCTACACACTACCTGCAACACAGGAACGCTGGCTGACCCGCCATACCCCAGCCAGCCCTGGGCTCCACACAAGGGCAGCGGGAGCCCTGCCCTTACTTGGCTTTCTCCGAGCCGATGCCCCCCCGCACAGGGGTTACCTACAGATTTACTTCCTCCACATGAACCAACAAGCTGGTCTTTGCTCTTCAACTACCCCTCAAGCCCTTCAGAGTCACAGGCTGTTTAGGGCCGAGGAACGCGGAGGAAGCCGGAATACTTCCTGATCGTCTACTACGCGTGTGCGGAAGTAGCGACCAACCCAGATTTCCCAGGGTCCTCGGGGAAGTCCATCTGAGACTACAATTCCCATAAGGCTCTCGTAGTTTCTCTCCGGAAGGCCTCAAGGGTTCCCTCTTTAGTCGCCTGGAGATTTCTAGTTTGATGTGGCTTGGGCTTCAAGGAGTGCTTTGGTCCTGTTGAAGGGAAACGTGTACGTAATTTTTACTTATTAATATAGACATAGCATATAGAAAACATACGCCATATAGACGTGGCAAGTAGAAAGCAGTAGTTTATTAAAAGGAAAATATACCATGACCAAGTATGGTTCTTCTTTCATTTACTTTTTTAAAAGAATTATGTTTCAGTAACAGGAATAACAAATGTTCCTTAAATATAAATAATTTTAAAATGTAAGCTATGTTAAGGTTATCTGAGACAGCCTAGTTGTGATTATGTTCTAAAGTTTTATTATGGCAAGAGGCCAATATCAAGTTTCAGGCAGGGAAAAGACTATATATAGGAAAAGAAAAAGCTCACAAATCATTGTTAGCTTGTTACAAAAAAGACAATATATCTGACAGGTATCAGGGTGGGTAGACAACTAGCTTGTAGAAAAAGTCTTAATCGCATTAAACTCATTTAAAAATTGCTTATCAGGAATGATCACTTTTCTCCCAGAAGTCATGAATTATAATATACAAAAACAAACAAACCTTTTTTTCCCAAACCAGGTTTGGGACAATTTCTCTTTTACAGGTTTTTTCAGACCTTTCTTCCCTGCATTGCCAACTCCTACCCTTAAAAAAAAAAAAAAGTGTGTGTATACTATCAGGCCTTATTATATGCATACATCTAATTCATTCAACAGAAAACATTTTGATTGAGCTTCTGTTATGTACTAGGCATTGAATTAGGTGTGTAGTAGTGAACAAACAGACAAGAATACCTGTCCACGTGGAGCTAATATTCTATTTTATTATATCCTGATAAATTTTGTGGAGAAAAACAGCACAATGGAAGTGGATAGGAATTAGTGGAGGGTTGAGATTTTAAACAAGAGTAGTCGAGAAAAGTGTTACTTTGAAGAAGATATTTGAGCAAAGACCCAAAGAGACCTGAACAAAATGAAGTTGCAAACTCATGCCAGATGAAAAACAGTTTTAAGTAGATGCAATGATGTTCTCAACCCTTTTGGGTTCCAGAACCAGATTCCAGTGTGTGTGTATGTGTTGGGGGGGAGGGTTTTCCCACACACACACCACCAAACAATTCTTGAATGCCAATAGGGTGTCCAAGAAAATTCTGATGCTCTCTGTCCAGAGATAGTACCAGATTCCCCAGGTTAAGGGCTCTGTCCTACAAGACTGCCCACCATACCCTACTCCAGGCATGGATTCCAAGCCCCAGGCTGTTATCTGTGCTTCTGACCTACTGGTTACAGATTGGAGGTTCCAATGATCTCCTCGTTAGGTTTGATTAATTTTCTAGAGTGCCTCACAACTCAGAAAACACTTAATTTTACCAGTTTAATAAAGGACACGGTAATGGATACAAATTAACAGCCAGATGATATATAGGGCAAGGTCCCAAATAAAGGAGCTCCTATCCTCATAGAATTTGGGGCCTGGCTCAGTGGCACGTGGGAGCATTCTGGTTCCCCAAGCATACAAACTGTCTTCAACAAAGAAACAGGATTCAAGGGAGCACAGTGTGGTAAGATCTTGTCAGGGGGGGTTGTGAAGGCTTCATTGCATAGTCATGATTGACCAAATTATTGGCCATTGACTGATTCAACCTTCAGCCCCAGTGGGTCCAAAAGTCTCTTATTAATAGGACAAGACACCCATTTCACCTTTAGGACTCTTCAGTGTTTTCAGGAACTGTGGATGATGACCAAATATACCTGTGTTACTCTAGGGGGAAAATCTTGGGACAAAATATCTTTGAAACCGAAATCAGTCAAAAGGAAAAATAAAGTGGGAGAAACCCATTTATTGCTTACAAGGAGTCATCCTGCATCTCTCTCGACCTGGCTGCAGAAGAAGAGAGAGCTCCACCCAACCTCTCTAATCCAGATAAGCCCTAGCTCACCCATGTAGTTACCTATTTGATATGGAGATGGACTACTTCGCTCCACCCCTTGTAAACACCTATTGATATAGATATGTACTAAAGCCAGGAGAGAGATTCTGGAAATATTGCAATTTTAGCCACAGCCCACCGCTGCAGAAATCTTGCCTCACAATCTCCATGTTCCCCATCTTCCGCAATGACCCCTGTGTGAGAAAACTGTGGAGCATTGTAACCAGACTAATAACATAAAAATGATAATCCTCAAGTGGAGGATTCAGCTAGGTTCAAAGTCCTATGCAGATTAAGTCCATGGCTCGCCCCTTCCACAGGCAGGCAGTAGCTGAACAGTAGGGAGTTCAGTGTTCTCATCACTCAGCAGCTGTGGCCAGGGAGTGGGTCCAGGCCACAGAGACTATAGAAGAAAAATAAACTTAAGAGCAATTAGATACATGTTTTAATGACACCAGCATAGGCAAATCTTGTCCATCAGGTAGGATACATGCAGAGTGGTCCTGTGATAGGACAGTGGTAGGAATAGTATCTCGTTCTGGTCTAGTATACTAGACTTTCATCCCCCTCCCTGTAGGAATTACAGATGGGTCAATATATAGGGCTATAGGAGGTACATGTACTGGCCAAAAAGATGAAACAAAACTTCCCTGTAAGATGCTCTTACCTCCCAGATTTGAGTATACTACTGTGATCTTTGGGGGCCACTCTGCTGTTACTCCAGGAATATACATGAGGCCAGCTTCCAGGCCTTTCTCCCAAGGTGCCAGAAGGGCCAGCCATCACTGGTTCATGTGTCAAAATGTCCAGGGCCATACCCATTCAACAGTGTCTCCAGGGTTTAATGCAGTTGGGGCTGGCAGCAGGATGATGCTCTGCTGGCCATATCCTGGCTTCAATAACTCCTCTTTGGTTTGCACATACAGTTGTATAGGAGAGGCAGCAATGTGTGTTAGCACATCCACAGGGCTCCAGACTCCTTTTTGGGCTTCTCATTCAAATGCTGTAGCACTGTACATAAGAAAACTGACCAGCCCTGTAGACTATTGGTGTCCAACATCAGGCCAGATTTCAACAAACCATAGTACCTCTCTATCATGCCTTCCCTGGTAAGGTTATGTGGTACATGAAACTTCCACTTTATTCCTGTTGCTGCACCCATCCTTGTAACACATGTCCAATAAAGTGGGTGCCTTGATCACTCTCAGTCACCTGAAGTGGGTACCTTGATCACTCTCAATCACCTGCAGCTGGCCATAGGATACAAAGAGATGCTCTAGGCCCTTCTTGGTGGTTTGCTGATCTGCATGATGTGCAGGAAAAGCAACCAACAGTCCAGTAGCTGTGTCCACACAAGTCATGGCATACCGATATCGTTCTGATATGTGCAGGGGCCCAATATAGTCATCTGCCACCTGACAAGGGGTAACGGCCCCCTTACTATTGTCCCATGTTGCTGTGGGAGTTGATGTAAGTCCCTCTTAGAGCATGCAAGGCCTCTTTCCAGGCTCTGCTGACTTCTTCAAAGGTCAAAAGCAAGCCTCACTGATGGGCTACAGCCCATGTTGTCTTTTGCCCCACATGCAACAAACATTGATGTAACCATTGGGCTACAGCAGAGGTAGGCTTTCCTTCTAGCCAAAGCACCTGGGCCAATGTGTCTGCTTCATCATTCTCTGGGGATGCCAAAGGCAAATGGCTGGTCACATGATATACATAACTGTCTTAGTCTGACCAGAGGCCCATAGGTCTTGCCACAACTCTTGCCTCAAGAGGGGCTGGTGACCAACCATCCAGTTGGCATGGTACTATGTTGTTAGCAACAGGGTCAAGCCCCGATAGACAGCCCAGCTGTCAGTGCACACAACAATAGGGGAGGGCTCCTGGGTGATCACAAACCTCCTGCCTGAAACTCAGCCCATTGGTTGCTCCTCCCTTCTTCATCTTCCATCCATATTGTCTCAGTCTTAGGATAGAAACCATAGCCCTACACTTCAGGGGCTGCCCACGGCTGGAGCCACCTGTATATTACCTGTATACTATCTTCAGGTAGAGGGGATTTTCCCTCCTGATAAGGACTTTTGGCTACCAATGGCTCAAAAGCAAGTTCTTTCTACTTTCCACTGGTATAGGTCACTGGCCCCAATAAATGTTGGAGTTCTCCACTTAAGGGGCAGAAGAGAGGGTGCTATGCTGCTATAAATATGCACCCCATTTGGCCAGTTTAGGCATCTGTGCCAGGCCACTCCATGGCCTTTGGGTCCAGTCTCGCACACACCCCGTGATGGGATAGGTGGTTATTATCTTGGTCGGAGCTGTTCCAGTAATGGGCTCCATAGCCAGCAAGGCATGGTACACAGCAGCCAGTTGCTTCTCTATCAAGGTATACCGGACCTCTGCTCCTTTCCATAGTTGTGACCAGAATCCAATGCATTGGCGTGTCCATTCAAGCTGCTGCCAAATACCCCATCCATAACCATCTTCCGTTATATGAACGTCTAGCTCACAGGGTCTTGATGAGTCCATTACACCCAAAGCTTAGCAGCAGTAAAATCAGCTGCACATTTCTCATCCCAGTCCTGCCTGATGCCCTTTCATAATGCCTAGAAGGTCGAGTTAGAAATATTTGGTGAATTCATTAACAACCCCTGGTCACCAAATATTCAATAGAGAAAAACCCAAAAGTCCCATTCTGTCACAATATCAGACTCCTAAGTTCAGGATTTCTGAGTAATGCACAGTAGTACAAATAAGAGGGTGATAAATGGTAGTTTTTTCATCAAGTCCAGATGGATTCTCTTGATCTGACTGTCTGAAGTAAATACACAAGTTTTCTACACCTCACATATCTTGATTTGGAACAGGGTAGAACAGAGACAGACTGACCACAACATACATTTGCATTATGAAAGATGAAAACTGGAGGGCACAGTAGGTCGATTTTAATTCTGAATACAAAACTCCTGTAGGGTGAGAAATGATCTTTTAAGTCTTGCTGTCCTTCCTGGGAATAGCTTTTGCTCATTATTGTTCTTTCTTGTCCATTATTCTCTGTACACCTTGGCTCCCTCTGGGAAGTTCTTCCTATTCCATTATCCTAGCCCCCATCTAAAAAGGGCTTTTGAGAATATGCCATCCTTGTGCAGCTTTCTTAGCCCGCTTTCTTTTTTACCTCCAGTGGCTGTTTTATGTCTGAAATAGTTGCAGTTTCTTTTTTTTCTTTTGATATTACTAATGTACAATTACATGAGCAACATTATGGTTATTAGACTCTCCTTATTATCAAGTCCCAACCACATACCCCATTACAGCCACTGTCCGTCAGTGTAGTAAGATGCTATAGAATCACTACTTGTCTTCTCTGTGTTATACTGCCTTTCCTGTATCCACCCCCCCCCCGCTACATTATGTGTACTAATCATAATACCCCTTTCCCCCCCTTATCCCTCCCCTCCCACCCATCCTCCTCAGTCCCTTTCCCTTTGGTAGCTCTTAGTCCATTCTTGGGTTCTGTGAGTCTGCTGCTGTTTTGTTCCTTCAGTTTTTTCATTTCTCTTATACTCCACAGATGAATGAAATCATTTGATACTTGTCTTTCTCCGCCTGGCTTATTTCACGGAGCATAATACCCTCTAGCTCCATCCATGTTGTTGCAAATGGTAGGATTTGTTTTCTTCTTATAGCTGAATAATATTCCATTGTGTATATGTACCACATCTTCTTTATCCATTCATCTACTGATGGACACTTAGGTTGCTTCCATTTCTTGGCTATTGTAAATAGTGCTGCAATAAGCATAGGGGTGCATATGTCTTTTTCAAACTGGGCTGCTGCATTCTTAGGGTAAATTCTTAGGAGTGGGATTCCTGGGTCAAATGGTATTTCTATTTTGAGTTTTTTGAGGAACCTCCATACTGCTTTCCACAATAGTTGAACTAATTTGCATTCCCACCAACAGTGTAGGAGGGTTCCCCTTTCTGCACATCCCTGCCAACATTTGTTGTTGTTTGTGTTTTGGGTGGTGGCCATCCTTACTGGTGCGAGGTGATATCTCACTGTAATTTTAATTTGCATTTCTCTGATGATTAGCGATGTGGAGCATCTTTGTGCCTGTTGGCCATCTGAATTTCTTCTTTGGAGAAGTGTCTGTTCAGCTCCTCCGCCCATCTTTTAAATGACTTATTTGCTTTTTGTTTGTTCAGGTGCATGCTCTTTATATAATTTGGATGTCAACCCCTTATGGGATATATCATTCATGAATATATTCCCTCATACTGTAGAATGTCTTTTTGTTCTACTGATGGTGTCCTTTGCTGTACAGAAGTCTTTTAGTTTAATATAGTCCCACTTGTTCATTTTTGCTTTTGTTTCCCTTGTCCAGGGAGATATGTTCATGAATAAGTTGTTCATGTTTATATCCAAGAGATTTTTGCCTATGTTTCTTTCTAAGAGTTTTATGGTTTCGTGAGTTATGTTCAAGTCTTTGATCCATTTTGAGTTTACTTTTGTGTATGGGATTAGACAATGATCCAGTTTCATTCTCTTACATGTAGCTGTCCAGTTTTGAAGAGGCTGTCATTTCCCCATTGTATATCCATGGCTCCTTTATGGTATATTAATTAACCATATATGCCTGGATTTATATCTGGGCTCTCTAGTCTGTGGATTTGGTCTATTCTTGTGCCAGCACCAAACTGTCTTAATTACTGTGGCTTTGTAGTAGAGCTTGAAGTCAGGGAGTGTAATTACCCCCACTTTGTTCTCCCTTCTCAGGATTGCTTTGGCTATTTGGGGTCTTTTGTGGTTCCATATGAATTTTGAACTATTTTCTCTAGTTCATTGAAGAATGCTGTTGGTATTTTGATATGGATTGTATTGAATCTGTAGATTGCTTTAGGCAGGATGGCCATTTTGACCACATTAATTCTTCCTATCCATGAGCAGGGGATGTGTTTCCATTATTTGGTATCTTCTTTAACTTCTCTCATGAGTGTCTTGTTGTTTTCAGAGTATAAGTCTTTCACTTCCTTGGTTAGGTTTATTCCTAGGTATTTTATTCTTTTGGAGGCAATTGTGAATGGAATTGTTTTCCTGATTTCTCTTTCTGCTAGTTCATCGTTAGTGTATAGGAATGCAACTTTGCTGAATTCAGATATTAGATCTCATAGGTTTGGAGTGGATTCTTTAGGGTTTTTTATGTACAATGTCATGTCATATGCAAACAGGGACAGTTTGACTTCTTCCTTACCAATCTGGATGCCTTTTATTTCTTTGTGTTGTCTGATTGCTGTGGCTAGGACCTCCAGTACTATGTTGAATAGAAGTGGGGAGAGTCGGCATCCTTGTCTTGTTCCTGAACCTAAAGGAAAAGCTTTCAGCTTCTCACTGTTAAGTGTAATGTTGGCTGTGGGTTTGTCATATATGGCCTTTATTATGTTGAGGCACTTGCCCTCTATATCCATTTTGTTGAGAGTTTTTATCATGCATGGATGTTGAATTTTGTCGAATGCTTTTCAGCATCTATGGAGATGATCATGTGGTTTTTGTCTTTTTTGTTGATGTTGTGGATGATGTTGATGGATTTTCGAATGTTGTACCATCCTTGCATCCCTGGGATGAATCCCACTTGATCATGATGGATATTTGATAAAATTCAGCAGTGAAATTGTCTGGTCAAGGGGGTTTGTTCTTAGGTAGTTTTTTGATTACCAATTCAATTTCTTTGCTGGTAATTGGTCTATTCAGATTTTCTGTTTCTCCCTGAGTCATACTTGGAATGTTGTATTTTTCTAGAAAGTTGTCCATTTCTTCTAGATTATCCAGTTTGTTACCATATAAATTTTCATAGTATTCTCTCATAATTCTTTGTATTTCTGTGGTGTCATGGTGATTTTTCCTTTCTCATTTCTGATTCTGTTTATGTATGTAGACTCTCTTTTTTTCTTGATAAGTCTGCCTAGGGGCTTATCTATTTTGTTTATTTTCTCAAAGAACCAGCTCTTGGTTTCATTGATTCTTTCTATTGTTTTATTCCTCTCAATTTTATTTATTTCTACTCTAATCTTTATTATGTCCCTCCTTCTACTGACTTTGAGCCTCACTGGTTCTTCTTTTCCTAGTTTCGTTAATTGTGAGTTTAGACTGCTCATTGGGGATTGTTCTTCTTTCCTGAGGTAGGCCTGTATTGCAATATATTTCCCTCTTAGCACCGCCTTTGCTGTGTCCCACAGATTTTGTGGTATTGAATTATTGTAGTCATTTGTCTCCATATATTGCTCGATCTCTGTTTTTATTTGGTCTTTGATCCATTGATTATTTAGGAGCATGTTTTTAAGCCTCCATGTGTTTGTGGGCTTTTTCATTTTCTTTCAGTAATTTATTTCTAGTTTCATACCCTTGTGATCTGAGAAGCTGATTGGTACAATTTCAATCTTTTTAAATTTACTGAGGTTCTTTTTGTGGCCTAGTATATGATCTATTCTTGAAAATGTTCCATGTGCACTTGAGAAGAATGTGTATTCTGTTGCTTTTGGATGGAGTGTTCTGTAGATCTCCGTTAGGTCCAGTTGTTCTAATACATTATTCAGTACCTCTGTCTCTTATTTATTTTCTGTCTGGTTGATCTGTCCTTTGGAGTGAGTGGTGTGTTTACGTCTCCCAAAATGAATGAATTGCCTTCTATTTTCCCCCTTTAATTCTGTTAGTATTTGTTTCACATATGTAGGTGCTCCTGTGTTGGGTGCATAGATATTTATGATAGTTATATCCTCTTGTTGGACTGACCCCTTTATCATTATATAATGTCCTTCTTTGTCTCTTGTTACATTCTTGTTTTGAAGTCTATTTTGTCTGATACAAATACTGCAACTTCTGCTTTTTTCTCCCTATTAGTTGCATGAAAATTTTTTTTCTATCCCTTTACTTTCAGTCTGTGTATGTCTTTGGGTTTGAAGTGAGTCTCTTACAGGCAGCATAGATGGGTCTTGTTTTTTTATCCATTCAGTGACTCTATGTGTTTTGATTGGTGCTTTCAGGCCATTTACATTTAGGGTGATTATCGATAGGAATGTACTTATTGCCATTGCGGGCTTTAGATTTGTGGTTACTAAAGGTTCAAGGGAAATTCCCTCACTATCTAACAGTCTAATTTAACTCACTTCGTATGCTATTACAAACAAAACCTAAATATTCTTTTTTTCCCCTCCTTTTTCTTCCTCCTCCATTCTTTGTATGTTATGAATCATATTCTGTACTCTTTCTCTATCCTTTGGGTGACATCTATTTAGTCTTAGGCATACTTCCATCTCAAAATGCACTGGCGAAGTGGTTTGTGGGAGGTAAATTCTCTCAGCCTATGCTTATCTGAAAATTGTTTAATCCCTCCTTCAAATTTAAATGATAACCTTTCCAGGTAGAGTATTCTTGGTTTGAGGCCGTTCTGCTTCATTGCATTAAATATATCATGCCACTCCCTTCTGGCCTGTAAGGTTTCTGGTGAGAAATCTGATGATAGCTTGATGGGTTTTCCTTTGTATGTGATCTTCTTTCTCTTTCTAGCTGCTTCTAAAAGTCTATCTTTATCCTTGATCTTTGCCATTTTAAGTATTATATGTCTTGGTGTGTGTTGTCTTCCTTGGGTCCCTTGTGTTGGGAGATCTTTGCATCTCCATGGCTTGAGTGACTATCTCCTTCCCCAGATTGGGGAAGTCTTCAGCAATTACCTCCTCAATGACACTTTCTATCCCTTTTTCTTTCTCTTCTTCTTCTGGTACCCCTATTATGCAAATATTGTTTCATTTGGATTGGTCACACAGTTTCCTCAATATTCTTTCATTCTTAGAGATTCTTTTTTCTCTCTGTGCCTCCATTTTTTGTATTCTTCTCTAATTTTCATTCCATTTACTGTCTCTTCTACTAATCTAATCTGCTTTTAAATCCCTCCGTTGTATGTTTCATTTCAGATATGGAATTTCTTAATGATTGAATCTCTATCTTAAATTCGTTCCTCAGTTCTTGAATATTTTTCTGTACCTCCATAAGCATGTTTATAATTTTTATTTTGAACTCTCTTTCAGGAAGATTGGTGAGTTCAGTTTCATTTGGCCCTCTTTCTGGGGTTTGTGACATTTTGGTCTGAACCATGTTCTTTTGACATTTCATATTTCTGTGTGGTGCCCTCTAGTGCCCAGAAGCTCCAGTTTCTGGAGCTGCTCAGCCCCTAGAGTGAGGTTGGGGGTCATAGGGGAGAGGAGCTGGTGCATGGGGGGGAGGAAAATTCCTGATTCCCATCTGCCGTTCCTGTCTCCAGTATCAGAGTCAGTGGGCTGAGCACACAGGTGTAAGCTTCTGTGCTTTGCATCTCTAGCTGTTGTTGGCGGGGCCTCCCTCTGACTGGCCTGACACCAGCACAGTGAATGCCGGTTCGCGAGCCGGTGCTGTCAGGCCAGGAGGGAGGCTCGGTAGGCTGAGTATCACAGTGGGGGGCCTCAGGGCTGAGTAGCCAGCCAGGGGAATGGAGAGCCTGAAGCTCCTCAAAGTTCCCAATCTGCTGGGAGGAGCACACCCAGACAACCTTGTCCCCCATTCCTTTTCCTGCGCGGCAAGGTCCTTGCTAATCCTGCCACTTCAGCAGCCCTCTCACTGCTAGGAAGCCTCTCAGACCGCCTGCCTTTCCCTTGTCCCAGAGCAGCCGGGTGTGGATCCCATCCTCCACAAATGGCCGGAATCTGTCTCTCAAGCACTCCACCTGTCCCACCTCCCCATCCTCCAAAGCACCACACAATGTAGGTTTCTGCTTGCAAAGCAGATCTCCAGGGATAGGTGTTCAGCAGTCACAAGCTTCCACCTACTCCTCACTCTGTTTCTCTTCCTCCTGCTGGTGATTTGGGGTGGGGAAGGGCCTGGGTCCCGCCGGATCAAGGCTTTGGTATGTTATCCTCTTTTGTGAGGTCTGCTCTGTTTGTGAGGTCTGTATGCAGTCTGGTGCAGCCTTCTTTCCTGTTGCTGTATTAGGGTTAGGTGTATTAACTATATTTTTGCACTATCTGTGGTTTTGGGAGGAGTTCTCTGTCTCACCTTTTATGCCGCCATCTTCAGTCTCCTCATTAGTTGCAGTTTCTTATAGTTCAGGTAGTTCAGTTGTCTCCAAGACTTCTTACATGTGACTCCACTCAGCCCCAGGTGTCTATAGTCACACTTGTTATATTTAAATTTATCTTTTTTTCTTGGCCTTGGGCCTGTCTCTTTCTCATCCTAATGCAAGTACTGAGGTAGGGCAGGGACATGGGACAAGCATAATGATTACCTTTTCCTGCCTATGATGAAAAATGCTGAGATATAAACAGTATAGTAAGAACAGGAGGGACTCCATCTTAAGACTAAGATTCCATTTTAAAAAACAGAGAGTTGAGAAGTAAGATTCCTAACATATTCTCTGGTAATCATACAATAACCCTACAGTCTCCCGTAAGGCAGGGCAGGCAGTCTTAGCTGGTATGTCCCCACTGCTTGAGGGTAACCACTATCTTGGAGAAGAGCAGGATAAATAAATCCCTTGTGTTGGGTTTATTTAGCAGAATTAGCTGGATGACTGATAACAAGAGAAGAGGAGACATGGTATCTTGCCAGAGATAAGCATCTTGGGTCCACGTCAAGCCTACACCAAACAACTCCCCCACCCCGCCCTTTGCCCCATTCTTAAAAGCCTTAAAAGACAGAATTCCCAAACTTTAAGTGTGCCTCCTCTCTGAGGATGCCCTCACTTTCCTTTAAGTGCATATTTTCAAATAAAGCTTTCTCACTGTTCAGATTATTGCAGTTTTTCTCTTTGCTATTTCATTTTATTTCCAAGTCTTTACTCTGTCTCCACTTTACTCCTAATATGTAGGAAGGGACTGCCAAGAACTCAGATTTGGGCCTGCATGTTTCCATCGCCTGGGTAACCTGGACAAAACTGCTACTGTGCTAGCTTCTCTTAGTAGCCTGCCTGAAAATCTCCTTTGGGAAGTTCTGAGAACATAATGTCACTCCGTCCTGTGTTCTATGTCTCCCCAAATCCTGGAGTGGTAGGGGCTAGGCCCCATGGATGCTGATCCAAGCAGACTCAGGATGCTAGGTGACCCTCAATTCAGGATTTGGCAAGGGAATCTGCCCCAGGCCGAGAACTTTCCCTCTTTCCCTCTGCATTCTCCTGTTCTCTGCTGCCTGCAAGACGGCTGCCATTCCCTGCTGCTCTCACTCTAATGAATTCCTTCTTTACCTACACTCTTCTGACCTGCTTGAGAATTGTTTCTCACCCAGAGTCAAGAACGCTCCCCTGTTCAGGGAGAGCTTTCTCCTAGTACTTCACCTAGTGTGCAGGGAGAGACCTCCCAGATGCAGCTGCCTTGCAGAGATCAGCTCCACAAACCAGCTGAACCTGAGAGGAGTGGATGAAGAGATTAAGGGAAACACAGAGAAATATATAAGAAAGACACGGAATGGGCGGGAAGGGAGGGATAAGAGGGAAAAAGGGGCATTACGATTAGCAGATGTAATGTTGGGGGGGCACGGGGAGGGCAGTACAACTCAGAGAAGACAAGTAGTGATTCTATAGCATCTCACTACGCTGATGGACAGTGACTGTAATGGGGTTGGTGGTGGGGACCTGATGAAGGGGTAGTTTAATAATCGTAATATTGCACATGTAATTGTAAATTAATGATAATAAAATAAATTATATTAAAAAAAAAGAAAGACACGGAAACCAAAGCTGGGATCAGGAGGTTCACTGGCCGCTGGTGACGCACAAGTGATGAAGTTTGTTTTCTGAGCACAGCTTATATACACAGGCTCATAATGATGTCACTTATGGACAGATCTCATATCCGATGTTGTCATTTCCACTTCTGGTGATCTGACTTCCGGGATATCATTTCCTGGTGTTCGGATCCGGTTGTTACTTCCAGGGCGACATCACTTCCAGCCCTCCCTGTCTCCCCCTTTTTACTTTATTAAAAATGAAGGTGATAGATATAATAGAGATTTTAGAAAGTCTCCCCTTAAATATCCCATTTTTAACATAGACTTTTCCTTAAGTTCTCATAGTGAAAGGTTAATTTCCCATGGTGTAACAGAAAAGTGGGATTATAACCACAGCATGGTTCTCAATCTGAACTGAACATGGGCAGTGAAGCAGCCATAGGAGGAGGAGGAGGCCTCTCTCAGAGATGGTGAAGGTTCATGCCTCGGGAAGGTCAGGGGGCTGCAGTTCTGTGCCCCACCTCAGTTGGCCCGCAAGTTCTCTCTTGATGACTCCTCTGTGACTGTGCCTGTCTGTCTTAAGTTGTTCCTTCCTTGAGGAATCTTACCCATCTCTGGTTGACCAGCCACCTTCTGGGGCCAATCAGGATAATGTCAGGCATGTGAGTGAAAGAGCGATATTTTTTCAGAGACTCAGTTCTCTGTCTCTTTGGTTATGTCTCTATGGCCTTCATGTCCATCACCTGCATTGGGGTTTCCTTGCCAGCTGGTGGGGCCCTAACGTAGGTAATATATTTTGGGGAACTCAGGCTATTAATTCTCTTTGGAGCAACAGGGTATGGAAGTTTCAGAAAGGACCATGTTTGGGAAGGAAGGAGAAAGATCACAGAACCAGCAAAACAGAAAGAAAGATGAAAAGATTGGAAAAACCTCAGAAAAATTTTAGAAGGCAAAATTTCAGGGGGGTGGGGGGCTGGGAGTTCTCCCACTTCTTTCTTTAATTGAAGTCATAAATGATGTTCGGTGTCGAGGGAAGTGGACGTCTGGGGTGGTCCTCATCTTCATCTCAGGAGCTGACTGCTGTATGATGATATTTTACCAGCCATTTGGGGAGCCAGTGAGGACCTGTAGCAGAAATGACCTTTCCCCCAGATAAGCACCACTGCTGGAATCTAGTTATTTACCAGTTTAGGAATAATAAACTATAAATGGCAAGAGACTTACAATTTACAGTGCTTAAATATCTGAGGAGAACTTACTATAAGACAGTTGATATAAGGATATTTGGATATATCTATAATATAAAACATTTAATAATGTTTAGCATTATTCCTTTGACAGAGCTTCCCATGTAATTATATATCAGATAAGTAAGCTGAATTAACAAAATATTTTCCTTAATGAGGAGAAAAAAATTCCTCTGACATGTTTAAGGAGCCCTCTGGAAAATATCAGAGTTAACTAGAGGTAAAAGCACCTTTTTAAATTTGGTTTTGGAAAGTTGTCAAAGGAAAGATTTTTCAGGCACTTGCTTAAATAGAATTGTAGGTTATTATTAAATAATACTTATTATTTAACCAGGATGACAATAAAAAGGTTTAAAGGCAAATACAGAAGGTTACACAGTTGTTAACAACACTTAGCGTACAGTCCTTTTAAGATCTTATTTTCTTGAGCACTCAATAAACAGCTGTACTTAAGAACAAGGTTACCTTCTTTTACTCTCAATATAATGCATTTCTACTCCTTATACCTTCTCTTATCAAAACACACATTCTTTAGCATACAGAAATATTTTCCTTATTATATTAAGTAGTTTTAATTAGAACTTAAAACCATTAGGTAACTTAACCTTCAGTGAACACTGAAAAATAGGCCATTGTAAACTGTTACACCACCATTCCTCAGATTGATAAATTTATGAACATATTTTATCATTTCTGGAAATGTGCCTTACAGCACAATTTCTCACTGAGCACAAAATATGTCCATATAACAGCAAAACTTTAAGAATTTAGGTTACCACAAAAATTCTCAGGCTGTTTGCAGACATACAGACTGTTATACATTAACACACTATTATTATTAAGATGTTCATTTGCTACACTTGTTTACTTATTTTTAGCAACCATGCAAGATTACTGACAAAACTTTTCCAAACATTAGACAAAGTCAAGTCTTTCTTTAAGTACCTTTCTGAAAGATATAACAGATAACATTAACTTAAATGACTTTAAGTAAACGTAGGCAGCTGATAACTATAAGGATATATTCGTTTCAGTAAAACTTAAATTAGAATTAATGCTTAATATCTTTTATTAAAATTTCTGGAAGTTTTAGAATGCCCAATTTTTACAAGGACTTGTTTGTAAATTAATTTTTATTAGTACCATCCGGAGATAAAAAATATTTTTCATTTACACATTTAGACATACATACATTGAGACATAATGACTACAGTCAACATAAAAACACATACACAGAAACTGATACAAAGATTTTTCAACTACTAACACCCAAGTGCAAAATGATAATGTAATTGTGGGCTGAGCTATTGTTTTTTGCTAAAAGTTAAGATGGAATCCATCCTGCCTTCTACTATGTAGTTTATGGCTGGGCTTGCATGCTAAATTAATTGCTCAGTTTTCAAATTACTAGAGAGAATGAGGTAGACTTGCACAGGGAGGGAGCAGGAGATAAGGAGAGGTTATTTGAGGCTTTCCAAGGTCAGCTAGCACTGACTCGGAGTCCATAGGTGGATCCGCGTCATCATTATCCTTCCGCCTCCCACCCCCCCATCCCCATGCCCCGATAACACAGATTCTTTTCTTTTTTAGTAGTAGCGATTTTTTTATATTGGCATCATTAATCTACAATTACATGTGCAACATTATGGTTACTAAACTCCCCACATCATCAAGTCCCCCCCACATACCCCATTACAGTCAATGTCCATCAGCGTAGTGAGATGCTATAGAATCACTACTTGTCTTCTCTGAGTTGTACAGCCCTCCCTGTGCCCCCCCTACATTATGTCTGCTAATCGTATTGGCCCTATTTCCCCCTTGTCCCTCCCTTCCCACCCATCTTCCCCAGTCCCTTTCCCTTTGGTAATGGTTAGTCCATTCTTGGGTTCTGTGAGTCTGCTGCTGTTTTGTTCCTTCAGTTTTTTTCTTTGTTCTTATACTCCACATATGAGTGAAATCATTTGATACTTGTCTTTTTTGGCTTGGCCTTATTTCACTGAGCATAATGCCCTCTAGCTCCATCTATGTGTTGCAAATGTCAGGATTTGTTTTCTTCTTATGGCTGAATAATATTCCATTGTGTATATGTACCACCTCTTCTTTATCAATTCGACTACTGATGGCCACTTAGGTTGCTTCCATTTCTTGGCTATTATAAATAGTGCTGCGATAAACATAGGGGTGCATATGTCTTTCTCAGACTGGGCTGCTGAATTCTTAGGGTAAATTCCCAGGAGTGGAATTCCTGGGTCAAATGGTATTTCTATTTTGAGTTTTTTGAGGAACCTCCATACAGCTTTCCACAGTTGTTGAACTAATTTACATTCCCACCAGCAGTGTAGGAGGGTTACTCTTTCTCCACATCCTCACCAACATTTGTTGTTGTTTCTGTTTTGGATGGTGGCCATCTTTACTGGTGTGAGGTGATATCTCATTGTGGTTTTAATTTGCATTTCTCTGATGATTAGCGATGTGGAGCATCTTTTCATGTGCCTGTTGGCCACCTGAATTTCTTCTTTGGAGAACTGTCTGTTCAGATCCTCTGCCCATCTTTTAAATGGCTTATTTGCTTTCTGTTTTTTGAGGTGCGTGAGCTTTTTATATATTTTGGATGTCAACCCCTTATCAGATACGTCATTTATGAATATATTCACCCATACTGTAGGATTTCTTTTTGTTCTACTGATGGTGTCCTTTGCTGTACAGAAGCTTTTCAGCTTGATATGGCCCCCCTTGTTCATTTTTGCTTTTGTTTCCCTTGCCCGGGGAGATATGTTCATGAAGAAGTTGCTCATGTTTATGTCCAAGAGATTTTTGCCTATGTTTTTTTTCTAAGAGTTTTATGGTTTCGTGACTTACATTCAGGTCTTTGATGCACTTTAAATTTACTTTTGTGTATGGGGTTAGACCATGATCCAGTATCATTCTCTTACATGTAGCTGTCCAGTTTTGCCAACACCAGGTGCTGAAGACGCTGTCATTTCCCCATTGTATATCCATGGCACCTTTATCGTATATTAATTGATCATATATGTTTGGGTTAATATCTGGACTCTCTATTCTGTTCCACTGGTCTGTGGGTCTGTTCTTGTGCCAGTACCAAATTGTCTTGATTACTGTGGCTTTGTAGTAGAGTTTAAAGTCAGGGAGCGTAATTCCCCATGCTTTATTCTTCCTTCTCAGGATTGCTTTGGCTATTCGGTGTCTTTTGTGATTCCATATGAATTTTAGAATTATTTGTTTCAGTTTGTTGAAGAATGCTGTTGGTGTTTTGATAGGGACTGCATTGAATCTGTAGATTGCTTTAGGTAGTATAGCCATTTTGACAATATTTATTCTTCCTATCCAAGAGCATGGGATGAATTTCCATTTGTTAGTGTCCTCTTTAATTTCTCTTAGGGGTGTCTTGTAGTTTTCAGGGTATGTCTTTCACTTCCTTGGTTAAGTTTATTCCTAGGTATTTTATTCTTTTTGATGCAATTGTGAATGGAATTGTTTTCCTGATTTCTCTTTCTGTTAGTTCATCATTAGTGTATAGGAAAGCAACAGCTTTCTGTGTATTCTGTATCCTGCAACTTTGCTGAATTCAGATATTAGTTCTAGTAGTTTTGGAGTGGATTCTTTAGCGTTTCTTATGTACAATATCATGTCATCTACAAATAGTGACAGTTTGAGTTCTTCTTTACCAATCTGGATGCCTTGTATTTCTTTGTTTTGTCTGACTGCCGTGGCTAGGACCTCCAGTACTATGTTGAATAACAGTGGGGAGAGTGGGCATCCCTGTCTTGTTCCCAATCTTAGATGAAAAGCTTTCAGCTTCTCGCTGTTAAGTATGATGTTGGCTGTGGGTTTGTCATATATGGCCTTTATGATGTTGAGGTACTTGCCGTCTATACCCATTTTATTGAGAGTTTTTATCATGAGTGCATGTTCAATTTTGCTGAATGCTTTTTCAGCATCTATGGAGATGATAATGTGGTTTTTGTTGTTATTTTTGTTAATGAGGCAGATGATATGGATGGATTTTTTAATGCTGTACCATCCTTGCATCCCTGAGATGAGTCCCACTTGATCATGCTGTATGATCCTCTTGATGTATTTTTGATTTCGGTTTGATAATATTTTGTTGAGTATTTTTGCATCTATGTTCATTAGGGATATTGGTCTGTAATTTTCTTTTTGGTGGGGTCTTTGCCTGGTTTTGGTATTAGTGTGATGCTGGCTTCATAGAATGAGTTTGGAAGTATTCCCTCCTCTTCTATTTTTTGGAAAACTTTAAAGAGAATGGGTATTATTTCTTTTCTATATGTCTGATAAAATTCAGCGGTGAATCCATCAGGTCCGGGGGTTTTGTTCTCGGGTAGTTTTTGATTACCAATTCAATTTCGTTGCTGGTAATTGGTCTGTTTAGATTTTCTGTTTCTTCCTTGGTCAGTCTTGGGAGGTTGTATTTTTCTAAGAAGTCCATTTCTTCTAGGTTTTCCAGCTTGTTAGCATATAGATTTTCATAGTATTCTCTAATAATTCTTTGTATTTCTGTGGGGTCCGTCGTGATTTTTCCTTTCTCATTTCTGATTCTGTTTATGTGTGTAGATTCTTTTTCTCTTAATAAGTCTGGCCAGGGCTTTATCTATTTTGTTTATTTTTTCAAAGAACCACCTCTTGGTTTCATTGATTTTTTTCTATTGTTTTATTCTTCTCAATTTTATTTATTTCTTCTCTGATCTTTATTATGTCCCTCCTTCTGCTGACTTTGGGCCTCATTTGTTCTTCTTTTTCCAATTTCAATAATTGTGACTTTATACTATTCATTTGGGATTGTTCTTCCTTCTTTAAATAGGCCTGGATTGCAATATACTTTCCTCTTAGAACTGCCTTTGCTGCATGCCAAGAAGTTGGGCCTTTGTGATGTTGTTGTCATTTGTCTCCATATATTGTTTGATCTCAGTTTTAATTTGGTCGTTGATCCACTGATTATTTAGGAGCATGTTGTTAAGCCTCATTGTGTTTGTGAGCCTTTTTGTTTTCTTTGTATAATGTATTTCTAGTTTTATACCTTTGTGATCTGAGAAGTTGGTTGGTAGAATTTCAGTCTTTTTAAATTTTCTGAGGTTCTTTTTGTGGCCTTGTATGTGGTCTATTCTGGAAAATGTTCTATGTGCACTTGAGAAGAATGTGTATCCTGCTGCTTTTGGGTGTAGAGTTCTGTAGATGTCTGTTAGGTCCATCTGTTCTAGTGTGTTGTTCACTGCCTCTGTGCCCTTACTTATTTTCTGTCTGCTTGATCTGTCCTTTTGAGTGAGTGGTGTTTTGAAGTCTCCTAAAATGAATGCATTGCTTTCTATTTCCTCCTTTAATTCTGTTAATATTTGTTTCACATATGCTGGCGCTCCTGTGTTGGATGCATATATATTTATAATGGTTATGTCCTCTTGTTGGACTGACCCCTTTTTCATTATGTAATGTCCTTCTTTATCTCTTGCTAGTTTCTTCGTTTTGAGGTCTATTTTGTCTCATACAAGTACTGCAACACCTGCTTTTTTCTCCTTGTTGTTTGCATGAAATATCTTTTTCCATCCCTTCACTTTTAGTCTGTGTATATCTTTGGGTTTGAGATGAGTTTCTTGTAGGCAGCATATAGATGGGTCTTGCTTTTTTATCCATTCTATTACTGTGTCTTTTGATTGGTGCATTCAGTCCATTTACATTTAGGGTGATTATCGATAGATATGCACTTGTTGCCATTGCCGGGTTTAGATTCGTGGTTACCAAAGGTTCAAGGGTAGCTTCTTTATATCTAACTGTCTAACTAAACTCTCTTGTTAAGCTATTATAAATACAGTCTGATGATTCTTTATTTCTCTCCCTTCTTATTCTTCCTCCTACATTCTTTATATGTTAGGTGTTTTATTCTGTTCTCTTTTGCATTTCCTTTGACTGCTTTTGTGGATAGTTGATTTTATTTTTTGCCTTTAGTGAGTATTTGGATGGTCTTATTTCTTTGCTATGGTTTTATTTTCTCTGGTGACATCTTTTTAACCTTAGGAGTGCTTCCATCTAGAGCAGTCTCTTTAAAATATCCTGTAGAGGTAGTTTGCAGGAAGCAAATTCCAACTTTTGCTTGTCTGGAAATTGTTTAATCCCTCCCTCAAATTTAAATGATAATCGTGCTGGATACAGTATTCTTGGTTCAAGGCCCTTCTGTTTCATTGCATTAAATATATCATGCCATTCTCTTCTGGCCTGTAAGGTTTCTGTTGAGAAGTCTGATGATAGCCTGATGGGTTTTCCTTTGTAGGTGATCTTTTTTCTCTCTCTGTCTGCCTTTAATAGTCTGTCCTTGTCTTTGACCTTTGCCATTTTAATTATTATGTGTCTTGGTGTTGTCTTCCTTGGGTCCCTTGTGTTGGGAGATCTGTGGGCTTCCAAGGTCTGAGAAATTATTTCCTTTCCCAGCTTGGGAAAGTTTTCAGCAATTATGTGTTCAAAGACACTTTCTATCCCTTTTCTCTCTCTTCTTCTTCTGGTACTCCTATAATGCGAATATTGTTCTGTTTGGATTGGTCACACAGTTCTCTTAATATTCTTTCATTCCTAGAGATCCTTTTATCTCTCTCTCTGCCTCAGCTTCTCTGTACTCCTGTTCTCTAATTTCTATTCCATTAACAGTCTCTTGCACCTCGTTCAGTCTGCTCTTAAGCCTGTCAATCAATTGTTTCATTTCTGTAATGTCCCTCCTGACTTCATCCCTTCGCTCTTGAATATTTCTCTGTAGGTCCATCAGCATGGTTATGACTTTCATTCTGAATTCTT
This sequence comes from Smutsia gigantea, assembly GCA_032199065.1. NCBI lineage: Eukaryota > Metazoa > Chordata > Mammalia > Pholidota > Manidae > Smutsia > Smutsia gigantea. Next base: position 252,891 of record JAVSCE010016299.1, read on the forward strand.
TTTCAGGAAGTTTGTTTAAATCTATCCCACCAGGCCCTCTCTCTGGGGTTGTCTGGGTGATTTTTGACTGGACCAGATTTTTCTGTCTTTTCATGGTGATAGAAGTGGTCGCAGGCAGGTGACAACGTGTGTCAGCTGGGAGAACAATGTCCCTTCCTGCTTGTTGTTCTCCTTGCCCTTCTTTTCAGCCTGTGCCAGTTACCTGCACACCGGAGGCAGTCTCTGGGATAATTCCAAGCTGCCTTGGGCAGGGCGGACCTCAGGCTAGCCTAGAGCACTGCGGGGGTTTGAATCCATGCCAGGTGCATTCTCCAGCAAGTCTGGCGCAACTTGGTGACTTCCGGACCTTGCTCTGGCTTTTGCGGCCTTTCCCGGTTAGCTGCGGGCCCGCCGCGAGGAAATTCTGTGGTTGCTGTGGGCGGGGCCGCCCTCCCACTGTTCCGCAGCTGTGGCGGATTGGCTGGTCTGTTTGCAGCACCCCCCAGGGGGAATGAATGGCAGGCTGCTTATCATCGTGAGGGGCTTCGGCGGGGTTGATTTACCCGGCAGCTGGCTAGGGGGCCCGAAATTCTTCAAGATTCCCAGCCTGCTGGACTGAGTGTGCTGAGATGATTTTGTTCAGCTGTTGGGTCCTTGTCTCTTTAAGACTTCTAAAAAAGTGCCCGCTTTTATTTTCTCCCAGGGGAGCTGGCTGTGGGGACCCCCTTGCAGTCTCCATCTCGGATCCTGCCCTTCCATTTCTCTAATCTCCAGTACACCTTGTGATGTGTGTCTGTGCTCCCGGTGCAGATTACCAGGGCTGGTTATTTAGCAGTCCTGTGTTTCCACTCCCTCCCCACTCTGATTCTTTTCTTCCCACCGGTGAGCTGGGGTGGGGGAGTGCTCGGGTCCTGCCAGGTCGCGGCTTTGTATCTTACCCCTCTCATGTGGCGCTTAGTTCTTGCATTTGTAGATGTAGCCTGGCTGTTGTACTGTATCTTCTGGTCTGTCTTTTAGGAATAGTTGTATTTTCACAAATATATATGGTTTTGGGAGGAGACTTTTGCCGCCCTACTCACACTGCCATCTTGAGCCCCTCTCCCAAATTCTTTTTGAAGGTACTGTTGTTTCTCCTGGTTCAGTTCCTGCTCATATTCAGGAAGGAAAGATTCATCACTCCCTGCAGCTGTGGATTTTACAAGTGCCTCATAGCCAGTCACTGCCTGTTTAAGTTGTTCAGCCACAGTGTTCCCTTCGAGAGGTTTATCTGGCAAATGGGAGGTTTCAGGGGAGGGGGCTAAACTTTCTTTCACTAAATTCCACAAAGCAAATGTTTCCATGGGAAAGTCCTGAGGCTCATGGAGAGTGAAGTGCTGTTTAAGCTGCAGCTCCACTTCTTGCCAAGTCTGTTTAAAGGCAAGAAAAGATTTTAACTGCTGGCTACACACATTACTGCCACAGGTGTGAAGCATAGCTTTAAGTATATGTACAAAGATTTCTTGGTCTTTTGTTCCAAACTGTCCCATGTTTATAGCAATCAAGCATATATACAAAATTTTTACAGTCAACCCAACAGTCCTTTGACCCTTGCTATCCCAAGTTTTAATCCTGATTCCAATGCTCCCATACCATCCCCTGGACTTATATTAAGTCCATACCTTATTGACGTGTGTCTGTTCTCCTACAGGAGGCTCGTCAGTGAAATTGCCGGCTATCTATGCGAGACCTGACCCTTCTCATGTCCCCTTCACTCCATACTCAGGTCCCTGTTTGGGTACCACCTATGGAGACCAGCTCCACAAACCAACTGAACCTGAGAGGAGTGGATGAGGAGATGAAGGGAAACAGAAAGATTTAAGAAAGACACAGAAACCAAAGCTGGGATCAAGAGGTTCACTGGCCGCTGGTGGCAGACAAGTGACACAGTTTATTTTCTGAGCACAACTTACATACACAGGCTCATAATGATGTCACTTCAGGACTGATCTCATATCCAGTGTCGTCACTTCTGCTTCCAGTGATCCTACCTCCGATGTTATCGCTTCCTGATGTCTGGATCCAGTGATGTCACTTACGGGGTGACATCACATCCGGCCCTCCACACCGCCCAGCAACAGTACTTTGAGACTCCAAGTCTTCAAGGGGAAAAACACATCTTTAGTCTCCACCGCTTTATCTCCAGCTATTTTTTCATGGAAAGTTGTCATGAGCATCATAATATTAATTGGTATTTTCTGAGAAGTATTAAACTGTTGAGGAGTTTTAATGACGTGTATGCCTCCCTTCACCTTGATTTGATCCTTACTGCAAGGAGTTTTATTCAGATTTGTTTCCCTCAAACTCTCTCATTTTATTCTCAGTAGGGAATGAAAAGCAGTGAGTCCAGCAGCTCCCGGCAGTGTGCCCCTGGGTTGGGTCTCTGGCAGAGTGCTTCAGGCTCCTGCAGCATTTGCACCTCCTGCTGTGCCTAGCTGCTGATGGCAGCTAGTGGCTAGCAGTTTCCCCACTTCCCATGGCAGCTTTTTTAGCATATTGTTGCAGTGAAACACCTCCGAATGAATAGCTTCCCCCAGCCCCGCAGAGGGTGGGTGTCCAGCAATACCTGCAGGTGCAGCACCACACAACTTCTATGCCATCCACTTCTCTGGCATCTCTGTCATTGCCAAGGACCAAGTCCCCGCCACCAAGGTCTGGAACTCAGCACCAGCTGGAGGACTGTTTTTCCTTTGGACACTCAGTTGATTGTCCGCTCAGTGGTTGCTGAATCCATTATTTCTATATTCTTTCTCTTTATGTTTTAGCAGCCAATCCCTTGTTAATCCGATCTCCTCTTATAAAAATTGTTATATTAAACTTTCCCTGTGTGGTTTCTGTCTCCTGGATGGACCTTGATACACATATTAAGTGGTAAACAATCAAGCAAAATGCAGAAGATTTTATGCAGTATATTACCTTTTGTACAACAAAAATAAAAAATAACATATGTATACATATGTGTGTGTCTATTTTGGCAAAAAAAACCTAAAATAAACCAGAAATGAATGAAAATTATTACCTACAGGATGGTGGATAATGGGATATAATAGATATAGTTTTGACTGTTGAATGTTAGAGATATTTGTTTAAAAATAAATTAGAAGAGGAATTCAAATACCAATCCAATATTTATTATAGTGATTATTTTAATGTGTTAGAAAAAATGCTATTGTAGTTATGTATTTATTTTACAAAGAATTCTTTTTTATAGATGGTGAAATACTATGAATGAAATGATCTGGTGTATGGGATTCACTCAAAAAATACGTTGGGACTGAGTGGATACTGGGGAGGAGTATAGAAGAAATAAGATTGGCCTTGAATTGCTGACTGTTAAAGTAGGAGACAGGTATATTGATGGGAATTCATTATACCATTCTAACTTTTGTGTATGTTTAAAATTTTCCATTATCTAAAGTCAAAAATAAAAAGGAAAGAAGATATTCAATGACACTTGTTAAAGATGTCAAGGTAGATTTTATTCAGGACCATTGCAATAGGTATAGGACCACTGCAGTGGAATTGTGGGGGAGAAGGATTGGGCTCCACTCCAAATACAGCATGCACGATGAGAATTAATAGCCAGGGAGTGGGTGGGGGGATGTCAGTGATGGGAAATTACTAAGAGGAAATGTCAGTGGGAAGGAGAGTTCTAGTTAAATGGACCCAACAGGATTCTTGAAGATAGGCCAGTGTGGTCAAACATCACCTTAAGGATGGTAGAGGGTAAAGGACATGATCAGGTATCTAGGGTTGGGAGTTCTGGTTAAACTGACTTAGTGGGGTTCTTGCTAAAACTAGATTGTACAAGTGCACAGAAAAGAAGGCCTAGAAGGCTCAAGAGCCTGACTACTTTGGTCAAGCAAAGAATCTTTGTAAGTAGACAAGATTTAGATTAAGTTCTAGTGTGCTTGTTCAAAAAAGCAGTATCACTCATTTATGAAAATTACTCAACATCATTCTTCAAAACATGGCTATTGAAAGGAAAGCTATGCAATAGTTGTAACTGAGCTTAAACTTCTGAATTTAGGTTCAAGCTTTGTCATCACTCAAGAAAAGGCATAAAGTTTTTTTTTAAAACATTATCAAGGAATATTGTCGACAGCAATTAAAAACAGCTTAAATAATGGCTGGTTGATCTTTTAAGGGAATATGTGGAAATTACAAAATGTCATATTCCAAAGTGAAGTTGCTAAGACACTTGCTCTTTCAACTTGATTAATGCTGCTTATGCTGTTACATAAAAAAAAATCCAGGCACCCCTAGGAGTTAGTTAACCCTGAATCAACTTCCAATAAGAAAACAGGCCAAAAGCTCACTCCCTGAATGTTGCAAATTATCATGACACCCTGCTTTATTAAAATAAAATACAGATAACCCAGTTAAATATTACTTGAGCTATGCTTACATCTTATGTAGATACAGTAAAGAAAAAGAACAAGAATATTTGAGTGCAAATATTTTATTCTTACATACTTATTTACTTTTCTTTAACTGAATACTTAAGGTAATATAGAATACAACTGCTTTTCCCCTCTTGGTATTTTTCTTTATTTCTTGTTTTGGTATTTAGAAACATAGGAAAATATCTTTATGAAAAGTTTTATAATTAAAGAGGAGACTGAGATTCAGTAACACTGCCAAACCCAATAAAAATGCCAGCAAATGAATAAAAATATTACTGAAATTCACACTACATATTAAATCACTTTTTCACTTGCATGTTGTTAGAACTGGAAGAAAAAACGATATTTACTACAGAAACCCCTTAATGGATATAACTTAATATAAACATTTTATACTCAATTTGCATAACTGTATAATGTTATAAAAATAAATCAGATGGTAAAGTTTTCACTGATTCCTTAATTTATGTTATATTCCAAGCTCTCTGCTCTATTTATAAACCAATGTTTTCTGTGATCTTTTCTATAAAAACTTCCTTATTACTTCCAAAACATGGTTGGCATTATTTTTTTGAGAATCTACTCTTCCAAATTCATTTAACTTGGTGGATTTCTATGAATTCTCTACTTGATAAGATTTATCTAATATTTGAGGCTTTTCATAAAGTGATTATATATGAATTTTCTGATGTACAATAAGATTTGACTTCTGAGAAAATGCTTTTCCACATTTGTTACATTCGTAGGGCTTTTCTCCTGTATGAGTTATCTGATGTCTTAAGAGATGAGACTTCTTGATGAAGGCTTTGCCACATTCAATACATACATAAGGTTTCTCTCCTGTATGAATTCTTTGATGTGTAACAAGCACAGATGTATTGCCAAAGGCTTTGTCACATACGATACATCGATAGGGTTTCTCTCCTGTATGAAATCTAGAATGTTTATAAAGGGATGAACTATACCTGAAGGTTTTCCCACATTCCTTACACTCAAATGAGTTCTCGAGTGTATGAGATTTCACATGTTGAGTAAAGGAGGAATTCCAAGTGAATGATTTCCCACACTGACTGCATTCATAAGGTTTCTCTCCAGTGTGAAGTCTCTGGTGGACCACCAGTTGTGCTTTACGCATGAAAGCTTTACCACAATCACTGCACACAAAGGGTCTCTCTCTATTATGAATTTTCTGATGAGTTTCAAGGCATGCCTTCTTGCTATAGGCTTTCCCAGAGTCATTGCATTCAAAGGGTTTTTTTCTTGTATGAATTTTTTCATGTCTAATGAAATGAAATTTCTTTTTGAAGGCTTTCCCACAATCATTGCATTCATAAGTGTTTTCTCCAGTATAACATCTATTATAATTAAGTAAGTCTAAAATAGACTGAAAGCTCTTCTCATATGACTTCCATTTATATGATTTTTTTTCTTGTAGGACAAGGACTTATACTCGTATCATAGCCTTTAAGTCTCTCCATAGTCTGAATTTTATTGAACATGAACAAAACTGAATTCAAAAAATTGTCTTTCCTTTCCTGGTGCTTCTCCGATTCATCAACAAATGGGCAGTCAGCTCCTAAAAAGGAGTATAATAAAACATTCCTAGTTAACTTTTTCCACCAACAGTTGTAGAAAGAAACTTAGATGATTTCAAATCTAGTCTCTCATTCTGAAACAGATCTTTTACTTGCCTTGCTCCTGAGCTTTAAGAAGAAAACTGACAAAGAGGAAATGGGAGCAGGTGAATGACAAAGAGACAGATGGCTCAAATTATGACCTGTGGAAAGACAGTAAATTAGGCACAAGATACAGTGAATAGAGTACAAAGGAAGTCAAAAGGTTCAACAGAGGTGCACGCTTAGCTTATAGAATGAAAAGAGTCCATTGTGGAGATCTGATTAATGGATAGGGTAACGTGGGGAACAAGAGACAAGGGATTTAAGGGAAAATGTCAGATGAAAAACTAGGTTTGGAGGTGATCAGAATCAGAGTCCTCACTACCTAATTCCTAGATTACCCGAGTAGCATAGCTCCATATTTTCTTCATTCACATCTTTTTTTCTTCTTAATCACCTGGTGCAATGTCAGTTCCCTTAAGGAACATTCTTGTAACTCCAGTCCACTAATCCCAACTAAACACCACTGAGACACATCTGTAGACAGGGTTCCAATTCTCTACAGGTGGGATTCATCCTTAACATGTACTTGTACAAAAGTCCAGGAACACAAACGTCCAGCAGGTCATTCAAAGGTATTTCATCCTTAGCCTAGGAGCTGCCATTTTATTATGGTTGGGTTTCTATATATGACAATTATTTGTCATAACTGTATTTGACAAGTACTGTTTTGCATCCTCTATAAATCTTCTTACCTAACAAAGTAGTCCTTAGAAAGCTGTTTTGTTTCTGAAGTCAAACTTTTCCATTCCCATTCTCAAACTCCTATAAATCCCAAATCCACTGCCTCATTTTTTCCCCTTATCAACAAAATTCTTTTACTCAGATTTTTTTTGCTATTATTAATATACAATTACATGAGCAACATTATGGTTACTAGACTCCCCCTATTATCAAGTCCCCAACACAAACCCCATTGCACTTACTGTCCATCAGCGTAGTAGGATGTTATATAATCACTGCTTGTCTTCTCTGTGTTATACGGCCTTCCCCGTATCCCCCACCCCACCCCCACCCCACTCCCACTATATTATGTGTGCTAATTGTAATAGCCCTTTTTCCCACTTATCCCTCCCTTCCAGCCATCTTCCCCAGTCCCTTTCCCTTCGGTAACTGTTAGTCCATTCTTGGGTTCTGTGAGTCTGCTGCTGTTTTGTTCCTTCCGTTTCTTCTTTGTTCTTAAACTCCACAGATGAGTGAAATCATTGGATACTTTCCTTTCTCCACCTGGCTTATTTCACTGACCATAATACCCTCTAGGTCAACCCATGTCATTGGAAATGGAAGGATTTGTTTTCTTCTTGTGGCTGAATACTATTCCATTGTGTATATATACCACATCTTCTTTATCCATTCATCTACTGATGGACACTTAGGTTGCTTCCATTTCTTGGCTATTGTAAATAGTGCTGCGATAAACATAGGGGTGCATATATCTTTTTCAAACTGGGCTGCTGAATTTTTAGGATAAATTCCTAGGAGTGGAATTCCGAGGTCAAATGGTATTTCTATTTTGAGTTTTTTTAAGGAACCTCCATACTGCTTTCCACAATGGTTGTACTTATTTACATTCCCACCAGCAGTGTAGGAGGGTTCCCCTTTCTCCACATCCTCACCAACATTTGTTGTTGTTTGTCTTTTGGATGGCGGCCAACCTAACTGGTGTGAGGTGACAGCTCATTGTGGTTTTAATTTGCATTTCTCTGATGACTAGTGATGTGGAGCATCTTTTCATGTGCCTGTTGGCCATCTGAATTTCTTCTTTGGAGAAGTATCTGTTCAGCTCCTCTGCCCATTTTTTAATTGGATTATTTGCTTTTTGTTTGTTGAGGTGCGGAGCTCTTAATATAATTTGGATGTCAACACCTTATCGGATATGTCATTTATGAATATATTCTCCCATACTGTAGGATGTCTTTTTGTTCTACTGATGGTATCCTTTGCGGTACAGCAGCTTTTCAGCTTGATATAGTCCCACTTGTACATTTTTGCTTTTGTTTCACTTGCCCGGGGAGATATGTTCATAAAGAAGTTGCACAGGTTTATGTCCAAGAAATTTTTGCCTATATTTTTTCTAAGAGTTTTATGGTTTCGTGAGTTATGTTCAAGTCTTTGATCAATTTTGAGTTTACTTTTGTGTATGGGGTTAGACAGTAATCCAGTTTCATTCTCTTACATGTAGCTGTCCAGTTTTGCCAAAACCAGCTGTTGAAGAGGGTGTTATTTCCCCATTGTATATCCATGGCACCTTTATCGTATATTAATTGACCATATATGCTTGGGTTTATATCTGTGCTCTCTATTCTGTTCCACTGGTCTATGGGTCTGTTCTTGTGCCAGTACCAAACTGTTTTGATTACTGTAGCTTTGTAGTAGAGCTTGAAGTTAGGGAGCCTAATTCCCCCAGCTTTATTCTTCCTTCTCAGGATTGCTTTAGCTATTTGGAGTCTTTTGTGGTTCCATATGAATTTTAGAATGATTTGCTCTAGTTCATTGAAGAATGCTGTTGGTATTTTGATAGAAATTGCATTGAATCTGTAGATTGCTTTACGCAGGATGGCCATTTTGACAATATTAATTCTTCCTAGCCTGGAGCATGAGATGAATTTCCATTTATTAGTGTCCCCTTTAATTTCTCTTAAGAGTGTCTTGTAGTGTTCAGTGTATAGGTCTTTCACTTCCTTGGTTAAGTTTATTCCTAGGTATTTTATTTGTTTGGATGCAATTGTGAATGGAATTGTTTTCCTGATTCTCTTCCTGGTAGTTTATCGTTAGTGTATAGGAATTTAACAGATTTCTGTGTATTAATTTTGTATCCAGCAACTTTGCTGAATTCAGATATTAGATCTAATAGTTTTGGGGTGGATTCTTTAGGGTTTTTTATGTACAGTATAATGTCATCTGCAAACAGGGACAGTTTGAGTTCTTCCTTGCCAATCTGGATGCCTTTTATTTCTTTGTATTGTCTGATTGCTGAGGCTAGGACCTCTAGAACTATGTTGAATAAAAGTGGGGAGAGTGGGCATCCTTGTCTTGTTCCCAATCTTAAAGGAAAAGTTTTCAGCTTCTCGCTGTTAAGTATAATGTTGGCTCTGGGTTTGTCATATATGGCCTTTATTATGTTGAGGTACTTACCCTCTATACCAATTTTGTTGAGAGGTTTTATCATGAATGAATGTTGAATTTTTTCGAATGCTTTTTCAGCATCTATGGAGATGATCATGTGGTTTTGGTCCTTCTTTTTATTGATGTAGTGGATGTTGATTGATTTTCAAATATTGTACCATCCTTGAATCCCTGGGATGAATCCTACTTGATCATGATGGATGATCTTTTTGATGTATATTTGAATTCGGTTTGCTAATATTTTGTTGAGTATTTTTGCATCTATTTTCATCAGGGATATTGGTCTGTAATTTTCTTTTTTTGTGGTGTCTTTGCCTAGTTTGGTATTAGAGTAATGTTGGGCTTATAGAATGAGGTTGGGAGTATTCCCTCCTCTTCTACTTGTTGGAAAACTTTAAGGAGGATGGGTATTAAGTCTTCACTAAATGCTTGATAAAATTCAGCAGTGAAACCATCTGGTCCAGGTGCTTTGTTCTTAGGTAGTTTTTTGATTACCAATTCAATTTCTTTGCTGGTAATAGGTCTATTCAGATTTTCTGTTTCTTCCTGGGTCAGGCTTAGAAGGTTGTACTTTTCTAGAAAGTTGTCCATTTCTTCTAGGTTATCCAGTAATTTTACATAGTATTCTCTCATAATTTTATTTCTGTGGTGTCCGTAGTGATTTTTCCTTTCTCATTCCTGATTCTGTTTATGTGTGTAGACTCTCTTTTTTTCTTGATAAGTCTGGCTAGGGGTTTATCTATTTTGTTTATTTTCTCAAAGAACCAACTCCTCCTTTTATCGATACTTTCTATTGTTTTACTCTTCTCAATTTTATTTATTTCTGCTTTAATCTTTATTATGTCCCTCCTTCTACTGACCTTGGGCCTCATTTGTTCTTCCTTTTCTAGTTTCATTAATTGGGAGTTTAGACTGTTCATTTGGGATTGTTCTTCTTTCATGAGGTAGGCCTGTATTACAATATATTTCCCTCTTAGCATCCCACAGATTTTGTGGTGTTGAATTATTTTTGTCATTTGTCTCCACGAGCTTTAGATTTGTGCTCGATCTCTGTTTTTATATGGTCATTGATCCATTGATTATTTAGGAGCATGTTATGAAGCCTCCATGTGTTTGTGGGCTTTTCTGTTTTCTTTGTGTAATTTATTTCTAGTTTCATACCTTTGTGATCTGAGATGCTGGTTGGTCCAATTTCAATCTTTTTGAATTTACTGACGTTCTTATTGTGGCCTAATATATGATCTATTCTTGAAAATGTTCCATGTGCACTTGAGAAGAATGTGTATCCTATTGCTTTTGAATAGAGTTTTCTGTAGATGTCCGTTAGGTCCATCTGTTCTAGTATGTTGTTCAGTGCCTCTGTCTCTTTACTTATTTTCTGTCTGGTTGATCTGTCCTTTGGAGTGAGTGGTGTGTTGAAATCTCCTAAAACTAATGCATTGCATTCTATTTCCCCTTTTAATTCTGTGAGTATTTGTTTCACATATGTAGGTGATCCTGTGTTGGGTGCATATATATTTGTAATAGTTATATCCTCTTGATGGACTGACCCTTTTATCATTATGTAATGTCCTTCTTTGTCTCTTGTGACTTTCTTTGTTGTGACGTCTATTTTGTCTGATACAAGTACTGCAACTCCTTTTTTCTCCCTATTAGTTGCATGAAATATCTTTTTCCATCCCTTTACTTTCAGTCTGTGTATGTCTTTGGATTTGAAGTGAGTCTCTTGTAGGCAGCATATAGATGGGTCTTGTTATTTTATCCATTCAGTAACTCTATGTCTTTTGATTGGTGCATTCAGACCATTCACATTTAGGGTGATTATCAATAGGTACATATTTATTGCCATTGGAGGCTTTAGATTCGTGCTTACCAAAGGTTCAAGGGCAATTCCTTTACTATCTAACAGTCTAATTTAACTTACTTTGTATACTATTACAAACACAACCTAAAGGTTCTTTTTTTTCCTCCTTTTTCTTCCTCCCCCATTCTTTTTATGGTATGAATCATATTCTGTACTCTTTTTCTTTCCTTTGGTGACATCTTTTTAGCCTTAGGAATACTTCCATCTATAGGAGTCCCTCCAAAATGCACTGTAGATGTGGTTTTTGGGAGGTAAATTCTCTCCGCTTTTGCTTATCTGAACATTGTTTAATCCCTCCTTCAAATTTAAATGATAACCTTTCCGGATAGAGTATTCTTGGTTCAAGGCCCTTCTGCTTCATTGCATTAAATATATCATGCCACTCTCTTCTGGCCTGTAAGGTTTCTGTTGTGAAGCCTGATGATAGGCTGATGGGTTTTCCTTTGTATGTGATCTTTTTTCTCTCTACAGCTCCTTTTAAAAGTCTGTCTTTATCCTTGATCTTTGCCATTTTAATTATTATATGTTTTGATTTCTTGCTTGGGTCCCTTGTGTTGGGAGATCTGTGCTCCTCCATGGCTTGAGAGACTATCTCCTTCCCCAGATTGGGGGAGTTTTCAGCTATTACATCCTCAATGACACTTTCTATCCGTTTTTCTGTCTTCTTCTTCTTCTGGTACCCCTATAATGTGAATATTGTTGCGATTGGATTGGTCACACAATTCTCTCAATATTCTTTCATTCGTAGGGACCCTTTTTTCTTTCTGTGCCTCAGCTCTCTGTATTCCTCTTCTCTAATTCCTATTCCACTTAACGTCTCTTCTACTACATCTGCTTTTAAATCCCTCCATTGTGTATGTTTCATTTCAGATATGGAATTTCTTAATGATTGAATCTCCAACTTAAATTCGTTCCTGAGTTCTTGAATATTTTTCTGTTCCTCCATAAGCATGTTTATAATTTTTATTTTGAACTCTCTTTCAGGAAGATTGGTGAGTTCAGTTTCATTTGGCCCTCTTTCTGGGGTTTGTGAGATTTTGGTCTGAACCATGTTCTTTTGTCGTTTCCTATTTCTGTGTGGTGCCCACTAGTGTGCAGAAGCTCCAGTCACTGGAGCTGCTCAGCCCCTAGAGTGAGGTTGGGGGTCGTAGGGGAGCAGACCTGGTGCCCGGGGGAGGAAAGATCTGTTTCTTGCTTCCCATCTGTGGTGCCTGTCTCCAGTGTCAGAGCCAGTGGGCCAAGCACACATGTGTAAACCTGTGTGCTTTGAGTCTCTAGCTGTTGTAGGCTGGGCTTCCCTCTGGCTGGCCTGACGCCTGCGCAGTGACTGCGGGTTTGCGAGCAGGTGCCTGCAGGCCAGTAGGAAGGCTTGGCAGGCTGTGTGTCACAGTGGGGGGCCTCGGAGCTGAGTAGGCAGCCAGCGGGATGGAGCACCTGAAGCCCCCCAAAGTGCCCAACCAGCCGGACAGAGCGAGCCCAGACAACCTTGTCCAGCTCTCCCTTCTCCCGCACAGCAAGCTCCATGCAAACGCCACCCCTTCAGCAGCCCTCTGGTTGCTAGGAAGCCTCTCAGACTGCCTGTCTTTCGTCTGATACAGAGCAGCCGGGTGTGGATCCCGTCCTCCACAAACAGCCGGAATGTCAATTTCTCAGGCACTCTGCCTGTATAAGCTCCCCAACGTCCGGAGCATGACACACTATAGGATTCTGCTCACAAAGCAGATCTCCAGGGCTAGGTGTTCAGCAGTCTCAGTCTTCCACCACCACCCCCCACTCTGTTTCTCTTCCCCCGCCGGTGAGCTGGGGTTGGGGGAGTGCTTGTGACCCACCAGATTAAGGCTTTCCTACATTACCCTGTTTTGTGAGGTCTGCTCTGTTCATGAGGTCTGTTTGCAGTCTGGTTCAGCCTTCTTTTTTGTTGCTGTTTTAAGGTTAGTTGTATTAATTAACTATATTTTTCTACAATTTGTGGTTTGGGGAGGAGCTCTCCATCTCACCTCTCATGCCGCCATCTTGGAAGTCTCCAGGTCCACTGCCCCATTTTTTTTTAATTAGAGAGATAGGGTTATATTCCCCACTTCTAGTTTTCTTCCACATGGAATGTCTGTCCAATAGCCCTTGCCTCTTGTCCCATGCCTTATCCTTCTCTGTGGAGCTAATAGACTCAAGCCATTAGTACACATTTCTTTATAGAGTGGTCCTAAGTATGGGGGTTTGGTTTCTTCTTTCCTCTCTACTACAACCAATGGGAAGTAGTACCCTGTGTTACCTCAACCAACAAAAACCAACTGGAAAATTCAGGGCAATCAGCCTAGTGAACAAAATTACACAATATAATGAATTTGCTCATGGTATCTAAGTATGCATTCCTGTAAAAACACCTTCTATTGCAAGGATTCTAGACTCTAAATAACTACAATCTTTTGCTCATGTTCCTTTCCCACCTTAACTTACCATTCCTCACTGCCTCTTCCTCTCTAGTACTAGAATATTCTTTAGGATAGAGTCATTGTTCCATGAGCTCAAAAAATGACTGCTCCAATCTTCTGTATACTTCAAACTTTAAGCTCCATTTTCTCAAACTTCTAAGATACTCACTATTGCTGCCTAAACAATTCATTTTGACAATTAACTAAACAAAATTTCAATGTTATTGGGCATTGAACAAATCTTCCACACTCATAAAATTTTTAAACATTTTATATGGCTATGTTTTGCCTTTTTGACTACAATTTATACGCCTGGAAAATGGTAATGAATTTTCTGCTTTCTTTGAATTGCTCTCAAAAAACATTAAAAAGTCTTGAATGAAAGAGTAAAAGACATCCCCACAGGGCCTTATTATGTACTTAGCAAAGGAATAAATGATACAGGACTCTCTTTAGGACATTATGAGAAAACATGCCTCAAAAGTCACAAGGCTTAAAGAAAAAAATCTCAGAACAATTGATTTTGAACAACATGGGTCTGCACTTATATGCAAATTTTTTTCAATAAAAATGGAAAATTTTTTAGATACTTGTGACAATTGGAAAAACATTTTCTTTCCTCTAGCTTACTTTATTGTAAGAATACAGTACTCAATACATATAACAGAAAATATGTGTTAATTGACATTTATGTCATCAGTGAGGCTCCCAGTCAACATAAGTCTATTAATAGTTAAATTTTAGGGAGTCAAAAGTTATGCACAGATTTTCAACTGTGCAGGAGGGTTGGCACCCATAATCCCCATGTTGTTCAAAGATAACCATATATGCCAAGTTTTTATGATAAAGCCATTAACAGAGTTGGGATGGGAGTTCAGAGAAGGTAGAGATTAATCTAGGCTGGAGTTATCATGAAAGAAGAGAAAACTGAATTCAGACTTAATAGGAAGCTGGTTTTAGGTATAGCACACCAGAATCAAAAGGACTGATACAGAGAAGAAAATTCATGTAGAGGATGCTAAAAAAACCTAATTGTCATGGAATAGAAAAAAGACCATAAACAAAATGGGATCACATTAAAGAGGGCCTTAAAAGTCATTTGATCATAATACAGGTTATAAAGGAATAACTTACATTTATTTGTCATGAGAGTGACAGGAAAAGTGAAATTTTTGGATTAATATTATAATAACATCTAAGATTACCCAGAAAATAGATTGGAATTGGCAATATAGGAACATAAACAGCCTAGACACCATATCAGGGGTTAAAATTCATTTGGTATATATCATTAGAAGTTGGGGTAACTGATGATCTAAAATACACTTAGCTGGGTGATTGGATGAAAGATGGTGGCATGAGAGGTGAGACATAGGCTTCCTCCTAAAACCTCATATAATATGAAAATATAATTAATACAATTAATTACATAAAAGAGCAACAGGAAAGAGGACTGTGCCAGACTGCATACACCAGGAGAAAAGAGCAGACCTCATAGGACAGGGTAATGTACCAAAGATGTGGCCCAGCGGGACTCAAGCCATTCCCCTATCACAGCTCACAGGCGGGAGGAAGAGAAACAGAGTAGGGAGGGAGTGGAGGCCTGGGACTGCTGAATACCTAACTCCAGAGATCTGCTCTTGGAGCACAAACCTGTATTTCATGGTGCTTGCATGATACTCTCATGATTATGGGGTTGGAAAGCTAAGACAGGCAGAATTCCTGGAGAGACTGAGATTCCAGCTGCTTGTGGAAAGCAGGGATCAATATCTGGCTGCTCTGGGACAAAAGAAAGGTGGGCAGTCTGAGAGACTTCCTAATAAAGAAGCCCTTGGCAAGAGGGCTGCTAAAGGGGCAAGGATTGCACAGAGCTTACTTCTCAGGAGAAAGGACAGGTAGACAAAATTGTCCAGGTGTACTCTGCCCAGTAGGTTGGGTGCTTTGCCATACAGACTCCCCCATTTAAGGAGGAAAAAGAAATCTTCCTCCTTAGATGATCTTCAGGTGTTCCAGCTCACGAGCTGGCTACACAGCTCCAAGGACCCCCTCCGTGATATGCAGCCTACTCAGCCTTTCTCCTGGCCAGCCCCACTTGGCTCGCAAACCAGCAAACCCTACCTTGGCGTTAGCCCAGCCAGTGGGAAGATCTGTCTATACCAACTACAAACACAAAACATAGAGGCTTATACCTGTGTGCTGGGCGCACTGGTTCAGGCAGTGGAGACAGGAATAGCAGCCGGAAAGCAGGAAACAGCTCTGACCTCCCCCAGGCACCAACACCACTCCCCTGCGATCCCCACCATTGCTTCAGGGGCTGAGCAGCTCCAGGGAGTATAGCTTCTGGGCACTAGAGGGCGCCATATACAAATACGAAATGACAAAGGAACCTGGTTCAGAGTAAAATTATTAATACAACTCCTGAGAAAGATTTAAATGACATCGTGCTCATGACTCTTCCTGAAATAAAAATCATTAACATGCTCATGGAGGTATGGAAAGATATTCAAGAACTCAGGAATGAATTCCGGTTGGAAATCCAATTGTTGAAGAGCACAATGGAGGGTATTAAAAGCATACTGGATACCGTGGAGGAGACGATAAATGAAACAGAAACTAGAGAAAAGGAATACAAAGAAGTTGAGGCAGAGAGAGAAAAAAGGATCTCTAAGAATGAAAGAATATTAAGAGAACTGTGTGACCAATCCAAACGGAACAATATTCGCATTATAGGGGTATCAGAAGAAGAGAGAGAAAAAGAGATAGAAAGTGTCTTTGAGGAGGCGATTGCTGAAAACTTCCCCAATCTGGGGAAGGAAATAGTATCTCAGGCCACGGAGGTGCACAGGTCTTCCAACACAAGGGGCCCAAGGAAGACAACTCCAAGACATATAGTAATTAAAATGGCAAAGATCAACGAAAAGGAAAGACTATTGAAACCACCCAGAGAGAGAAATAAGATTACATACAAAGGAAAGCCCATCAGGCCATCATCAGACTTCTCAACAGAAACCTTCCAGGCCAGAAGGGAATGGCATGATGTATTTAATGCAATGAAGCAGAAGGGCCTTGAACCAAGATTACTTTATCCAGAAAGATTATCATTTAAATTCGAAGGAGCGATTAAACAATTTCCAGATAAGCAAAAGCTGAGAGACTTTACCTCCCACGAACCATCTCTACAGTGTATTTTGGAGGGACTGCTATAGATGGAAGTGTTCCTAAGGTTTAATAGCTGTCACCAGAGGTAATAAAACCACAGTAAAGAAAGTACAACAGCTAATTACTAAGCAAATGCAAAACGTAAAACAACTATCTCCAAAGTCAATAAAGGTATAGACAAAGAGTACAGAATATGATACCTACTATATAAAGAATGGAGGAGGAAGAATAAAAAAGAACCTTTAGATTGTGGTTGTAATAGCATATTAAGTGAGTTAAGTTAGATTCTTAGATAGTAAGCAAGTTAATCTTCAACCTTTAGTAACCACGAATCTAAAGCCTGCAATGGCAATAAGTACATACCTATCCATAATCACCCTAAATGTAAATAGATTGAATGCACCAATCAAAAGACATAGAGTCACTGAATGGATAAAAAAACAAGACCCATCTATATGCTGCCTACAAGAGACTCATTTCAAACCCAAAGACGTACACAGACTAAAAGTGAAGGGATGGAAAAAGGTATTTCATGCAACTAATAGGGAGAGAAAAGCAGGAGTTGCAGTACTTATATCAGACAAAATAGACTTCAAAACAAAGAAAGTCACAAGAGACAAAGAAGGACACTATATAATGATAAAAGGGTCAATCCAACAAGAAGACATAACCATTATAAATAACTATGTGCCTAACACAGGAGCACCTACATATGTGAAACAAATACTAACAGAATTAAAAGGGAAAATACAATGCAATGCATTCATTCTAGGAGACTTCAACACTCCACTCACTCCATAGGACAGATCAACCAGACAGAAAATAAGTAAGGAGACAGAGGCACTGAACAACACAATAGAACAGATGGACCTAATAGACATGTACAGAACTCTACACTCAAAAGCAACAGAATACACATTCTTCTCAAGTGCACATGGAACATTTCAAGAATAGATCATATTCTACGCCACAAAAAGAGCCTCAGTAAATTCAAAAAGATTGAAATTGTTCCAACCAGTTCCTCAGACCAAAAAGAAATGAAACTAGAAATAAATTATGCAACGAAAATGAAAAATGCCACAAACACAAGGACACATCACAACATGCTCCTAAATAACCAATGGATCAATGACCAAATAAAAACAGAGATCAAGCAATAAATATATGGAGACAAAAGACAAGAATAATTCAACACTGCAAAATCTGTGGCATGCAGCGAAGGCCGTGCTAAGAGGAAAGTATATTGCAATACAGGCCTAACTCAGGAAAGAAGAACAATCCCATATGAGCAGTCTAAACTCACAATTAACAAAACTAGAGAAAGAAGAACTAATGAGGTCCAAAGTCAGTAGAAGGAAGGACATAATAAAGATTGGACCAGAGATAAATAAAATCAAGAAGAATAAAACAATACAAAGAATCAATGAAAGAAAGAGATGGTTCTTTGTGAAAATAAACAAAATAGATAAACCCCTAGACAGACTTACCAAGAAAAGAAGAAAGTCTACTCACATAAACAGAATCAGAAATGAGAAAGGAAAAATCACTATGGATACCCCAGAAATACAAAGAATTATTAGAGAATACTATGAAAAATTATATGCTAACAAACTGGATAACCTAGAAGAAATGGACAACTTTCTAGAAAAATACAACCTTCCAAAGCTGACCCAGAAAGAAACAGAATCTCTGAACAGATCACTTACCAGCAATAAAATTGAACTGGTAATCAAAAACATACCGAAGAACAAAACCCCTGGGCCATATGGCTTCACCACTGAATTGTATCAAACATTTGTGAAGACCTAATACCCATCCTCCTTAAAGTTTTCCAAAGAGTAGAAGAAGAGGGAATACTTCCAAACTCATTCTATGAGGCCCACATCAGTCTAATACCAAAACCAGGCAAAGACACCACAAGAAAAGAAAATTACAGACCAATATCCCTGATGAACATAGATGCAAAAATACTCAACAAAATATTAGCAGACCGAATTCAAAAATACATCAAAAAGATCATCCACCTTGATAAAGCAGGATTTATTCCAGGGATGCAAGGATGGTACAACATTCAAAAATTCATCAACATAATCCACCACATCAACAAAAAGGACAAAAACCACATGATCATCTCCATAGATGCTGAAAAAGCATTCGACAAAATTCAACATCCAGTCATGATAAAAACTCTCAACAAAATGGGTATAGAGGGCAAGTACCTCAACATAGTAACGGTCATATATGACAAATCCACAGCCAACATTATACTTAACAGCGAGAAGATGAAAGCTTTTCACCTAAGATCGGGAACAAGACAAGGATGCCCACTCTCCCCACTTCTATTCAACATAGTACTGGAGGTCCTAAACATGGCAATCAGACAAAACAAAGAAATAAAAGGCATTCAGATTGGCAAGGAAGAAGTTACTGTTCCTGTTTGCAGATGACATGATATTGTACATAAAAAACCCTAAAGAATCCACTCCAAAACTACTAGACCTAATATCTGAATTCAGCAAAGTTGCAAGATACAAAATTAATACGCAGAAATCTGTGGCATTCCTATACACTAAAAATGAACTGGCAGAGAGATAAATCAAAACAATTCCATTCACAGTTGCATCAGAAAGAAAAAAATACCTAGGAATAAACCTAACCAAGGAAGTGAAAGACTTATACTCTGAAAACTACAAGTCACTCAAGAGTGAAATTAAAGAAGATACCAATAAATGGAAACACATCCCGTGCTCATGAACAGGAAGAATTAATATTGTCAAAATGGCCATCCTGCGTAAAGCAATCTATAGATTCAATGCAATTCCTATCAAAATACCAACAGCATTCTTCAACGAACTAGAGCAAATCATTCTAAAATTCATATGGAACCACAAAAGACTCCGAAGAGACAAAGCAATCCTGAGAAGGAAGAATAAAGCTGGGGGGATTATGCTCCCCAACTTCAAGCTCTACTACAAAGCCACAGTAATTAAGAAAATTTGGTACTGGCCCAAGACCAGACCGATAGACCAATGGAACAGACTAGAGAGAGCCCTGATATAAACCCAACCATATATGGTCAATTAATATATGAAAAGGAGCCATGGACATACAATGGGGAAATGACAGCCTCTTCAACAGCTGGTGTTGGCAAAACTGGACACCTACATGCAAGAGATTGAAACTGGATCATTGTTTAACCGCATACACAAAAGTAAACTTGAAATGGATCAAGGACCTGAATGTAAGTCATGAAACCATAAAACACTTAGAAGACAACATAGGCAAAATCTCCTGAATATAAGCATGAACGACTTCTTCTCGAATGCATCTCCTTGAGCAAGGGAAACAAAAGCAAAAATGAACTCATGGGACTACATCAAACTAAAAAGTTTCTGTACAGCAAAGGACACCGTCAACACTACAAAAAGGCATCTTACAGTATGGGAGAATATATTTGTAAATGACATATCCAACAAGGGGTTAACATCCAAAATATATGAAGAACGTACATGCCTCAACCCAAAAAGCAAATAACCCGATTAAAAATGAGCAGAGGATATGAAGAGACAGTTCTCCAAAGAAGAAATTCAGATGGCCAACAGACACATGAAAAGATGCTCCACATCACTCATCATCAGGGAAATGCAAATTAAAACCACAGTGAGATATCACCTCACACCAGTAAGGATGGCCAGCATCCAAAAGACTAAGAACAACAAATGCTGGCGAGGATGCGGAGAAAGGGGAACCCTCCTACACTGCTGGTGGGAATGTAAACTAGTTCAACCATCATGGAAAGCAATATGGAGGTTCCTCAAAAAACTAAAAATAGAAATACCATTTGACCCGGGAATCCCACTCCTTGGAATTTACCCAAAGAATACAACTTCTCAGATTCAAAAAGACATATGCACCCTTATGTTTATTATAGCACTTTACAATAGCCAAGATATGGAAGCAACCTAAGTGTCCATCAGTAGATGAATGGATAAAGAAGAGGTGGTACATATACACAATGGAATACTATTCAGCCATAAGAAAGAAACAAATCCTACCATTTTCAACAACATGGATGGAGCTGGAGGATATTATGCTCAGTGAAATAAGCCAGGCGGAGAAAGACAAGTGCCAAATGATTTCCCTCATTTGTGGAGTATAACAACGAAGCAAAACTGAAGGAACAAAATAGCAGCAGACTCAGAGACTCCAAAAAGGAACCAGTGGTTACGAAAGGAGAGGGGTGTGGGAGCATAGGTAGGGAGGGTGGGAGTAGGGGATTGTGGGGTATTATGTTTAGTACACATGGTATAGGGGATCAAGGGGGAAACAGTGTAGCACAGAGAAGGCAAATAGTGAGTCTGTGTCATCTTACTATACTGATGGATAGTGACTGCATTGGGGTATGGGTGGGGACTTGATAATATGGGCAAATGTAATAACCACATTGTTTTTTCATGTGAAACCTTCATAAGAGTGTATATCAATAATACCTTTAAAAAAAGGAAAAAAATACACTTAGTTGGTGTCTTAATTATGTGAAACTTCTTTTATGGGCTCTATGAAAATGGAAAACTTTATTTTGAATCAGTCTTGAATAAATTAATAGTTTAAATAATAGGTAATCAGTTATGATATATTTAAGGAGAAACACTTGAGAAAAAAAATTGCTTACCACACTGACTTTGAGACTGCAAAGTGGCAGGTCATGACATTATCCTTTATTGTAATGTGAAGAATAAGGTGAAGGTTGAATACTAACATTTGTTACTATGAGAAAACAGGGTGAGTGGGATTAAAGATGGCGGTGTGAGAGGTGAGACAGAGCTTCCTCCTAAAACCGCATATAATATGAAAATATAACGAATACAACTACTCTTGAAAGAGCAACAGGAAAAAGGACTGCACCAAATTGCATACACCTGGAGAAAAGAGCAGACCTCACGGAAAAGGGTAATGTACTAAAGCTGTGGTCTGCCGGGACCCAAGCCCTTCCCCAACCCCAGCTCACGGACGGGAGGAAGAGGAACAGAGCACGGAGGGAGAAATCTGGGACTGCTGAATACCTAACTCTGGAGATCTGCTCTGGGAGCACAAACCTACATTTCATGGTGCTTGTATGATACTCTCGTAATTAAGGGCTTGGAAAGCTAAGACAGGCAGAATCCCTGGAGAGACTAAGATTCCAGCTGCTTGTGGAAAACAGGTATAAATATCCAGCTGCTCTGGGACAGAAGAAAGGCAGGCAGTCTGAGAGACTTCCTAACAAAGAAGCCCTTAGCAAGAGGGCTGCTAAAGGGACAAGGATTGCACAGAGCTTACTGCTCAGGAGAAAGGACAGGTAGACAAAATTGTCTGGGTGCGCTCTGGCAAGCAGTTTGGGAGCTTTCACAATATTCAGGTGCTCCAGCTCCTTGGCTGCCCACACAGCTCAAAGAACCCCTTCCATGACAGGCAGGCTATTGCGCCTTTCCCCTGGCCAGCCGCACTGGGCTTGCAAACTGGGAAACCCTCCGTAACATTAGGCCAGCCAGAGGGAAGATCTGTCTACAGCAATTAAAAACGCAAAGCACAGAGACTTATACCTGTGTGCTTGGCCCACTGGTTCAGGCAGTGGAGACAGGCATAGCAGCCGGGAAGCAGAAAACAGCTCTTTCCTCCCCCCAGGCACCAATACCACTCTCCTGCAATCCCCAACATTGCTTCAGGGGCTGAGCAGCTCGAGAGTAGAGCTTCTGGGCACTAGAGGGGGCCATAGACAAATATGAAATACCAAAACAATCTGGTCCAGAGTAAAATTATTAATACAACTCCTGAGAAAGAATTAAATGATATTAACCTCATGACTCTCACAGAACGGGAGTTCAAAATAAAAATCATTAACATGCTCATGGAGGTACGGAAAGATATTCAAGAACTAAGGAATGACTTACGGTCAGAGATCCAATCATTGAAGAGCAAAATGGACAGTATTAAAAACAGATTGGATATGGTGGAGGAGACGATAAATGAAATAGAAACTAGAGAAGAGGAATACAAAGCAGCTGAGGCACTGAGAGAAAAAAGGATCTCTAAGAATGAAAGAATATTGAGAGAACTGTGTGACCAATCCAAACGGAACAATATTAGCATTATAGGGTTATCAGAAGAAGAGAGAGAAAAAGGGATAGAAAGTGTCTTTGAGGAGGCGATTGCTGAAAACTTCCCCAGTCTGGGGAAGGACATAGTCTCTCAGGCCATGGAGGTGTGGCATCTCCCAACACAAGGGACCCAAGGAAGACAACAGCAAGACATATAGTAATTAAAATGGCAAAGATCAAGGATAAGGACAGACTATTAAAAGCAGCCAGAGAGAGAAATAAGATCACACACAAAGGAAAACCCATCAGGCTATTATCAGACTTCTCAGCAGAAACCTTACAGGCCAGAAGGGAGTGGCATGATGTATTTAACGCAATGAAGCAGAAGGGCCTTGAACCAAGATTACTTTATCCGGTAAGATTATCATTTAAATTTGAAGGAGGGATTAAACAATTCCAAGATAAGCAAAAACTGAGAGAATTTGCCTCCCACAAACCATCTCTACAGTGTATTTTGGAGGGACTGCTATAGATGGAAGTGTTCCTACGGATTAATAGCTGTCACCAGAGGAAATAAAACCACAGTAAAGAAAACAGAACAGCTAATTACTAAGCAAATGCAAAATTAAATTAACTATCCCCAAAGGTAATCAAGGGATAGACAAACAGTACAGAATATGATACCTAATATATAAAGAATGGAGTAGAAAGAAAAAGGAGGAAACAAACAAACAAACAAAAGAACCTTTAGCTTGTGTTTGTAATAGCATATTAAGTTGTTGTTAGACTTTTAGATAGTAGGGAAGTTAACGCTGAACCTTTGGAAACCACGAATCTGAAGCCTGCAATGCCAGTAAGTACATACCTATCCATAATCACCCTAAATGTAAATGGACTGAATGCACCAGTCAAAAGACATAGAGTCACTGAATGGATAAAAAAACAAGACCCATCTATATGCTGTCTTCAAGAGACTCACTTTAAACCCAAACGCATACACAGACTAAAAGTGAAGGGATGGAAAAAGATATTTCATGCAAACAACAAGGAGAAAAAAGCAGGTGTTGCAGTCCTTGTATCAGACAAAATAGACTTCAAAACAAAGAAAGTAGCAAGAGATAAAGAAGGACATTACATAAAGATAAAGGGGTCAGTCCAGCAAGAAGATATAAACATTATAAATATATATGCACCAAACACAGGAATGCCAGCATATGTGAAAAAAATACTAACAGAATTAAAGGAGGAAATAAACAGCAATGCATTCATTTTAGGAGACTTCAACACACCACTCACTCCAAAGGACAGATCAACCAGACAAGAGAATAAGTAAAGACACAGAGGCACTGAACAACATACTAGAACAGATGGACCTAACAGACATCTACAGAACTCTGCACCCAAAAGCAGCAGGATACACATTCTTCTCAAGTGCACATGGAACAATTTCCAGAGTAGACCACATCCTAGGCCACAAAAAGAACCTCAGTAAATTCAAAAACATTGAAATCCTACCAACCAACTTCTCAGATCACAAAAGTATAACACTAGAAATAAATTTTAGAAAGAAGTCAAAAAGGCTCACAAATACATGGAGACTTAACAACATTCTCCTAATTAATCAATGGGTTAACGACCAAATAAAAACAGAAATCAAAGAATATATGGAGACTAATGACAACAACAACACGAAGCCACAACTTCCGTGTGATGTAGCAAAGGCATTCTAAGAGGAAAGAATATTGCAATCCAGGCCTATTTAAAGAAGGAAGAACATTTCCAAATGAATAGTCGAAAGACACAATTATTGAAATTGGAAAAAAAAGAACAAATGAGGCCCAAAGTCACAAGAAGGAGGGACATAATAAAGATCAGAGAAGAAATACATAAAATTGAGAAGAATAAAACAAAAGAAAAAATCAATAAAACCAAGAGCTAGTTCTTTGAAAAAATGAACAAAATAGATAAACCCCTAGCCAGACTTATTAAGAGAAAATGAGAATCTACACACATGAACAGAATCGAAATGAGAAAGGAAAAATAATGATTAAATACAAAGAATTAAAAGAGAATATTATGAGACTCTATATGCTGAACAAGCTGGAAAACACAGAAGAAAAGGATAACTTCTTAGAAAAATACAACCTTCCAAGACTGACCAAGCAAGAAATAGAAAAACTAAACAGACCAATCACCAGCAACGAAATTGAATCAGTAATCAAAAAACTACCCAAGAACAAAACCCCTGGAACAGATGGATTCCCTCTGAATTCTACCAGACATATAGAGAAGAAATAACACCCATTCTCCTTACGTTTTTCAAAAAATAGAAGAGGAGGGAATACTTCCAAACTCATTCTATGAAGCCAGCATCACTCTAATACCAAAACCGGGCAAAGACCTCATCAAAAAAGAAAATTACACACCAATATCCCTGATGAATATAGATGCAAAAATACTCAACAAAATATTAGCAAACTGAATCCAAAAATACATCAAGAGGATCATACACCATGATCAAGTGGGATTCATCCCAGGGATGCAAGGATGGTACAACATTCGAAAATCCATCAACATCATCCACCACATCAACAAAAAGAAGAACAAAAACCACATGATCATCTCCATAGATGCTAAAAAAGCATTTGATAAAATTCAGCATCCATTCCTGATTAAAACTCTCAACAAAATGGGTATAGATGGCAAGTACCTCAACATCATAAAGGCCATATATAACAAACCCACAGCTAACATCATACTTAACAGTGAGAAGCTGAAAGCTTTTCATCTAAGATCGGGAACAAGACAGGGATGCCCACTCTCTCCACTGTTACTCAACATAGTACTGGAGGGCCTAGCCACGGCAATCAGACAAAACAAAGACATACAAGGCATCCAGATTGGTAAAGAAGAACTCAAACTGTCACTATTTGCAGATGACATGATACTGTACATAAAAAACCCTAAAGACTCCACTCCAAAACTACTAGAACTAATATCTGAATTCAGCAAAGTTGCAGGATACAAAATTAACACACAGAAATCTGTTGCTTTCCTATACACTAACGATGAACTAACAGAAAGAGAAATCAGAAAAACCATTCCATTCATAATTGCATCAAAAAGGATAAAATATCTAGGAACAAACCTAACCAAGGAACTGAAAGACCTGTATTCTGAAAACTAGAAGACACTCCTAAGAGAAATTAAAGAGGACACTAACAAACGGAAATGCATCCCATGCTCTTGGCTAGGAAGAGCAAATATTGTCAAAATGGCTGTACTACCTAAAGGCATCTACAGATTCAATGCAATCCCTATCAAACTACCAACAGCTTTCTTCAATGAACTGGAACAAATTCTAAAATTCATATGGAACCACAAAAGACCCCGAATAGCCAAAGCAATCCTGAGAAGGAGGCATAAAACGGGGAATTACGCTCCCTGACTTCAAGCTCTACTACAAAGCCACAGTAATCAAGACAATTTGGTATTGGCACAAAAACAGACCCACAGACCAGTGGAACAGAATAGAAAATCCAAACATTAACCCAAACATATACGGTCAATTAATATTTGATAAAGGAGCCTTGGATATACAATGGGGAGGTGACAGCCTCTTCAGCAGCTAGTGTTGGCAAAACTGGACAGCTACATGTAAAAGAATGAAACTGGACTACTGCCTAGTCCCATACACAAAGGCAAACTCAAGGTGGATCAAAGACCTGAATGTAAGTCATGAAACCATAAATTTCTTAGAAAAAAACATAGGCAAAAATCTCTTGGACATAAACATCAGTGACTTCTTCATGGATATATCTCCCTGGGCAAGGGAAACAAAAGGAAAATGAACAAGTGGGAGTATATCAAGATGAAAAGCTTCTGTACAGGAAAGGACACCATCAGCAGAACAAAAAGAGATCCTACAGTATGGGAGAATATATTCATAAATGACGTATCTGATAAAGTGTTCACATCCAAAATATATAAAGAACTCACGCACCTCAACAAAGAAAAAGCAAATAATCCAATTAAGAAATGGGCAGAGCACAGTAATAGACACTTCTCTAAAGAAGTAATTCAGATGGCCAACAGGCACATGAAAAGATGCTCCACATCACTAATCATCAGAGAAATGCAGATTAAAACCACAATGAGATATCACCTCACACCAGTGAGGATGGCCAACATCCAAAACACAAACAACGAATGTTAGCGAGGATGTGGAGAAAAGGGAACCCTCCTACACTGCTGGTGGGAATGCAAATTAGTTCAACCGTTGTGGAAAGCAGTATGGAGGTTCCTCAAACAACTCAAAATAGAAATACCATTTGACCCAGAAATCCCACTCCTAGAAATTTACCCTAAGAATGCAGCAGCCCAATTTGAAAAAGACAGATGCACCCCTATGTTTATTGCAGCACTATTTACAATAGCCAAGAAATGGAAGCAACCTAAGTGTCCATCAGTAGATGAATGGATAAAGAAGATGTGGTACATATACACAATGGAATATTATTCAGCCATAAGAAGAAAACAAATCCTACCATTTGCAACAACATGGATGGAGCTAGAGGGTATTATGCTCAGTGAAATAAGCCAAGCCGAAAAAGACAAGTATCAAATGATTTCACTCATATGTGGAGTATAAGAACAAAGAAAAAAACTGAAGGAACAAAACAGCAGCAGACTCACAGAACCCAAGAACGGACTAATAGTTACCAAAGGGAAAGGGACTGGGGAAGATGGGTGGGAAGGGAGGGATAAGAGGGAAAATGGGAATTACGATTAGCAGATGTAATGTTGGGGGAGCATAGGGAGGGCTGTACAACTCAGAGAAGACGAGTAGTGATTCTATAGCATCTCACTACGCTGATGGACAGTGAGTGTTATGGGGTTGGGGCGGGGGACCTGATGAAGGGGGTAGTTTAATAACCATAATATTGCACATGTAATTGTAGATTAATGATACCAAAATACATTATTAAAAAATAATTAATAAATCCTGAAAAAAAAAAGAACTAAGGAATGACTTACGGTCGGATATCCAATCATTGAAGAGCACAACGGACAAGTGTAAAAACAGATTGGATATGGTGGAGGAGATGATAAATGAAACAGAAACTAGAGAAGAGGAATACAAAGAAGGTGAGGCATAGAGAGAAAAAGGATCTCTAATAATGAAGCAATATTGAGAGAACTGTGTGACCAATACAAACGGAACAATATTCGCATTATAGGGGTACCAGAAGAAGAAGAGAAAAAGGGGTAGAAAGTGTCTTTGAGGAGGCGATTGCTGAAAACTTCCCCAATCTGGGGAAGGAGATAGTCTCCCAAGCCATGGAGGTGCACAGATCTCCCAACACAAGGGACTCAAGAAGGACAACATCAAGACCTATAGTAATTAAAATGGCAAATATCAAGGATAAGGACAGACTATTAAAAGCAGCCAGAAAGAGAAATAAGATCACATACAAAGGAAAGCCCATCAGGCTATCATCAGACTTTTCAGCAGAAACCTTACAGGCCAGAAGGGAGTGGCATGATGTATTTATTGCAATGAAGCAGAAGGACCTTGAACCAAGATTACTTTATGAGGCAAGATTATCATTTAAACTTGAAGGAGGGATTAAACAATTCCCAGATAAGCAAAAGTTGAGAGAATTTACCTCCCACAAACCATCTCTACAGTGTATTTTGGAGGGACTGCTATAGATAGAAGTGTTCCTAAGGTTTAATACCTGTCACCAGAGGTAATAAAACCACAGTAAAGAAAGTACAACAGCTAATTACTAAGCAAATGCAAAATTAAATTAAGTATCCCCAAAGTCAATCAAGGGATAGACAAATAGTACAGAATATGATACCTAATATATAAAGAATGGAGGAGGAAGAAAAAGGAGGAGGAAAAATAAAAACAAAAAAAGAACCTTTAGATAGTGTTTGTAATAACATATTAAGTGAGTTAAGTTAGACTCTTAGATAGTAAGCAAGTTAACCTTGAACCTTTGGTAACCACGAATATGAAGCCTGCAATGCCAGTAAGTACATACCTATCCATAATCACCCTAAATGTAAATAGACTGAATGCACCAATCAAAAGACATAGTCACTGAATGGATAAAAAACAAGACACATCTGTATGCTGCCTTCAAGAGACTCACTTTAAACCCAAAGACATACACAAACTAAAAGTGAAGGGATGGAAGAAGGTATTTCATGCAACTAATAGGGAGAAAAAAGCAGGAGTTGCAGTACTTATATCAGGCAAAATAGACTTCAAAACAAGGAAAGTCATAAGAGACAAAGAAGGACATTGCATAATGATAAAAGGGTCAATTCAACAAGAAGGTATAACCATTATAAATATCTAAGCACCTAACACAGGAGCTCCTACATATATGAAACAAATACCAGCAGAA
Organism: Smutsia gigantea; assembly: GCA_032199065.1. Taxonomy (NCBI): domain Eukaryota; kingdom Metazoa; phylum Chordata; class Mammalia; order Pholidota; family Manidae; genus Smutsia; species Smutsia gigantea. The sequence goes on from JAVSCE010016299.1 coordinate 282,065, forward strand.
TTAAAGGGGGAAATAGAATGCAATGCATTCATTCTAGGAGACTTCAACACATCACTCACACTGAAGGACAGAACAAGCAGACAGAAAATAAGTAAGGAGACAGAGGCACTGAATAACACATTAGAACAGATGGACCTAACAGACATCTACAGAACTCTACACCCAAAAGCAGCAGAATACACATTCTTCTCAAGTGCACATGGAACATTTTCAAAAACAGATCATATACTAGGCCACAAAAAGAACATCAGTAAATTCAAAAAGATTGAAATTGTACCAACTGGCTTCTCAGACCACAAAGGAATGAAACCAGAAATGAATTACACAAAGAAAATGAAAAATCTCACAAACACATGGACACAACACAACATGCTCCTAAATAATCAATGGATCAATGACCAAATAAAAACAGATCAAGAAATAAATATATGGAGACAAATGACAACAATAATTCAACACTGCAAAATCTGTGGGATGCAGCGAAGGCCGTGCTAAGAGCAAAGTATACTGCAATACAGGCCTACCTCAGGAAAGAAGAACATTCCCATATGAGCAGTCTAAACTCACAATTAACGAAACTAGAATAAGAATAAATGAGACCCGAAGTCAGCAGAAGGAGTAACATAGTAAAGATCAGAGCAGAAATAAATAAAATCGAGAAGAATAAAACAATAGAAAGGATCAACGAAAGCAAGAGCTGCTTCTTCGAGAAAATAAACAAAATAGATAAACCCCTAGCCAGACTAATCAAGAAAAAAAGAGAGTTTACTCACATAAACAGAATCAGAAATGAGAAAGGAAAAATCACTACAGACAGCACAGAAATACAAAGAACTGTTAGAGAATACTATGAAAAATTATATGCTAACAAACTGGATAACCTATAAGAAATGGACAACTTTCTAGAAAAATACAATCTTCCAAGGCTGATCCAGAAATAAACAGAAAATTTCAACAGACCAATTACCAGCAACAAAATTGAACTGGTAATGAAAAATCTACCTAAGAACAAAACTCCTGGACCAGATGGCTTTACCACTAAATGTTATCAAACATTTAGTGAAAATCTAATACCCATCTTCCTTAAAGTTTTCCAAAGAGCAGAAGAAGAGGGAATACTTCCAAACTCATTCTATGAGGCCAGCATCACTCTAATACCAAAACCGGGCAAAGACACCACAAAAATAGAAAACTACAGACCAATATCCCTGATGAACATAGACGCAAAAATAATCAACAAAATATTAGCAAACCGAATTCAAAAATACATCAAAAGGATCATCCATCATGATCCAATAGGATTTACTCCAGGGATGTAAGGATGGTTCAACATTCGTAAATCCATCAACATCATTCACCACATCAACAAAAAGGACAAAAACCACATGATCATCTCCATAGATGCTGAAAAAGCATTTGACAAAATTCAACATCCAGTCATGATAAAAACTCTCAACAAAATGGGTATAGAGGCCAAGTACCTCAACATAATAACAGTCATATATGACAATCCCACAGCCAACATTATACTTAACAGCGAGAAGCTGAAAGCTTTTCCTTTAAGATCGGGAACAAGATACAGATGCCCACTCTCCCCACTTCTATTCAACAACACTGGAGGTCCTAGCCACGGCAATCAGACAGCACAAAGAAATAAAAGGCATCCAGATTCGCGAGGAAGAAGTTAAACTGTCCCTGTTTGCTGATGACATGATATTGTACATAAAAAACCCTAAAGAATCCACTCCAAAACTACTAGATCTAATATCTGAATTCAGCAAAGTTGCAAGACACAAAATTAATATGCAGAAATCTATGACATTCCTATACACTAACAATGACCTATCAGAGAGCGAAATCAGGAAAACAATTCCATTCAAAGTTGCATCAAAAAGAATAAAATAGCTAGGAATAAACATAACCAAAGAAGTGAAAGACCTATACTCTGAAAACTACAAGACACTCATGAGAGAAATTAAAGAAGACACCAAGAAATGGAAACACTTCCCGTGCTCATGGATAAGAAGACTTAATATTGTCAAAATGGCCATCCTGCCTAAAGCAATCTACAGATTCAATGCAATTCGTATCAAAATACCAACAGCATTTTTCAGGGAACTAGAGAAAATCCTTCTAAAATTCATATGGAACCACAAAAGACCCCGAATAGCCAAAGCAATCCTGAGAAGGAAGAATAAAGCTGAGGGGATTATGCTCCCCAACTTCAAGCTTTACTACAAAGCCATAGTACTTAAGACAATTTGCTACTGGCACAAGAACAGACCCATAGACCAATGGAACAGACTAGAGAGCCCTGATATAAACCCAACCATATATGGTCAATTAGTATATGATAAAGGATTCATGGACATACAATGGAGAAATGACAGCCTCTTCAACAGCTGGTGTTGGCAAAACTGGACAGCTACATGCAAGAGATTGAAACTGGATTATTGTAAACTCAAAATGGATCAAGGACCTGAATGTAAGTCATGAAACCATAAAACTCTTAGAAGACAACATAGGCAAAAATCTTCTGAATATAAGCATGAGCAACTTCTTCCTGAACGCATCTCCTCGAGCAAGGGAAACAAAAGCAAAAATGAACTCATGGGACTACATCAAACCTAAAAGTTTCTGTACAGCAAAGGACACCATCAACAGAACAAAAAGGCATTCTACAGTATGGGAGAATATATTTATAAATGACATATCCAACAAGGGGTTAACATCCAAAATATATGAAGAACTTACATGCCTCTACACCCAAAAAGCAAATAACCCGATTAAAAAATGGGCAGAGGATATGAAGAGACAGTTCTCCAAAGAAGAAATTCAGATGGCCAACAGACACATGAAAAGATGTTCCACATCACTAATCATCAGGGAAATGCAAATTAAAACCACGAGATATCACCTCACACCAGTAAGGATGGCCACCATCCAAAAGACTAAGAACAATGAATGCTGGTGAGGATGCGGAGAAAAGGGAACCCTCCTACACTGCTGGTGGGAATGTAAGCTAGTTCAACCATTGTGGAAAGCAATACGGAGGTTCCTCAAAAAACTAAAAATAGAAATACCATTTGACCCGGGAATCCCACTCCCTGGAATTTACCCAAAGAATACAACCTCTCAGATTCAAAAAGACATATGCACCCCTATGTTTATTGCAGCACTTTTTACAATAGCCAAGATATGGAAGCAACCTAAGTGTCCATCAGTAGATGAATGGATAAGGAAGAGGTGGTACATATACACAATGGAATACTACTCAGCCATAAGAAGGAAACAAATCCTGCCATTGCAACAATATGGATGGATCTGGAGGATATTATGTTCAGTGAAATAAGCCAGGTGGAGAAAGACAAGTGCCAAATGATTTCCCTCATCTGTGGAGTATAACAACGAATGAAAACTGAAGGAACAAAATAGCAGCAGACTCAGAGACTCCATGAAGGAACTAGTGGTTACCAAAGGGGAGGGGTGCGGGAGCGCAGGTGGGAAGGGTGGGAGAAGGGGATTGTGGGGTATTATGTTTAGTACCCATGGTGTAGGGAATCACGGGGAAACAGTGTAGCACAGAGAAGGGAAACAGTGAATCTGTGTCATCTTACTACACTGAAGGACAGTGAGTGCATTGGGGCATGGGTGGGGACTTGATAATATGGGTAAATGTTGTAACCACATTGTATTTTCATGTGAAACCTTCATAAGAGTGTATATCAATAATACCTTAATTAAAAATAAAAGAAGGAAAAACAGGATAAGGCCAGATGGAGTAAAATTACAGGAATAGAAAGCTGGTGAGTCAAAGATGCTAGAGATGGCACAAAATGAACAACTAGCCTTTAAAAGTTTCTGAGGGAATTACTGTGGAGAGTGTTCAGAAGATGGAAGAGAAGACGAAGCAAAAGGAGAATAAACTGTAAGAAATGGTGAGGGCAATCAGCAAGGAACCAACACAAAGTTGAAGGAGAGTTTCCAAAAGATGTCACTATCACCAAGTAAAGCAGAAGATGCACTGGAAGGTAGATACCCCAAGTCAGCAGCGAGACTAAAGGTGAGCAAAGTGGGTGGGACACACTGATGGGGTATATGTTGTAAGAAACGGAATGACTTTTTTTAAAAGGAAAATGGTTAGAAAGAAAATAGTATTACTAAAAGTTTCAAATAAAAACAACTAACATACTGAACACTGACTTTCTATCAGTTATTTGAAGGTTTTTTGCATGTGTAACTCAAATAATCTTTACATGAAACCTGACGACAACAGGCATCTCCAACTGTTAGGACATTAGCAGGAGGAGGGGTTGGACAACCACAGGTATCTCCAACCATAAGAAGACATAACTACTGAGCTGTCAGTCAGTGCTTGTTACCATGGATCACCCCACCTAAAACCCCTCGCAAATCACATAAAAAGAAGCCGTCCATGAACACTCGGGGGCCTGTTAGACATTAGGTCAGGGCCTACCCCGAAAGCATAATAAATTTGCTTGTTTGCTTGCTTGATTTTGGTTTCACTCTGTCTAGCTTCCCTGAGATACTGAACCTAACTCTTTCCAACATATTTAGGAATTATTATCCCTATTTTATAAATAAAGTTGTACCACAAAATAATTAAGTTAGACAGTGATTGGTGAAGACTTGAAAGCCACACAATCTGACTATATTATAAGAACAAGATGTATGAAAACATCTGTGATCTTGGTGAGGAGGGAAGAAGAATGAGGATTTCAGGAATTAAGAGAACACAGCAAGGTCCCAGCTGAAACAGGCAGCACAAGGCACCAGAGTAGAGAGGAGAGGGATATCCCTTCACACCAGATCTGAGCAAAGAGAAAGAGCAGCTACTGGGGAGAGTGAAGGCATCACTTGGGGAGCTGATGAAGTTACATCAAGTGTACCCACGCACTTCCAAAGGTGTGTGTGTGGCTCTTAAGAAGTGCTTCCTGAAGAGTGTTTCAAAGGTGCCTGTCCCTCACTGATCAACGGGGATCTCAGTTCCAACGACTCCCACTGACCTGGTTTTCTCTCACTCACCTGGATGGCACCAACACGGGTTCACTCCCTCCACCATCCATGGCTCTTGTCCCTGCTCCACCTTGAAGACCACTTTTGCTTCGGTAGCTGGGTCCCCTGTTCATGGGAAACAACACAGAACTGGGGACAGACCGCTATGGACATACATCTACCTCACAATTCAGGTCTGTCTCCTTGAGTCTCAGGGCCTGGAAAGGATGACAAATGGGCTTTAGAAACAGAAGGATGACCCTTCTCCTCCATTTGGGAGGTAGAACCATAAACACACTATCTGATTTTCAAAGGGATTAGGAATCTTTGACCACCAATATTCAGAGCCAAACGTATTCATGCTTTAGAATGTTCACAGCTTTCATAAGTCTCAAAGGAAGGACACTCACTACCAGCATATGCTGAGTTACCCTGAAGAGTTATGACTCACTGTCCTTACCCACTGAGATGAGGTTTCTAACGTTGTCCAACATCACATCCCAATACAAGGTTCTCTGATCACAGTCAAGCAGCTGCCACTCCTCTGGGGTGAAGTACACAGCCACATCCTGGAATGTCACTGATCCCTGTAACAGCACATTCATCTTCACCTGAAATGTGCATCATTTGGGAAGTTGCAAGAGAATCATGGCAGTCTCTTATGATCATATCATATTCACTGTTGAGTATTCAGAACATTATTTATACTAAAAACTCTATACTTGATTCAAAAATATTCTTGGTGATAGAAACAAAAATGTTTAAAAAAAATATTCAACTAGCACCAGGACAATTCAATGGGGGAAAGAAAATTTTTTTAACAAATGGTGTTCGGACAACTGGATATCCACATGCAAAAGAGTAAGTTGGACTCACCTTCACTCGCTCCCTAACACCTCACATCTTATACAAAAATGAACTGAAAAATGAATAAGAAATCTAAATATGTTAAAACTATAAAATTTTTGGAAGAAAACATAATAGTAAATCTATGTGACCTTGGATTAGGCAATGGTTTCTTAGACCTCTGACAGAAAAAGTATAAGTGTCAAAAGAAAAGCTAGATATGTTGTAATTCATCAAAAGTTAAAAATTCTGTACTTCACAAAACATCAAGAGAGTAAAAAGACAATCTGCAGAATGGGAGGAAATGTTTTCAAATCACATATCTGATAAGATATTTGTTTCTAGAATATAAAAAGAACTTTTACAACAAAATAAGAACACAGCCCAATTTAAAAATGGGCAAAGAATTTGAAGAAACATTTCTCCAAAGACGTATATGGTCCATAAGCACATGAAAAGATGCTCCTCATTAGTTATTAGTAAAATGCAAATCCAAACCACAATGAAATATCACCTCATACCCACTAGGATAGCTAAAATCAAAGATAGACAATGACAAGTGTTGACAGGATGTGGAGAAACTGCAACTCTTATACATTGTTGGTGAATTGTAAAATGGTGTAGAAACTATGGGGAACAGTTCAGCAGTTTCCCAAAATATTAAACAGAATTACCATATACCCCATCAATTCCTCCTAGGTATATACCTAAGAGAACTGAAAACATGTCCACGCAAAAACATTTACACAAATCTTCATAGAAGAATTATTCAAAATAGCTAAAAATGGCAACAATGGGGATATTCATCAACTGATGGATGGATAAATACAATGAGGTATATTCATATGATGCAACATAAAGAAATATACAACATGGACGACCCTTGAGAATACTGTGTTGAGTGAAAGAGGCCAGTTATAAAAGATTATACATTGTATAGTTTTATGTATATGCAATGTTCAGAGTAGGCAAATCCATAGAAACAGAAAACAAATTAGGCTGGAGAAAGGGAGGAATGGGGAGTGACTGCTAATAGTTATGGGGTTTCTTTTGAGGATAATGAAAATACTCTGAAATTAGACAGTGGTGATGGTTTCACAATTCTATGAACATACTAAAAACCACTGAATTGTACACACTTTAGTCAATTTGTAGTATGTGAATTATACATCAATAAAATTATTTTAAAATATTGTTTGTATGTTCTTCATTCACTCATAAAATATTTAGTGAGGACATATCAGATATTGTACTAGTGATACAAAAAAAATAAAATACTATACTTTCCTCAGAGATTCTTACAAACTGTTAGACACTACTAAGTAAACATGTAAGTATAATGTTAGAAGGGCTATAAGGTTAACATGCTAGACTCACATAAGCATAATAAAATAGAAGGATATGTATTGTCACATAAAATATAACTTCTCAACCATAAAATCAAAATCATGCTTAATTAACTTAAACTGAAATTAAAAAGATGTAGCTACATGTCAATCACAAAGAGATAGTTAAGACCATATGGAGCAGGAGTCATTAAACTACAACCCATGGGCAAGACTTCTGATTTTATAAATAAAATGTCACTGGAACACAGTCACAGCCATTCATTTACTTCAGCTACAAGAGCGGGATTGAGTAGTTGCCACAAAGGCTATAGTCTTTCAAGCCTAAAATATTTATTATCTGGCCCTTTAAAAAGTTAAGTGACTTGCAAAAACAGACCCACAGACCAGTGGAACAGAATAGAAAATCCAAACATTAACCCAAACATATACAGTCAATTAATATTTGATAAAAGTGCCTTGGATATACAATGGGGAGATGACAGCCTCTTCAGCAGCTGGTGTTGGAAAAACTGGACAGCTACATGTAAGAGAATGAAACTGGACTACTGTCTAGCCCCATACACAAAGGTAAACTCAAGGTGGATCAAAGACCTGAATGTAAGTCATGAAACCATAAAACTCTTAGAAAAAAACATAGGCAAAAATCTCTTGGACATAAACATGAGCGACTTCTTCATGAACATATCTCCCCGGGCAAGGGAAACAAAAGCAAAAATGAACAAGTGGGACTATATCAAGCTGAAAAGCTTCTGTACAGCAAAGGACACCATCAGAAGAACAAAAAGACATCCTACAGTATGGGAGAATATATTCATAAAAAACGTATCTGATAAAGGGTTGACATCCAAAATATATAAAGAACTCATGCACCTTAACAAACAGAAAGCAAATAATCCAATTAAGAAATGGGCAGAGGACATGAATAGACACTTCTCCAAAGAAGAAATTCAGATGGCCAACAGGCACATGAAAAGATGCTCCACATCGCTAATCATCAGAGAAATGCAGATTAAAACCACAATGAGATATCACCTCACACCAGTGAAGATGGCCAACATCCAAAACACAAACAACAACAAATGTTGGCGAGGATGTGGAGAAAAGGGAACCCTCCTACACTGCTGGTGGGACTGCAAATTAGTTCAACCATTGTGGAAAGCAGTATGGAAGTTCCTCAAAAAACTCAAAATAGAAATAGCATTTGACCCAGGAATTCCACTCCTAGGAATTTACCCCAAGAATGCAGCAGCCCAATTTGAAAAGGACAGATGCACCCCTATGTTTATTGCAGCACTATTTACAATAGCCAAGAAATGGAAGCAACCTAAGTGGCCATCAGTAGATGAATGGATAAAGAAGATGTGGTACATATACACAATGGAATATTATTCAGCCATAAGAAGAAAACAAATCCTACCATTTGCAACAACATGGATGGAGCTAGAGGGTATTATGCTCAGTGAAATAAGCCAAGCCGAAAAAGACTAGTATCAAAGATTTCACTCATATGTGGAGTATAAGAACAAAGAAAAAGTACTGAAGGAACAAAACAGCAGCAGACTCACAGAACCCAAGAACGGACTAATAGTTACCGAAGGGAAAGGGACTGGGGAGGATGGGCAGGAAGGGAGGGATAAGAGGGAAAAAGGGGCATTACGATTAGCAGATATAATGTTGGGGGGGGCACGGGGAGGACAGTACAACTCAGAGAAGACAAGTAGTGATTCTATAGCATCTCACTACGCTGATGGACAGTGACTGTAATGGGGTTGGTGGGGGGGACCTGATGAAGGGGTAGTTTAATAACCGTAATATTGCACATGTAATTGTAGATTAATGATAATAAAATAAATTATATTAAAAAAAAGTTAAGTGACTTGACATATGCACCCCTATGTTTATCGCAGTACTATTTCCAATAGCCAAGAAATGGAAGCAACCTAAGTGTCCATCAGTAGATGAATGGATGAAGAAGGTGTGGTACATATACACAATGGAATATCATTCAACCATAAGAAGAAAACAAATCCTACCATTTGCAACAACATGGATGGAGCTAGAGGGTATTATGCTCAGTGAAATAAGCCAAGCCGAAAAAGACAAATATCAAATGATCTCACTCATATGTGGAGTATAAGAACAAAGAAAAAAACTGAAGGAACAAAACAGCAGCAAACTTACAGAACCCAAGAACAGACTAATAGTTACCAAAGGGAAAGGGACTGGGGAGGATGGGTGGGAAGGGAGGGGTAAGAGGGAAAAAGGGGCATTACGATTAGCAGACGTAATGTCAGGGGGGTGCGGGGAGGACTGCACAACTCACAGAAGACAAGTAATGATTCTATAGCATCTCACTATGCTGATGGACAGTGACTGTAATGGGGTTGGTGGGGGGGACCTGATGAAGGGGGTAGTTTAATAACCATAATATTGCACATGTAATTGTAGATTAATGATACCAAAATAAATTATATATAAAAAAAGTTAATTGACTTGATAGGGTTTATCCCAAGAATGCACAGACAGTTCAATATTGGAAAATATATTAAAAATTCTCTAAACAGCTCTATTAAAGAAGATAAAATATATTTTACTGACCAGTATAAAAAAAAGGATATAAGAAAAAAGTTCCCAATTTATGAAAACAATCTTCATCAGTTAAAAATCCTTAACTTAATTAAAAACAAAAACAAAACAAAATAAAAATCAACTATCTACCAGAACACAAGAAGAAACAATGAAACACTGGAAGCATTCCCATTAAAACTGGAACCAAGAAGATTTTGGCTGGAAGTTATATTCAAAATTATACTTACTAGAAGTCCTATCCATTGCAGTTAAGATAAGAAAAAAAAATGGCAACATACATATTGGGCAGTAAGTGGCAAAACTCCATTTAAAGAGTATATGATTGTCTCCCCAGAAAATCTAAGAAATCAACTAAAAAACTCTTGGTCTCTTAAGAGTTCTGTAATTTGGTAGAAAGTCAAATAGATAAATCCATACTTCCCTATACACCAGAATGGACAATTAGAAAGTACAATTTTAAAAGATCCATCCCATCCTCAACAGCAACTAAAACCATATGTAAGGATAAACATTACAAATGCACAAAAATTACAATAATAAGCCTATACAACTATAATGAAGGACCTGTAAGAAAAATTGAATACGTGGAAGCCTCATTGGAAAGTAAGAACTGCAATTCTCTCCAAAATTAATCTAAAAGTGTAGTGCAATCAATATAAAAACACCTAACACACTCTTTTATGGACCTTAACAGGGTAATTAAAAAATTCACCTGGAAGAGAAACGCTCAAGAATACCTGGGGATTCTGGAAAATGTACAGGTTTACTTATGGATCCAGATTAATGTTAAAAAGGCTCTGTACCTGGGGCAAGTACCTCAATATAATAAAGGCCATATATGACAAACCCACAGCCAACATTATACTTAACAGTGAGAAGCTGAAAGCTTTTCACCTAAGATCGGGAACAAGACAAGGATGCCCACTCTCCCCACTTCTATTCAACATAGTACTGGAGGTCCTAGCCACGGCAATCAGACAACACAAAGAAATAAAAGGCATCCAGATTGGCAAGGAAGAAGTTAAACTGTCCCTGTTTGCAGATGACATGATATTGTACATAAAAAACCCTAAAGAATCCACTCCAAAACTACTAGACCTAATATCTGAATTCAGCAAAGTTGCAAGATACAAAATTAATACGCAGAAATCTGTGGCATTCCTATATACTAACAATGAACTAGCAGAGAGAGGTCAGGAAACAATTCCAATCACAATTGCATCAAAAAGAATAAAATACCTAGGAATAAACCTAACCAAGGAAGTGAAAAACCTATACTCAGAAACTACAGGACACTCGAGAGAAATTAAAGAAGATACCAAGAAATGGAAACACATCCCATGCTCATGGATAGGAAGAATTAATATTGTCAAAATGGCCATCCTGCCTAAAGCAATCTACAGATTCAATGCAATTCCTATCAAAATACCAACAGCATTCTTCAGTGAACTAGAGAAAATCCTTCTAAAATTCATATGGAACCACAAAAGACCCCGAATAGCCAAAGCAATCCTGAGAAGGAAGAATAAAGCTGGGGGGATTATGCTCCCCAACTTCAAGCTCTACTACAAAGCCACAGTACTCAAGACCTAAGAACAGACCCATAGACCAATGGAACAGACTAGAGAGCCCTGATATAAACCCAACCATATATGGTCAAATAATGTATGATAAAGGAGCCATGGACATACAATGGGGAAATGACAGCCTCTTCAACAGCTGGTGTTGGCAAAACTGGACAGCTACATGTAAGAGATTGAAACTGGATTATTGTTTAACCCCATACACAAAAGTAAACTCAAAATGGATCAAGGACCTGAATGTAAGTCATGAAACCATAAAACTCTTAGAAAACAACATAGGCAAAAATCTCCTGAATATAAGCATGAGCAACTTCTTCCTGAGCGCATCTCCTCGAGCAAGGGAAACAAAAGCAAAAATGAACTTATGGGACTACATCAAACCTAAAAGTTTCTGTACAGCAAAGGACACCATCAACAGAACAAAAAGGCATCCTACAGTATGAGAGAATATATTTGTAAATGACCTATCTGACAAGGGGTTAACATCCAAAATACATAAAGAGTTTACACGCCTCAACACCCAAAAAGCAAATAACCCGATTAAAAAATGGGCAGAGGATATGAAGAGACAGTTCTCCAAAGAAGAAATTCAGATGGCCAACAGACACATGAAAAGATGCTCCACATCACTAATCATCAGGGAAATGCAAATTAAAACCACAATGAGATATCACCTCACACCAGTAAGGATGGCCACCATCCAAAAGACTAAGAACAACAAATGCTGGCGAGAATGCGGAGAAAGGGGAACCCTCCTACACTGCTGGTGGGAATGTAAGCTAGTTCAACCATTGTGGAAAGCAATATGGAGGTTCCTCAAAAAACTAAAAATAGAAATACCATTTGACCCTGTAATCCCACTCCCTGGAATTTACCCAAATAATACAACTTCTGAGATACAAGAAGACATATGCACCCCTATGTTTATTGCAGCACTTTTTACAATAGCCAAGATATGGAAGCAACCTAAGTGTCCATCAGTAGATGAATGGATAAAGAAGAGGTGGTACATATACACAATGGAATACTACTCAGCCATAAGAAAGAAACAAATCCTACAATTTGCAACAACATGGATGGAGCTGGAGGATATTATGCTCAGTGAAATAAGGCAGGCGGAGAAAGACAAGTGCTAAATGATTTCCTCATTTGTGGAGTATAACAATGAAGCAAAACTGAAGGAACAAAATAGCAGCAGACTCAGAGACTTCAAGAAGGAACTAGTGCTTACCAAAGGGGAGGGGAGTGGTAGGGCGGGTGGGGAGGGTGGGAGAAGGGTATTGAGGGGTATTTTGTTTAGTACACATGGTGTGGGGGATCATGGGGAAAACAGTGTAGCCCAGAGAAGGCAAACAGTGAATCTGTGGCATCTTACTACACCCAAGGACAGTAACTGCATTGGGGTATGGGTGGGGTCTTGGTAATATGGGTAAATGTAGTAACCACATTTTTTTTAATGTGAAACCTTCATAAGAATGTATATTAATAATACCTTAATAAAAAAATTTTTTTAAAAACGGCTCTGTACCTGGACTTATGAATTGCTGCTTAGCACTATGTTCTCTATTACCTAGGGAACACTCTAAGAAAGTCATAGGAAATCTGATTTTATATTTATCACAGGATTGTCACTATGAATATTATTTTTAACATTATCTCCATGAAAATCCATTATATTATCTTCAGAGAATTTTCCAGGAAAAAGTTTACTTATCTGGGGAATTGTTTTGCTTTCTCCTCACAGACAGTATCAATACTTTAACTGGCTTGCTATCCAATCTATGACTGCCAGAAAGAGTGGGAACACATATGCAGCTCAAATTTATTCCAACTATGTGCAGACTTTATGACCTGGATATCAACTTAACAATTTTCTAAATTTCTTTGGGGCTGGATCTATTCAATCTACATTTTCCCCAACAGTACATTTTATTTTTATATGGATTTTTGAGATTTCAATGACTGAATAAATGGATGCCTTACCTGGAAGCTGATCATTTTCTGCAGTTCTTGCACAGAGATCTATGAAATTAGAATTAGGGAAAGGGATGGAAATATGTGAAAAGCCAGGATTGCAGTGTAGAACCCAGCTCTATCAGAACAGAAGCACCCACACTGCAGCTTCATAAAATGCCACCTAGTGACAAAATGCTGTTTCTAGCAAGCCACAAAAGACCATATTTTATAAGCATCAATCTGTCCTTGTAGTTCTATTATGAATATATGATACTTAGATAAGTTTGTTATACATTTCTACCCTAGTGATCTAACAGCGAGTTGTTAACCTTTGAACCAGTGACTTTTTTTTCTCTCCCAGAAATTTTTCCTAAGAAAATAATGAATGAGTTAAAAGATAACTAAAAGCCTGGTCTCTTAATTTCAATATCTCTGGTTGTTATTCCTTTTTATGATTCTCTGGACTCTGCTCTGAAGTTGGGATAAGAGATCTCAAATTCAATTGGCCTTTCTTGAGAAAGCTGGATCCAAGGACCCAAGAACAATCCCCATCCACCCCCCAAAACCGGAACCTTCAATTTATACTCTAAATCTGTTACTTTTCTCTGGGAACTCATCATCTCCTAAGAGCCCAGTGGGCTTTTAAATTCCAACAAGCACTGGTGTGGCCCCAAGAAGGCTAAATGTGCAAGAGGGATTCACGGTTATGTTTACACAGTCTTCACTGGAAGATCTGCAGATTCACCAGAGGCCCTTAAAAAAAAAGATAAATCGAAATTTGCTCAGCATTCATTGCTCAAATATTTCAAAAGGAGAGTAAGTCATCTTTTACTGGGTGCTACCTTGCAACAAAGAATGCAATTTAGGGAAAAGTAATCTGGGTTTGAATCTCAGCCCTCCCACTTACTAGGCTGTGTGAGTCTAGGTAACTGATCACATTCCTCAGCTTCAGTTAATCCATATGTAGTTACTTCAGATGATTGTTATGAGAATACTCTAAGACTGCAAGCAGTTTCTCTAGAACGCTTGCTTCCTATACCCCTTTAAATGGTTTGACATTTCCCTTGGCAGACTCTGGTAGGGCCAATGGTGCTGTTGCAACCAGGAAAGGTACAGTTTGGTGTACAAACGTCTACACAGTGACCTTTTACCTACCAGAGCAGGAATGCGAACTGAGCCTGCCCCAGCTCCACCTGGGATCTGGGAACCCACTGAATGTCAGTCGGACTCTTATCTTGCTTTCTCTGAACTACTCCAAAATTGGACAGAACCTACACACCCAAACACGAAGTCACCCCACGTCGGGTTGTTAAGTTTTATCTTCGATTGGGTAAGCCAATAAACCGGTTCCTATCTTTCTCCCCGCCCTTCCCTCACAACCGCCAAGTTCCGCAGTCATACCTGCCAGCCTTCCACAGACTCGGAGAGAAACCCACCCACCGTCCCACTCCCCGCTCTTATTCCAAGCCGTGCTGGTTCAACGATTACAGAATACCACCTACGACCCAACGGACGTGTGCAGAAGTAACTGCCCATCCAGAGTTCCCAGGCTCCTCCGCGATACAGACGATCCACCTAGAGACTACATTTCCCATAAGGCCTGTGGGGCTCGCTTCCGGAAAGCGTGGGATGCTCTCCGTGGAGATTTTTGGGTTGGTATCTCTGGAGTTTGCCCCGAGATAAAAAGGAAGGTGTGTATGTCATTTTCGTTTAAAAGGTATACATCAGAATTTTTAAAGTACTGGAAAAATCTAAAGAAGCAGTAGGCTAAATCTAATTTACCCTTAGTTCAGTTTCTTCTAGCAATGCGCTAGCTTAGAGAGATGAAGAGGACCCAAAAAAGAAAAGGGATGAAAAGTAGGAGAGTTTAGATCTGAAAAATCAAGGGAAGAAAATGTTTCAAGAAGAAGGGAGTGATCCATTGTGTGCGAAAATGTAGTTGATAGGTCAGGTAGGATAAGAACTATTAATTGGCCATTGGGTTTAGCAACGTGGAGGTTGTGGAAACATGACGTTTTGACATGGTGGGGGTTTGAAAAAGTCTGATAGGAGTTTGATAAGAATGGGAGGAGAGGAAGTGGAGAAAGGAAGTATATTCTTAAGAACCTTTGCTCTTTTAAGATGAATAGAAAAATAAAGGTCTCATTGCTTATGGATTTGGGGTCCAGAATTTTTAAGATAGAAGAAATTACAGTATGTATCCTAATTAAAATGAAATGGTAGAAGGGAGAATTGACAATATCGGAGAGAAGGGTGTTGGTGAGGAACAATTTTCCTCCACACTTCGAAGTTCTTCTAGCTGGGCTAAGAATCAAATTGACATAAAACAGATTAATAGGAGAAAAAAGCACCAAAAGTTAACTTCAAACATATGGGGAATCCATAGATTCCAAAGACAATCAAGGGACGATGAGGTATATGTGTCATCCTGAACTAAGGAGGAGGAGGTAGGGGTCTGAGACTTCAAAGGAAAAGGGAGACAATTCACAGGAATATGAAAGAGTAAATATTTGGTAAATAAATACTTGATGGGCCACCCAGAAACACGGGCACAGAGAGGAATTTGAACAGATTTAGCCACATCTCTGTCTCCCACACCTAGTTCACATCTGATTATCTATGATGATAACTGTCTTTGCGGAGCAGTTCCTCCATATAAATTCTTTTATGCAGTCAAGGGTGTGGGAGATGTCAAAGTTTCTTTCTGAGTCTTTTGGGGCTTGTTTTCAGCTCTGAAATAATCTGCATGTCACAGTGGCACATCTTAGGGAGGCCTGCCCTTAGCCCCTACACAGGACAACTGCAGGCAGAAAGTTCTTGAGGAGAGAAGGGATGGATTCCCATACACATTCAGAAGGACCCATTCTAAGTACAAGTACAGACAATTCACCCATCGACATAAAGGGGAGGCGGTTTATAGGCATAAATGCAGATAGGCAGACAGATTTGGTACTGGGAGGATGAAGATGTCTTCTGAGTGCTTCTATTTTCTCAATGAAGTAGGAAACTGAAAGTGAAGATAGGGAGAAGGCATTGGAATTTTTTTTTTAATTCAGCAAGTGGGGTTTATTCCTGGGATGCCGGGCTGGTTCAATATTCAAAAAACAATCAACGTAACTGACATATTGACAGGCTAAAGGAAACTTACGTGATCATGTCAGCTGATGCAGAAACAGCACTTGAAAAAATTCAACACTCATTAATGATAAAAATCCTAAAAATAGGAATAAAAAGGTAATTTCTTCAGCTTGATACAGAGCATCTACAAAATACCTATAGTTGACATTATACTTAATGGTGAAAGACTTATTTTCTTCCTCCAAAGTTGGAACTAAGCTGGAACTATGTCTGCTCTCACCATGCTTATTCAACACAGCGCTGGAAGTTCTAGCCAGTGTAATAAAGCAAGAAAAGGAAATAAAAGGCATACAGATAGGAAAAGAAGACATAAAAATGCCCCTGTTTGCAGATGACACGGTTGTTTGCACAGAAAATCCCAAGGAATCCACTAAAAAAACCATGTAGAACCAGCAAGAGAGTTTAGCAAGGTCACACAGTATAAACATTCAAAAAAATTAACTATTTCTTTATGCCAGCAATAAACACATAGAGGCTGAAATTAAAAATAACATACCATTTAAAATCGCTCAAAAGGTGAAATACTTCAGTGTAAATCTAACACAACATATACAGAATTTGGACACAGGAAACTGCACAATGCTGGTGGCAGAAAAAAAAGATGCACAACAGTCTAGAGAATTAAGGGCATTGGAAATTTGAGGAGAGAAAAGATAAACCTTATTACATTGATTCTAATACACTTTTTTATATTTCAACATCTGTGAAGATTGCTCTTACAAATAATGGCATGCCATAGTTTAACTGACAGCATTTTCTTTCTTTTTTAGTAATTAGTAAAATAATGATGTATCTTATAATCAAGGATATCTGAGATTCTGTTAGTTATTTAGGAATGTGGGACAGTGAACAGATTAAGGAAATGTAGCACTATTGTCTGCAGCAGTAAGAGCCCACTTGATATTAGTAACCTTTGACTTTACTAGCATTTTCAATGTCATAAAGACATATTTCTGTATTTCATCTTAAAAATATTCTTGACCTGTAGCCTTCTTGAGCAATTGCTCCATTTCATAACTTTCCTTAATAGAAAACTGTCTCTAAAGAGTTGTTTCTTGTTGCTGCCTACATTTCTCACCTCCAAACATTTCTCACCTCCAATTCTCTTCTTAATCCACTCTAATTGGCTTCTTGACCCCTAATTTCTCTCCTGAAATTGCTCTTGCATTACCAATGAAATTTCAGTTGAAAATTTAAATGGTCACTCTGTCCTCATATTTGACCTCAATAGCATTCAACAAAATTAGAATAATTCCTTACTTTGGTTTCTAGAACACCTCACAAAAGCTAGTTTTCCCACCTTACTAAGACTACTTCTCTATTTCCTTTAGTGAATACTCTTCCTGTACTCCATCTCCAAATGTTTAAATACTCAAGCGTTTGACTTTGGGTCTTTTCTAAGTTCTTCTCTATATTATCTCATTCAGTGCCATGGCTTTAAATACAATTTATGTGATGATGACTGACAAATATGTATCTCCAGCCCTCACTTCTCCCCTGAACTTCAGACTCCTAATTCCTATCTGAAATCTCCCCTTGGGTATCTAAAAGCCACCTCCAACCACACATACCCAAATCAAACTCTTTAATTTCTACTCCCCATACCCAGTCTATCACTTCTAGTTCAATAAATGCATCATCATCCACCTGGTTACTCAAGCAAAAATTTAGGAGTCATCATTGATTTCTCTTGTTCCTTTCCCTTCTTTCTCTCGTATTATATTTGTTCTATAGTTCATAGTATATTTGTTCCATAAGGGCATATTTTTTGTTTTTGCAATATTGTGATTTATAAGAAATATATAACTGCTCTTCATCCCCATTTCTGGCTCAGAGCTCCCAAAAACTCTTGGTATTTTCTAACTGATGAGAATTACAATGGTGTCTTTTGTTATATTAATGAGGTGACTTTGGGACTGCACCTAAGACTAGGAGCTGGTTGCCAGGAGAACCAACCATGTAATTAGAGGGTTGATACTTTCAGTCCCATACCAGACCTCTGGGGAGGGGAGAGAGGCTGGACTTCGAATCAGTCACCAGTGGCCAATGACTTAATCATGCCTATGTGATGAAGCCTTCATAAAAACCCAAAAGTATAACCACCCCTTCCCCCACCAAAACAAAGCTTCTGGGTTGTGAACATGTCTTGTAGGACTGTAGGGCAGCCTTGTCAGATCCACAGGGATCTGACACTACCACCAGTTCAGAGAATTGCCAGTGGTGGGGAAAAAAACTACACATTGGAATTGGTGTGAGTAGAATCTTAGTTTTGTTCACGACAGTATTTCCAAGGCCTGGCACATAATAGATGCTAAATAAGTATTTGTGAGTACTGAATAAATGTGAAATTGTTTATAGTTTCAACTCCATTATTGCGCTATACAGCTTGTCTGACTCAGGGTCTTGAATCTAGATCATTTTGGGGAGAACTGACTTCTAAATATTGAGTTTTCAATCCATGAGCATGTTATATCTTCTCATCTATTTAGGTCCGCTTTAATTTCTCTCAGCAATGTTTTCTAGTTTTCAGTGCACAACTCTTCCATATTTTTTTTGGTCAGATCTGGCCCTAAGTATTTCATATTTTTAATATTACAAATTGTATTTTAAAGTTTCCATTTCTAATTATTTACTGTGACTATGTAAAAATACTATTTATTTTGGAATAGTGATCTAATAACTGTTTAAAGGTTTCCACAGGATTTTCTAATCATGTTATCTGAAAATAAAGTTTTATTTCTTCTTTTTCATTCCGAATGCCTTATATCAATTTCCTTGATTTATTGTACTGGCTTTAAAGCACCACTACAGTGATGAATAGAAATAGTGACAGAGGACATAATTGCCTTCTTCCTGAACACAGGAGAAAACATTATCCTTCATCATTAAGTATGATGTTAGTTGTTGGTTTCTCATAGATGCCCTTCATGAGGTTGAAAAAGTTCCCTTTTAATTTTCCAAGAGTTTTTATGAAAAGTGGATGGTGTATTTTGTCAAAATCTTTTTTTGCATCTATTGAGATTATCAGATGGTTTTTTTTTATTAATACTGAATTACATTAACTGGTATTTTCAAATGTTAAACCAATATTGTATTCCTGGAATAAACTTCACTTGGTCATGGTATACTGTCCTTTTTATATATTGTTGGATTCTATCTGCTAAAATTTTGTTTAAGATTTTTGCATGTATATTCATGGGGTACTGGTCTATACTCTTCTTTTCATGTAATATCCAGTCTGGGTATCAGAGTAATGCTGGCACACTGAGTAATGAAGTTTCTCTCTTCTATTTTCTGAAAGTCTGTGTAGGCTCTGATGTTACTTCTTCCTCAACTATTTGGTAGAATGCAGCAGTAAAGTCATCTGGACGTGGATTTTTCTTTGTGGGAAGGTTTTAGACTATAAAGTCAATCACTTTATTAGATATAGGGCTATTTGAGTTATAAATTTCTTCTTGAGAGAGCTTTGGTAGCTTACATCTTTCAAGGAATTTGTCTATTTAAATTGTCAAATGTATTGGCATAAAGTTATTAATATTCCCTTATTGTTCTTTTAATATCTTTAGTAATTGTAGTGATACCACTTTCCTCATTCCTGATACTGGTCATCACATGTCTTCTCTCCATTTTTTCCTTTTCAGTCTGGCTAGAATTTTATCAATTCTGTTAGATCTCAAAGAACTAGCTTTTGGTTTCATCAATTTTCCTCTATTGTTTATCTGCTTTCTATTTCACTGATTTCGGCTCTGATGTTTATTCCATTTTCCTGCTTCCTTTGGGTTTCATTCTTTCTTTCCTTAGTTTAAGGTCTGTAATTTGAGATATTTCTTCTTTTCCACTATAGGCATTTAGTGTGATCAATTTCCCTTTAAGTACTGCTGCATCCCATACATTTTCCTATATTGTATTTTTATTTTCAGTCAAAGGTAAATAATTTCTCATTTTCCTTGCGATTTCTTCATTGACTCACAGGATACTTAAGTGTGTTACTTAGCTCCTACATGTTTTTTGATTATTCAGATGTTATCAAATTTTGTCATCAGGAAGCATATTTGATATGACCTGCATCTATATTAGTTTATTTAGACTTGTTTGTTGGCCCAGAAAAAATGGTTTATCTTGGTAAATATTCTGTGTGCACTGGGGAAAAAAAAGTATATTTTGCTTTTGTTGGGTGGAGTGTTGTTTAAGTGTTAATTGGGTCAAACAGTTGATAGTGTTGTTCAACTCTTGTATATTCTAGGTTTGTCCTCTATCATTTATATGAGAGGGGTATTGAAATCTCACAGTATAATTGTGGAATTGTCTTCTATCTCTCCTTGCATTTTTGTCAGTTTTTGCCTCATGTATTTTGATGTTATTAGATGCATAAACATTTAGGGTTATAATAACCTCCTGATAAACTGACCCTTTTTAAATTTTTTCTAGGTGCCACTTTTTATTCCTGGCATAATATTAATTAGGGTTAAATCCAGAGGTAGAAACTTCCAAGTATTTTTAACAGAGAAAATTTCATGTAAAGAATTATTAAAAGGTAGGTGAAGTGAAAATTAGTGAGAATGTTTGACATCTTGATCTGGGTGGTTATGAGTGCATACACATCAAAATTCATTGAGCTATACACTAAGATTTGTGCATTTTGTTATATGTACCCCAATAAAAAATAAATTTGTTAAGCCACAAAAAATTAATTAAAATAATTATTAACAGTTGATTGGTGTAACTGTGAATTGGCTAAGAGGGGGGTGAAAGGTGCTCTAAAAAATACGATGGACTACATCAAGCTAAAAAGCTTCTGTACAGCAAAGGACACCATCAGCAGAACAAAAAGGCATCCTACAGTATGGGAGAATATATTTGTAAATGACACATCCGACAAGGGGTTAACATCCAAAATATATAAAGAACTCACATGCCTCAACACCCAAAAAGCAAATAACCCTATTAAAAAATGGGCAGAGGATATGAACAGACACTTCCCCAAAGAAGAAATTCAGATGGTCAACAGGCACATGAAAAGATGCTCCACATTGCTAATTATCAGGGAACTGCAAATTAAAACCACAATGAAATATCACCTCACACCAGTTAGTATGGCCAACATAGAAAAGACTAGGAACAACAAATGCTGGTGAGGATGCGGAGGAAGGGGAACGAACCCTCCTACATTGCTGTCGGGAATGTAAACTAGTTCAACTATTGTGGAAAGCAATATGGAAGTTCCTCAAAAAACTAAAAATAGAAATACCATTTGACCCAGAAATTCCACTCCTAAGAATTTACCCAAAGAAAACAACTTCTCAGATTCAAAAAGACATATGCACCCCTAAGTTTATTGCAGCACTATTTACAATAGCCAAGATATGGAAGCAACCTAAGTATCTATCAGTAGATGAACGGATAAAGAAGATGTGGTGCATATACACAGTGGAATACTATTCAGCCATAAGAAAGAAGCAAATCGTACCATTTGCAACAACATGGATGGACCTAGAGGGTATTATGCCCAGTGAAGTAAGTTAGGCAGAGAAAGACAAATACCAAATAATACCAAATGATTTTCCCTCATTTGTGGAGTATAACAATGAAACAAAACTGAAGGAACAAAATAGCAGCAGACTCACAGACTCCCAAGAAAGGACTAGTGGTTACCAAAGGGGAGGGCGGGTGGGGAGGGAGGGAGAAGGGGATTGTGGGGTATCATGATCGGTGCACACGGTGTGTGTGCCGTCATGGGGAAGGCAGTGTAGCTCAGAGAAGATAAATAGGACCTCTGTGGCATCTTACTACACATATGGGACAGTGACTGCAATGGGGTATGGGGGGACTCAATAATAAGGGTGAATGTAATAACCACATTGTTTTCCTTGTGAAACCTTCATAAAAGTGTATATCAATGATACCTTAATTAAAAAAAAAGAAATGGAAAAAAAATACAGCTGAGCTGGGGAGGGTACTCCAAAAAGGAATAAAATTGGAGGGGGAGAATCCTCCCTAAGGCCAGGCATTAAGGTGAAGGTAGTTTGAAACCCAATGACTGATCAAGTTCCCTGGATTATCACAGGCCACAGCTGGTGCATAATTGACAATCTAAGGCTGTCAAGTAAGGAACCACCTACTAAATGCTGATGAACTTTTCTAGGAAATCTCTCACAAGGTTTCCACTGACTTGCTGGAAAGCCAGCTGAAGCATGGACTGGACTCACAAGAAAGCCTCCAGGAAGCCACTTGAGGAGGTGGAGGTAGTTGTTGACTCATTGGAAAGCTATCACTGCTAAAAAAATTCACTTCCTACCTGGGAAGTAAATTGGGGCACATGGGGAACTCACTAGCTCCTCTTGGGAGTGCTGCCGAACTCATAGGATGAAGCCATTCACAGGACAGTGCTGCTTGCCTCTTATGCTTGAGATGGGGTATGTGTGAAAAGTTTAAGAGGAGGTGACACCAGATGCTTTTGGCAACTACAGGAAGGGGTTGGACATGGGGAAGCTAGGGAGGTGCCAGTCAGTGCTGGCAGCCAGGTCACTACCAAAAGCCTAGACACACACACTGCAAGAGCCCAGACACACACACTGGAAATAGGAAAGAAAACTCCTGCATTAGGACTCTCCAGAGGAACAGAACAAATAGGAGATATATGTATGTATATATACATACAGGCATACCCTGGAGATATTGTGGATTGGTTCCAGACCACCACAGTAAAGCAAATATCCCAATAAAGCAAGTCAAATCAATTTTTTGGTTTTCCGTTGCATAAAAAATTGTGATTACATTGTAGTCTAAAGTGTGCAATAGCATTATATCTAAAAAAAGTGCACACCTTAATTTACAAACACTGCTAAAAAATGCTGTCACCTAAGCTTTCAGCAAGTCATAATCATTGATCACAGATCACAATAATGAAAACAAGTATTTTGAGAATTACGAAAATGTGACAGAGACATGAGTTGAGCAAATGATGCGAAAATGGCACTGATAGATTCACCTGATGCAGTTGCCACAAAGCCTTCAATTTGTAAAAAAAACAGTATCTGCAAAGTGCAATAAAGTGAAGCACAATAAACCAAGGTATTCGTATGTGAGAGAGAGAGAGAGAGAGAGAGAATTTATCATAGAAACTGTTTCAAGTGGTAATGGAGGGTAAGATATCCCCCAATCTGCTGTCTGCAAGAAGGAGAACTAGGAAAACCAGTGTGTATAATTCAGTCCAAGTCTGAATGCCCAAGAACCAAGGGAGCCAGTAAGGTAATGCCCAGTCTGAGCCAAAGGCCTGAAAACTGGAGTGGAGTGAGTGTGCTAGGAAATCCTGGAGTACCAGGAGAGTAGATGAATGTCCCATTACAAGGAGACCAAGAAATTGCACTTCCTTCACCTTTTCTGTTCTATTCAGGCCCTGAATGGACAGATAATGCCTACCCACATTGTTGAAAGCAGATCTTCCTTAGCCTCTGACTCAAATGCATATCTCTTCTGGAAACACTCACAGGAATAATGTTTTTCCAGCTATCTGGGCATCCATTAACCCAGTCAAGTTGACACAGAAAATTAACCATTACATCTTCCTCCTCCAGTGTATCTCCAGCATCCTCTGCTAAGTCTCTTTTGAGTAGTGTTAACAAAGTATATCTTTTTCAATTCTTTTAGTTTCAACCTATTACTGTATCTACATTTAAAGTGAGTTTTTTAGAGGTATATAATATATATATAGGTCTTGCTTTTTTATACAACTCACAATCACTGCCTTTTTCAAAAGAGTATTCTTAATGTAATGATTAATATGACTGGTTTAAATCTACCATCTTGATAAATAATTTTTAGTTTAACTATTTGTTAAACTATTTGTCAAATCTACCATCTTGTTTTCTATTTCTCCCATCTGTTTTTTTATTCCTTTCCCCCACCTCTCTTTGGAATAAACATTCTTAAATACCTTTCAAAATGATTTTATTTTAATGTCCTTTGTTGGCTTATTATATATTTTGTCTCTTTAGTGGTTGCTTTAGGGTTTCTAATATACATCTTTAACTTATTAAGCCTACCTTTCATGGTATATTATACCACTTCCCTTAACAGTTCACTACAACATACCATGCTAAATGGAATTACGTCTCAGTTTTTAAGAAAAAGAAAAGAACTTTAGAACAATAAACTTTCATTTCTCCCTTTTTGGTTATGTGCTATTATCGTCATAGTTCTACATGTTATAAATCCCACAAAACATTCTATTATTATTAACTTAAACAAGTTATCTCTTACATTTAAACAACTATAGTGTTATATTTGCTTCTGTAGTTACCATTTCTTGTAGTTTTCTTTCCTTTGTACATAATCCAGACTTCTATCTGGTATCATTTTCCTTCTGCTTGAACGATGTCATGTAACATTACTTTCAACTTGTCTATGTCAGTAAGTCTTTATTTCATTGTAATTTTTGGAAAATACTTTCACAGCATTAAGAAAATTCTAGGTTGACAGTTTTTATTTAAGGATAGTAAAGATATTGCTCTACCGCTTTTCCTGGCTTCTATCATTTCCAACAAGCAATCTGTTGTCTTTTTTTTTCACCCTCCATATCCAATGTATTTCCCCTCTCTGGCTGCTTTTTAGATTTTCTCTTTATTATCGGGGTTTTAAGTAATTTGACTATGATGTGCCTTTGTGTAATTTCCTCCATGGGCATGGAGATAATTGATCTTCTTGGATCTGTAGATTGATAGTTTTCATAAAATTTGGAAAAAAATTAACATTATTTCTTCAAAAACTTCTTCTGTCCTCCCTCTCTTTCCTTTGGGGACTACAAATACACATAAAATAGACATTGCTTAATGTTTTCCAATAACTAACTCAAGTGCTGGATTTTTTTTCCTTTACAGTATTTTTTCTGTTTCATCTTGGATGCTTTCTATCGCTATGTTTCAAGTTCACTACTCTTTTCTTCTACAATATCAAACCTGTCATTAATTTAATCCAGTGTTTTTTTCATCTCTAGAAGTTCAATTTTGGTATTTTTGAAAAATATCTTAAGCCAACTATTACCAAGGTCTATTAAAACATGGATCTATGTCTTTTTACTCTATACTTCTGAAAGTTATGACTTTCAGTTTCAAAGGCTAATATGTCAAATTAAACAAAAGGAATGTTAAGAAGAGGTCTATAAGACAATGATCTTGACCACTAAATATAACATTGTCCTAATTTCTTTCCTTCCTTCCTCCCTCCTTCCGCCCTTCTCTTCTTCCTGTGTGTGTGTGTGTGTGTGTGTGTGTGTAGTTTTAATCAGTAATGCTGGCCTTGTAAAATGAGTTTAGAAGTTTTCCTTCCTCTTAATTTTTGCAATAATTTGAGGATAGGTACTAATTCATCTTTAAATGTTGGGGAAATTCACCTATGAAGCTCTCTGGTCCTGTTTTCTGGGAGTTTTTAAATTACTGATTCAATTTCATTACTTGTAGCCAGTCTATTCAGAGTTTCTATTTCTTTGTGATTCAGTCTTGGAAAGTTTTGTGTTTATCCATTTCTTCTAGGTTTCAAATTTGTTGACATATTTGTTTATAGTAGTCTCTTATGATCCTTTATGTAACATCAGCTGTAACTTCTATTTTGGATTTCGTTTGGTCCCTCTCTTTCTTGATGAATCTGTCTAGAGTTTTATCAATCTTATCTTTTTAAAGAACCAGCTTTTAGTGCCATTGATCTTTTCTATTTTTAAGTGTCTATTTCACTTATTTCTACTCTGATCTTTATTATTTCCTTCTTCACTTATTAACTTTGTGCTTTATTCCTTTTCAAGTTCCTTTAATGTGTAAAGTTGGATTATAAAAGTTATTCAGATTGTAAGGTTAGGTGTAAAGTTAAATTCGGAATTTTGTTTCTTGAGGTAGGCCTATATCATCTTATAAACTTCTTTCTTAGAACTGTTTTTGCTGCATCCTATAGATTTTGGAATGTTGTGTTTCCATTTTGTCTCAAGTATTTTCTGATTTCCTCTTTCTTTCTTGACCCATCGGTTGTTTAGTAGCATGTTCATTATCTACCATGCTGTTGCACATACATTCTCTGCTTGAAAAATTGCCCAAAATCTCTCAACCCAACCAATTCATTCTGTTTAGGTCTCACCAGTCTTCACTTCTACAAGAATGCTTTCCTGACCTCAAAAGTCCAGTGTAGTCTTCCCTTTGTGAATCTCTATTTTAATCTGTAACACTCTACACTAACACTTATTACATGGTTTTATCATTGCTTGTTTACCTGTCTGTATTCTCTGGCAGACTACATGAAGTATGAAGGCCAGAATTGCATTTCTCTTGGTTGGTTCCTCTCAAAGCTGCTTTCTTCTTTGTGCCAAAGGATGCCCTGAATTACTGTTTCCAAGATCTTGTGGCCTTGAAGATCTGCCTCCTGCAGGCCTCCAGTGGGTGGGCAAGTTATCAAATTCTGGAAGTTGACCCTTGTAATGATTTTACCCCAGAATATGCAAGGCAGAAAAAGAGTTGTCCAGATTGATCTAGCAGATGACACCACATTTTTAAAACTATGAGCCTTAACCTAGAACTGTCATTTTGGTGTCATGATGGAGTCGTGGGGACCAATTAAGGACTGGACATGTTCATCTCTTCCTCTTTCCCCCAAGGGTGTAAGAAGACAAAAAGTGCCAGCTCTGTTCCTGAAAACTTCAACTGTGCATAGATTGCAAGCTGTCAATATCCATTTACCCTTATTTGTAATTCATGGAATCTCGTTTTTTTCTTGGCATATGCTTCCTCTGAATAAAAAGTGCATATCCCAACCTCCCTTGAAGCCTACTATGACCAGCTGAGCAAATTTTGGCCAGTGGGCTGTAAGTAGAACCAGTGGCGCAAATTTAGGAAGTATGCTTAAAATGATGCCTTTTTCCTATTTAAGCTTTATGCTCAGTGTGTAATGAGTGGCTGGAGCTCAGGCAGCCAATTTGGACTATGAAGTAGGAAGATACCTGTTAATGTTAGAGTAATGAGAGATAAGGAACCTGGGCTTCTCACATCATGGAATGCCACATCAGACCTGGATTAACTATAGTTAGGATTCTTTTTCAT
The DNA here is from genome assembly GCA_032199065.1 of Smutsia gigantea. Taxonomy (NCBI): domain Eukaryota; kingdom Metazoa; phylum Chordata; class Mammalia; order Pholidota; family Manidae; genus Smutsia; species Smutsia gigantea. Next base: position 309,617 of record JAVSCE010016299.1, read on the forward strand.
AAGATAGATACACATTTCTATTTTGTTTAACCACTATTATTTTGGCAATTTCTACTATGAACAATTTAACCTAATTCTATTAAGGTATTCAACCCATTCTTTGGTCCAGGGAGCAAGTAAAGAGGAAAATCAATAAAAAGCTCTGTTGTGACATTTTTTTCACTTACCAACAAACATTAAAGAAGTACATAATTTGAAGTTCAGTCGCCTTCAGCAGAACTCACAAGAGAGACATGACATTATTAGCTATGGAGAGGCTACAAACCAGGAAAATATTTGTTGTAGAGAAAAGCACCAGAGATTCTGGGGTGATTCCAACTATAGATGCCTCATATAATCTTGTGAGAAACCATAAAATAATAACCAGAAGATATTAACTTAAAAAGGATGAGTGCAGGGAATTATCAAATTGCAGAATTACTGAATTGTGACAGTGTCTCTGTCTGAAACCAACAATTTTTTCTTCTTCCTAAAGCTTTTAGTGTAACTAAAATGATGCTACAGAATTCTGAGCAAATTATTTTATTAAGGACTATTAGCTTAATACTGTTTATCCCATAAGGTCCACTTTACTGTATACCCCCAACTTGATTCTTTAACTTCCTAGAATAACATACAGTGTAGGAAGCTCAACAACAGTAAGAAAAACTACAGCATAATGGGTAAGAGTGTTTAGTACCGCAGTTAGACTTATCTAGGCTGGAGTCTACCAATTTTCAAACTGCAGTATCTTGGGCAAGTTTTATGACACTTGTAAGCCTCAATTCCCTCACTGGGGATAATAATGGATACACATATTTAGTCATGAAAGTGCTTAGCACGGTGCCTTACACATAACACTCAGTAAATGGGAAGAGTTATTATCAGAAGATTCCCACTGTCCACAAGAGTATGTGTAGCTCAGAAAGCCTCCAGAGGTAACCTACTATAATTCCTATAAATGTCCAGGTTTTACCAGTTCATGTATAATACGGAGTCACATTAACAATATTCACCATATTCTGCTGGCTCTTGCCTTCTGTTTAATAAAGTCCACCTCTGACAATTCCTCTACTCCTCCATCAACTTACCCAAATTCTCTAGTATCATCTTCCTTCATCTAATGAAGGCTTTTCCTTCTAGGTGATGTCCTTATTATTCTTTCCTTTGGCCTCTTTGGTCCTATTTGCAGCTAAGGGTTCCACTGCCTTCTAAGATGCACTGAGATTCCTGTCCACTATGTTTACATTTGTTAAAATGTTTTCATTTTATAAAAGGTATCCTGTATGTAACCTTTTGGGACTTATTTTTTTCACTTAATATTGTGCTGCTAAGATTCATCCATATTGTTGCATGTCACTATAACTTATTTGTTTTGGCTGCTATACATCATCCACTCTTCTGATGATGGGCACCTGGATACTTTCTTGGTTTAAGTTTTGCTATTGTGAAAGTGCTAAAGAGTATATTGTTCATATTTCTTGTTGTACATGTATCAAGAGTTTCTCTTAGCATATACCTAGAAATGGTATTGCTATATTGTACAATGTATGAATGTTACATATTACTTCATGTATTCTTTCTTCATATTTAATATTTTCATTTTTTGACTTCCAGTTCCTGCTTCATTTCTCCTTAATCCTTTGAGCATACTTATTATGCTTATTTTAAATTCTTGGTCTATTCATTCTGCTAATTCTGCTTCAGAAATATCTGTATGTATGTACTTAAAGGCTTGGGAATAACATACAGACAACTATTTATAGTGGTCATCTATGAAGGACTGAGAATATGAAACTGGACCTGGAGAGCATTTCACTTTATTTTATCATATAAAACATAGAAAGCCTTAATTAAGAAAATAGGTAGAAGACTTAACAGAAACTAAAGAACTTTCTTAGGGAAGTACTAACTGCTGAAGACTGCTCCAGCCATGATGAGCATCTGTCTTCTTAGCAATCTGTGGTGAAGCTCCAGGGACAATATAATCCCAGATCTCTCCATGAAAGCCAAGTTCAGCGACTAGCCCTCTTTTACTCTGCTGAGCATATTAGGAGCAGGAGGATCGAAGTTCCTGGAGGAACAACTTTTGCTCATTTAGCTTTTTTTGGCTTGGGGTTTTAGATTGGAGCTGGGAACCCCACCACCCTTCTTCCATTCACAGATATCTGCATAGTTGCATGTCCAGCATTTCCAAGCTTCCTCTATATCAACTCCTTGAGGATCTCGGTGGCCCATCCAGTAGGCCATATAGTGTTGCACTTTGCCTCTCACCTCCTTCTCTTCAAAGGCCACAATCTCTGTACCCAGCACAGTGGCAGTCTCTTGGTGGATATACTCAATCTTCAGGATATCAATAACTGGGAGGTCAGACAGTGTTAGAGATAAGAAGACCAGCTCCATGAGGTCACCCAAGGACTTCACAGAGAAGCCTCCCTGCTGGGCATGCCTCAGCACTGAAGGTCCCAGTGGTTTTTCGGGACACAATTTTGCATGGTGGATTAGGCTACCAGTTGTCACTTTCCCTTGTACCATGGCATCAAAGATATATTTGTACAGGCTGACTTGAAAACAGTCTTTTTTTTTCTGAGCTTCCAGAGGGAGCGCAGGGCGCCTGCGTGTCTTGAGTTCAACAAGTTCCAGTTCCCCCTTGGTTGTATAGTGCAGCTCATCAATCACTCCAACAAGAAGCACACCCTCCACTTCTCCAAATACCGGAAACTCTCTGATGAGCCCTTCTGCCTGCAGGGTAGGAATCATTGATAAAATGTTGAGAAACTTAACTGCCCAAGCATCTTCTTTGGTGGTGATGGGGATAGTCACAAAATCATGAACTTCTAGTTCTCTAGCTAGGTGGATGCTAGAACCAGTGTCCAAAACAGCTGCCTTCTCAGGTGTCAAAAAACCAGAAAACTCCTTCCCATATATTATTTGCTGTTCACACCAGTCCTGAGTAGACAGGTCAGTGACATACAAATATTTAAGGTGGAATCGCTCCATAGGTGATGAGACATCCAATCCTCTTTTCCACTTTGGTAAGCTTCTGAGCTTGCCATCCTTCCCAGGGAGTTGTGAAGAGGGGTCAGGCTTGCTGAGTGAAGCACCTGAGTCTTGGTTATCTTCTGGATCCAGAGACTCTAGAATCTCTGAGTCACTCAAGTCTGAGAACCCTGAGGCCTCTGCTGATGCCATCTCTTCTTTCCCAGTCTCTGCCATGGCACAGCTGTGGATTGGGCAAAAGCCCTGCATATCATGTTAAAGAAAAGCATTATCCAAATAAAATACTTCTCAAAAGCACTTTCAAATACTAATGAAGTAAAAAGAATATGACTAATTATTTATGTACATTTTTGAAAGAAGTCTAGTTACTTAAAACCAATTAGTAATGCTACAGAGTTGTAGTGCATGTACAACTTACAATAACAGGATTCCTTGAATTCATCCACACATGAACACTTGACAAAACTTAAGTACAAAACAGTTTTATTCCTGAATTGGCACTAATATATTTTGTGTTATTTCAAGCAAATCACTTTCCTTGGCCTCAATTTCTTCATTTAAAAGGAGATTTGAGATTTGCCTTTTCTGTTTCGAAATTCTACTGACTTAGGACATTATTTCAAGTGAATATAGATCTTTGTAAATGTTAGAGCAATGTTTGACTGTTTACCGTCAGCCACTTCTACAATTCCTTTGCTACAAAGTCCTTAACTAGGAACCTAAATTTCAGTTACAAACAGTTCCTTGAGAAAAATCAGGTCTATATGACTGTTTTTGAATGTAGTTCCAGGAACATAGTATGGCAAAGTCAAAGACTATAGAGAAATACAAAATCTCAAAAGGAGATAATAGCATGACATAATAAGAGAGGATGTTCATAGCGACATGTAGAAATCAATTGCTTTCTAAACTTGAGATATATTAAGGAAAGAACAAGGAAAAAAATGCTCTTGGTGGGTTTATTTTATCCTTACTGACTTTTTAAATTATCCTCCAAACATTATAGAAAGTAATGTTTCCTGCTGTTTATTTTCTCCCTCCATGAGAAACTGGCTTCTTATGGAAAATATCTGTCAATAAAGACTTTAAAAATATTATTGTATTTGCACTAATAGTAGTGAATATTCATTGTGCAGTAACTGTGTGCTAGATACTGAGCCAAGTGCTTCATATCCAGTCTCACCATTCTACCATGGGTCAGGTACTCTTTTTAAAAACGTTTTACTATGAAAAACTTCAGACATACAGAGAAATAGAAAGAACAGAACAATTAACACCATATACACACCATCCAGATAAACAGTTGTTGACATGTTTCTACATTTACTTTTCTCATGTGCACAGTGTTTGTGGAGGCTGAATTATTTTAAAGTAAATTAGACATCATTAACACTTCCAACATCGACACTTCATCATACATTTCCAAATAAGGACATTCTCCTACATTAACTACAATACTATTATCATATCTAACAAAATTAGCAATTCCCTAATACTCTGGTATGTATCAAATTTCCCCAACTGCCTTGGATAGCTTTTCTTTAAGTCAGGAAACAGAGACAACACATTATGTTTGATTGTTTTCTCCCCCAAGTATTTCTAACCTTAAGAAACTGAACAAATTACCTTGTGAAGATACTCTAAGGCTCCCTCTTAATCTCACATATCTAACCCTGCACAGGGAGAAACAAAACAAATATGACCAATCCACTAGTATTTGACTTTGGGTGCCAGAAAAATAATGTGACACAAAATTAAACTGATTGAGGTAACTATGAGCCAAGTTTCCTCCTTGCTATTCTAGTAAGGAATGAATAAGCTGAATACACCAACTCCTGCCTTAAAGCTGAAGAACTAATGCCTTGGAAATGGTATTAGTCATGTTTGCATTTAACTAATTTTTAAATAGTCTAAACTTCCCTAATGAAGAAAACAAAGATAGCTGGAAAAAAAAGTTATCTGCAATGAACAAAAGCAATACAATGCTAAGACTTTGCTTATAGCCTTAAAGTTACTGGATAATAGTATACTTCAATAATAATAAAACACAGAAGATGCATATTTGCACAAGTGACTTAAACTATAAATGTGCCTTAGACGATGACAGTTCCAAAATGAGTACTGCTATTTGGACTATCAGGTCCCTGAGAGTTGGAGAAAATCTTTACACCTGCCACCACCAAGAAACTAAAGCTAAATAGCAATTAACATGTATCTTTTGGGTACCTCCCTACTTCCAGTGGAAGGGCACTAAATCCAAATCAACTGACCTTGAAAATATTTTATTTCAAATACCTATACCTGGGCTGTCCAGTATGTAGCTGCCAGTCACATGTGGCTACTTAAATTTCAATTTAAACTGAATTTAAAACAATTTCTCAGTTGCATCAGGCACACACTTGAAATGTGGCTACTGGGTACGACTTCATAAGGCACAACAGCACATTCCCCTGATCACAGAAAGTTCTAGTGGATAGTATGGATTTAGACTATTTCATGTGTATGTATTAACTCCCCAAAGAGAGAGTAAGCTCCTGAAACATATGGACTTTCTACTTGTTTTACACACAACACTGACAACAGGGTAGCCCTGAACATGTAAGTAAACTGTTTTGTAAGAAGACACAAAAGGGGGGCATTCTCTGTGGAATTATTCATCTAAAAGAAGAAAACAATACACTGGGGGATGGACAATTTAGACTCAGATGTGTGGCCTGGGCTTTCCTATGCAGAAAAAAATCCATGACGCAGTGCACTATGTCCCAAAATGCAGTTTGTTTCTTTCTGACATGAGATCATTTTACACGTATATGGTTCAACATTTTTAGATATACCTTAGAATAAATACAAAGCTATTCCAGCAACTATCAAATACATAATTTCATAGTGTTTCTTAGGACAAATTTGATTTTTAAACAAATGTAATTTAAAAGATCTAAATATGAGAACAATACAGGTAGTACATAGATATGGCAAGTCATTAGGTAGTGAATGAAATGTTTGGGAAACAGTAGCATAGTGTCAAGAGTCTGGGGATCCTACAGATCTGGATTCTGAACCTGAACTAAGCCAGTAGTATTTACCAGTATGCTACCTGCCTTATGAGTACTCTTGGGCAAGTTTTTAGTTTTTCTGAAGCTACTGACACATCTTTAAAATTAGAGTACTCCTTCCAGCTGAACTCAGCTACCCAAAGGACTGAATGATAAAACACAGTATGTATATTAGCATTCACCAAACGTGGATCTCCTTCCCCTTCCCAAGAAGAAATGAAATAGTGTCTCTTCCCTCTAACAAATGGAACTGAACTTTGAGAGGAAACTGCTACTCACCTGGGGCTTGGTTGCCCTTCCTCCTTACTAGGAAGGGCAGATGCTGAAATGACAAGGCTCAGGGAAGAGAAAGGAGCTCTGAAAGACCAGGTCGGCACTGAAGAATCCAGATTAGCAACTCTGGGCCTTGCTGTGGTACAAAGGGGACTTCTGGTCCTTCCTCACCTGACCAGTCCCTCACATCGTGGTGTCTCCTCCTTTCTGGTCCGCACTGCACAGACTGCTGCCCACTCCAGATCCTAGGTAACGGCTGCCTCCCTCCTGGATCAAATTCTCCATGACTTCGTTTTCCCCATACCCTGAGTGTACTTATTTGACCCAATCCCTCCTTCCTGCAAATAAAAGGGTCAAATATAACCAAGGTTCCCCAGGAGCTCCGAAATCAGTTCCCTCTTCAACTTCAGCCCAAAAGCTTGGCAGAGACCTCAGATCAGAGGCTGTTCTCGTCTGATGGGTTTCTGCTGCCTGTGGAACTGCCACTACTTTCACCCTCACCATTCTGACTTGTTCCGTGCAGCCCGGGTTTGTGGGCTGAGAGCATCTGCTTTTAGCAGGGACCTTCCCACGGGCACCAAGCCACTGTCTCCCGGAGTTGTGTATGCCGTCAAATTTACTGAGCACTTCCTACAATATTCCGCAGGAGCCGAGAACGACAGCAAGGGGTCTCCAGACTCGGAAAGGCGTCCCGGCGCACTGCAGGGCTTTCGGAGGGCGAGCGATCCAGAACCCACCGAAGCCTGGCCTGCGAAAGCAGGCGAGGCACCCCGCTGCCCGGGAGCCTCTCACGTCAGGAGTCGGGTGGGGCACGCGGCAACCGCGTGGTCAGACCCTGGGCTCCAAAATGCAGCCCCATAACCCCGCATCCCCATTCGCCGGCCTTCCCCTAACTTTGAATACTCCTCCGAACCTTGGGCTCCACTCGGTTCCGTGGCGGCTTCGAAACTGCTCCCACTCTTTCCGCAAAGAGCATAGGCAGTTTGAGCACAGACCCCTTCGGAGCCAGCTTCGCACAACTCCACTGGGACACCAGACCCAACAGGCCCAGCGGCTGGCAAAGGAAGGCCAGCTGCTGCCCCCGGACCGCCCCCTCCCAGAAGCCTCAGCGGAGACTCTCAGTCCTCGCGAGGTTATGGCTCTTACGGGCCGCCCTCTCTCCGCTGGGCGGAGGACGGTCCACCTCTGGGCGTGTCCTCCCTCTGCCCGCAGGTTGAGTGTGCGGAGTAATTCGAAAGAACCGCGCTGTCATCCGACCCATGCGCCCACTCCCGCGGGGTCTCCCGGCTACTCGCAAGCCGGTGTCCGAGGAAGGTCTGGGCATATCCCTTTCCCTGGTGCCCCTGCCTCTACCTGTTGAGGGCTGCGTCTTGGCTTTGCCCCTCTTGGATTCCGTATCCCGCTGTTAGCACCTCGCGCACCATGGCCTCACTTTTAAAAGATGCTTGTGCTCATCTCATTTGTGGATTTCGTTTTTCTGTTTGCTTACTCTTTAATTAATTTTTTATTGGGAAATGCAACACAATTATATTCTGAAATACTAAAGATAAATATAAGGATTATTGAAAAGACATGTAATCATTAGAACAATAGAAAAGTATGAAGCCCTTCTCAAATACTCCCATGCCTCCTGCTTGAGGAAAGCACTAATCTGACTTTTACGACAATCACTTCCTTGCTTTTTTGTTTTACAATTTTATCACATATTTGGAAACTTGATTTATGATAAAGGTGGCATTGCATAGCAACGAAGAAAATACGGTTTTTTCAATGAAGGCCTTGTGACAATAGGGTATCCTAATTAAAAAATATATATATGTAAAATAAGACCTCTATCTCACTTCATCACAAAAATAAATTCCAGGAGGATTAAAGTACTAAATGTGAAAGGATATAAACTAAAGCTTTTAGAATATAGGAAAATATCTTTTGGAGTTCAGAATAGGGAAAGATTTCTTTAAAATACAGAAATGTTTTCTAAAAAACTACAAAGGACATTTTGCATCAATGGGGAAATTTAAACGTGACTAGGATATTAGATAAGAGTACAATCAATTATAAATATCCTGAGTGTGATAATGATCTTGTGGTTCTGTAGGACAACAGTCTTGAAAGTTTGAGGAAAATCTTTTTAAGAAAATGAGTAGGCTTTGCTGGATTGAGGCTGGAGGTTTCTGCCTCCTCCGCAGTATAATCTGTAGCCAGGATGTAACTCCTAATGCCAGGAAAGCCCCTCCTCAACCTTTTCACATGTGGTCCTACATTCAAATGGAGTTTGCAGGTGCAATGCTTCTGGGAGAAGTAATACAGAAAATTCAGAGACATGGAGTCTTGGGGAAAAAGAAATATCCAAGACAGTAGGACCATGCTCCCCAAAGCTTTCATTTTCAAGACTGTGGGAGTCAAATTTTAGAAAAGGATGCTCTTTCCCCAAAAGGCTATCCTAAGAAGTCTGGGTATTTAAGGTCCATCATATACAAAAGTCATTGATTTAGTTCTTCCATCCTGAGGGATATCTATAACCATGGAAATACTCTTAGACACAAATAGGCTGTTTTGTCTTTACTCCTTCAGAGAACAGGAATTATACCTCTAACGTTGTACTGATTACAGTCCACCATATAAGTGCTTATCTATATGAGTACTCTCTAGAGCTTTACTGTCCAATATGTAGCTCTTGAACACTTGAAACATGGCTGGTCCAAAATGGGATGTACTGTAACTATAAAATACATTTTGAAGACTTAGTATGGAAAAAATAATACTGTAAAATAATATTAATAATTGCTTATATTGATTACATGTTGAAATTATAATATTTTGGATATGTTAGGTTAAATGAAATATAGTTTTAAAATTAGTTTTGTTTACTGCTTTTTATTGTATTAATTTGGCTGCTAGAAAATTTTAAATTACATAAGCGGTCCACTTTTGCATTGTGACTCACGTTATATTTCTTTGGACAATGCTACTTAGAGCATCAGTGCCTAAGGGCAGGGAATTTATCCTGTTGAAGTTTGTGTTCCTCACAGGTGCTAGAACAATTACTGACTTAACTTTTATATGCTCAAGAGAAGCTTGTTGACAATATTCTGTATTTGAGAATCTTCTGTTCCACATATTAAGAGCAGCCTCTCTTCAGCCAAATACCATTATCTGGTCATTGAAGAGCATATTGCTTTACCCAGAGAATTCCAAAGGAGGTAACCCTAAGCAAGGAAGCTGGAAGAGGTGGGAATGAGCTAAGGATGTAAGACAGGGGTGTCCTCTGCTAAAAACAGGCAGCTTCAGATATATTACATTTGAACCCTGAAATCAATTAGGGTTTATTTATATGAGATTGGAAACCTATGAGGTCTAACTTCAGATGAGTCTTGATCCAGTGGTCAAACACTATGACAAGAATTGAGTTTTCTGTCCCCATTTCTTGGATTTGTTTCCCTGTGTTTGCTTGATTGCTAGGCAGCCTCCCTCCTTGTCCACTGCCAGTAACTTCCAGGGCTACAGCCTTCCAGATTTGTGTCTAGTAGGAAAAATGGAAGTACATTTCCCTGATACCTCAAAGATACATCCAGAAATTATCCCATGGCCCTGATTAGTCAAACTGGTGTTATAGTCATGTCTTAGCCAGAGTATTCTAGAAAACAGAGCCCACAGCAAAGATGCCTTTTTGAAAAAGGGGCAAGAAAGAAATGTCAATTAAATCTCAATTTAAAAAAATAGGCAAAGGGTTTGAATTTTTAAAATTAAAAAGAAGTGAAGCAAGCAACAACTTGAAGCAAATTGAAATGGTGCATTATTTCACTGGCTCTTGTTCCATGTTGATATATGGTCTTTCCACACTGATTCTGGAGTAATTTTATAAAATTAAAATCCATGTCACTCTCTGGACAAAAATCTTTTGAGGCCTATCCTTTTACCTTGTAAGTTCAACCAAGAATTCAAGTGTTCATCCAAGAAGGCATACATTTTGTGTAGTATTCCCTGATAATGTGACACAAAGTAAATTTGGGAGGATGAGTAGGAGGAGCTAACTAAACAAAGAAGTTAGGCAGAAGGAAGGAAAAATAGCACAAAGAGCAGAAACCATGATTTCATAGTTTAGATTCCATTAGCATGGAATAAAGGATCATTAAGATCTTTATGGCTGGAGCAAATAATGCTTGAGGGGAAGTTTGGGAGACACTGCCAAAAAAATAGATATGCTTTATACCAAGTGTCCTATATTAAAAAGTCTGACCTTTATCTTCCAGTTATGAGAAACCATTGAGGGATTTTAAGCAATAATGTGGTTTGATTAGATATCATTTAAAATGATTACTCTAGCAGCAGTGGGGAGAATAGAGATGATTCCAAATTTCATATAGAAAAACCAGTTTGGAATATATTTAAGAAGTTAGGAAGTGGTAAGAATCTTATTAAAGAACTCTGACAACTGAATGGAAAGGACTGAAGAGATCCTAAATAGAATATATATGACTTGGTGATTAATCAGGGGAAGTTATTTAAATTGGAGAACTGGATGGATGGCAGTACCATTCCTAGATCATGGAATACAGATTTTATTGAAAAGATTGTGAGTTTTGAACATACTGATTTTGAAGTGACCACGTCATATCCAAGTGGAGATATTTAGTGGGACATTGACTATAATGTTCTGGAGCTGAGGAGAGATTCCTAAGATAATAGATGTAGATGTAAAAGTGTTGGGATGTTAACAAGATCAATTAGACAAAATGTGTAGTTGAAGAGAATGTGCCTAAGGGACACAGCCCTGTAGAACATTCATGTAATCATCAGAGACAGAAGTGACTGTGAGATAAACAGAATGAATAGGCACTGATAATAGGCAAAGCCAACACATAGACTCTGAAGAATAACTTATAAAGACCCCTTGAGGTGGTAGTATATCTAAGAAGTAAAGTTCTTAGAATGGCAAAGAGCAGCTATGTTCAGCCACTAAGGACAGGTGTTTGGAAAGCTAGGCTAACAAACTTGGGAGAAAAAATGCTCATAAATGTGACTCAAGTAAAAGGACATGAGTAAATAAAGAAGGGGATTCCCCATTTAGTCATCTAAAAAGTGAGGAGTTTTAGTTATAATTAGAGGAGTTTTAATTAGAATCCCAGTTCTGAAAATTTGATCCTATAAGCTGTCACTGAAGAATGGGTAGATGTGGAATTCTATGAATAACCCTTTCTTCTGCACCCGTGACCCTCCAGCCCCCCATTCACAATTCCCAAAGAAGCTGAGGTCTCTGCCTACAATTGACCTGTTTAGAGGTGAGCACATGAGCTAGCTGGGCCAATAAGAGACTTTGGCAGGATTTGGAGATTGGAACTGAGAAAAACAAGACAGCTTTTCTCTGATGGAAACTGAATATATGTGAAATCTGGAGCTGATAGTAACTGTGATTTGCAACAAGATGGTTTAAAAAGAAAAAAAGGCCAGAATGAAGGACACTGGTGAGAGATGGAGAGAAAACTACTTGGGTTTTCCAAAATGCTTTAATCCACTCTGCTATTTGACTGTTATTACAGCCCATGAATTATATGATACCCCAATACACCTCCAATAACATCCCCTTTGAGATCTAAATAGCCTGTTGATTTATTTGCAACCTAGATATTCCCAACTAACATACTGAGTTTAGTCAGAGCCCATATGTGAAGGAGAAACATCACCTGGAGATGAAGCTTTAAGGGAAGACTAGATATAACGATCTTAAATAACAGGCTTTGATTTCTAACTGAAGAAGTGCCTGTGGAGATGGAGATGAAGGGAAATCCATCAACATGTCACAGAATCACTAAAACATTAATAAAACTTTACCAGATTGAAAAATGAACATGTACAAAATCATTGTGGTCCTGAACTTGGTGCTTACCTTTAACATAATAAGCAAAGTTAACTAAATAATGTGCTCATTCATTGTTTATTAGGAAGCCCTGTCCTACCTCTTTTCTGTATTCCTCCATGTGTTACCTATAACTCACTAACATAACCATCCTGTAAAATACTATGTATGGTAGGTCATCCATGGTAGATCGTGCCATCTAAAAACTGACTCAATTGTCAGTTTTCCTCAATTTCAATCAAAGGAGTTGCAGCCAATATTTTATTTGCTAAAGCATGTGGGTCAGTCTCTTCAAAGGGACTCTTGTTGATCAGGTTCAGCCTCAGAAGTTAGGGTCTGGAGCAGTTGGTGGAGAGATGTCTTCTCCTTATCCAGCTGAGACTTTGGTGGGTGTGGCTTCTATTTGGTAAGATGCAGATTCCTCTCTGGTTGCAGGGATGGAAGTTCTGCTCTTTCTGGGGATGAAGCTCAGCTGATACTTCCAGGCTAAGTTACTGAGACAAGCTGATACTTCTTTGATGACTTATACAGTTGGTCCAGGAGATGCTTCAGCACCAAATACATCTCCTACAATTCTACATCTTGCTGGTGGGAAAATTAAAATTAGTCAACCTCTGTGAAGATCAATTTGTCAATATCTCATCATACAAATGCACATACCCTCTAACACAGAAATTCCAGTTCTAGGAACTTATGCTACATATATACTTAATGTATGAGAAATGAAAATGTTTAAGACTATCCATTGCAACATTATATAAACAAAAGACTTGAAAAACTAAAAACCCATCATTGTGAACTGACTTAATAAGTTAAAGTATGCTCAAAAGAATAAGTAGGTACTTTACTGATGTGGAGTGACCTCCATAATATATGATTAAGTAATGAAAGTAATGTGAAGATGTGTTTGTATAGGAGACTACCATTTATCCTTAAAAAGAAAAACTACGTACTTGTATTCTCTTGGATTGAAATAGAAAAGTATCTTGAAAGGGTACACAAAAAAAATTAGTTATAAAGAAATGGTTGCCACTAGGTAGATTTTGGTGTTGGGAGATGGGAGAAGGAGGCTTTTCACACAGACAACTGCCTGTGTGTTTGAATTTTATGCCATGTGAAATTTTCCCCATTAAAAAAAATAAAACTTTAAATAAAAAATAAGGGTGGTGCTCATTCTATGAAGCCAGCATCACTCTAATACCCAAACCAGGCAAAAACACCACAAAAAAAACTACAGACCAATCCCCCTGATGAACATAGATGTAAAAATACTCAACAAAATATTAGCAAACTGAATTCAAAAATACATCAAGAGGATCATACATCATGATCAAGTGGGATTCATCCCAGGGGTGCAAGGATGGTACAACATTCGAAAATCCATCAACATCATCAACTACAACAAAAAAGACAAAAACCACATGATCATCTCCATAGATGTTAAAAAAACATTTGATAAAATTCAACATCCATTCATGATAAAAACTCTCAACAAAATGGGTATATAGGACAAGTACCCCAACATAACAAAGGCCATATATGACAAACCCACAACCAACATCATACTTAACAGTGAAAAGCTGAAAGCATTTCCTCTAAGATTGGGAACAAAACAAGGATGCCCACTCTCCCCACTTCTATGCAACATAGTACTGGAGGTCCTAGCCAGGGCAATCAAACAACACAAAGAAATAAAAGGTATCCAGACTGGTAAGGAAGAAGTTAAACTGTTACTGTTTGCAAATGACATGATATTGTACATAAAAAGTCTTGAAGAATCCACTCCAAAACTACTAGAATATCTGAATTCAGCAAAGTTGCAGGATACAAAATTAATACACAGATATCTGTTGCATTCCTATACACTAACAATGAATTAGCAGAAAGAGAAATCAGGAAAACAACTCCATTCACAACTGCATCAAAAAGAATAAAATACCTAGGAATAAACCTAACAAAGGAAGTGAAAGACCTATACCCTGAAAACTACAAGAAACTCTTGGGAGAAATGAAAGAGGACTATAATAAATAGAAATACATCCCATGCTCTTGGCTAGGAAGAATTAATTTTGTCAAAATGGCCATTCTGCCTAAAGCAATCTACAGATTCAATGCAATCAAATGAATTCAATTCAATGCAAAGCAATGAAAATCTATCAAAATACCAACAGCATTCTTCAACAAACTGGAACAAATAGTTCTAAAATTCATATGGAACCACAAAAGACAGACCCTGAATAGCCAAAGCAATCCTGAGAAGGAAGAATAAAGCTGAGAGGATTATGTTGCCCAACTTCAAGTGCTACTACAAAGCCACAGTAATCAAGACAATTTGGTACTGCACAGGAACAGACCCGTAGATCAATAGAACAGACTAGAGAGCCCAGATATAAACCCACACATATATGGCCAATTAATATATGATAAAGGAGCCATGGAAATACAATGGGGAAATGACAGCCTCTTCAACAGCTGGTGTTGGCAAAACTGGACAGCTACATGTAAGAGAATGAAACTGGATTATTGCCTAACTCCATACACAAAATTAAACTCGAAAAGGATAAAAGACCTGAGTGTAAGTCATGAAACCATAAAACTCTTAGAAAAAAATATACGCAAAAATCTCTTGGACATAAACATGAGCAACTTCTTCATGAGCATGTCTCCCCGGGCAAGGGAAACAAAAGCAAAAATGAATGAATGGGACTATATCAAACTAAAACGCTTCTGTACAGCAAGGGATACCATCAGTAGAACAAAAAGACATCTTACAGTACGGAGGAATATATTCATAAAGGACGTATCCGATAAGGGGTTGACATCCAAATTATATAAAGAGTTCACACACCTCAACAAACAAAAAGCAAATAAGCCAATTAAAAAATGGGCAGAGGAACTGAACAGACACTCCTCCAAAGAAGAAATTCAGATGGCCAACAGGCACATGAAAAGATGCTCCACATCACTAGTCATCAGAGAAATGCAAATTAAAACCACAATGAGATATTACCTCACACCAGTTAGGATGGCCAACATCCAAAAGACAAACAACAACAAATGTTGGCGAGGATGTGGAGAAAGGGGAACCCTCCTACACTGCTGGTGGAATGTAAATTAGTTCAACCATTGTGGAAAGCAGTATGGAGGTTCCTCAAAAAACTCAAAATAGAAATATCATTTGTCCCAGGAATTCCACTCTTAGGAATTTACCCTAAGAATGCTGGAGCCCAGTTTAAAAAAAAGACATATGAACCCCTATGTTTATTACAGCACTATTTACAATAGCCAAGAAATGGAAGGAACCTAAGTGTCCATCAGTAGATTAATGGATAAAGAAGATATGGTATGTATACACAATGGAATATTATTCAGCCTTAAGAAGAAAATAAATCCCACCATTTGCAACAACATGGATGGAGCTAGAGGGTATTATGCTCAGTGAAATAAGCCAGGTGAAGAAAGACAAGTACCAAATGATTTCACTCATCTGTGGAGTATAACAACAAAGCAAAAACTGAAGGAACAAAGCAGCAGCAGACTCACAGAACCCAAAAATGGACCAACAGTTACCAAAGGGAAAGGGACTGGGGAGGGTCGGTGGGTAGGGATAAGGGGATTAAGGGGCATTATGATTAGCACTCATAATATAGGGGGGTGCGGGGAAGGAAGTATAGCACAGAGAAGACTAGTGACTTTATAGCATCTTACTATGCTGATGGACAGTGACTGTAATGGGGTATGTGGTGGGGACTTGATAATAGGGGAATATAGTAACCACAATGTTGCTCATGTGAAACCTGAGCATAAGATTGTATATCAATGATACCTTAATAAAAATAAATAAATAAGGGTGGTGATATTTTAAACAGTACTTCCCAAACGCTTATCTGTAAATCAGTAAATGCCATGAAGAGTAATTTTGAAATCCACCATGAAATCAGAAAAATAATAGTTACACGTGTATTTTCCATAATGCTGAATTTGATTTGAAGGACCATCCTTTATTCTTGATTGAGTACTTTGTAAAGAGGTGTTAGTAGACAGCAGTTATCAATATAGTGTTTTTTTACACAATGGGCAAATTAAAAGTTGGCATCATATCAACTCCTGAAATTTAGAATCCTGAAATATAAAAGTATAGAATCACTGATTTAGACTTGGCTTTATTCTCATGTTGAATAATGTTTTCATACATTGTTTTGGAAAGCATTCCTCCTGTGTATCTCCTGGTGTCGACTGAGTGATGAATTATAGCTGAAAGCTTTTCCACATTCATTACATTCATACGGTTTTTCTCCAGTGTGATGTCTCTGATGTTTCTTAAAGGATGAATCATGCCTATAGGCTTTCCCACAGCGGCTGCATTCATATGCTTTCACTCCTGTATGAACAGTTTTATGGTTGCTAAGGTGTATCCTCTGCCTAAAGGCTTTCCCACATTCTTTACATTTGTAGGGTCTTTCCCCAGTATGTATTCTCTGGTGATGCGTTAGATATGCTCTATGACTAAAGGTTTTACAACATGCAGTGCATGAATAGGGCTTCTCCCCAGTGTGAATTCTTATATGCTCACTAAGGTGTCTAATCTGTCGAAAGGTTTTCCCACATTCATTGCATGTAAAGGGTTTCTCTCCAGAATGAGTTCTCAGATGTTGGATCAAGCTAATGTTTTGGCTGAAAGCTTTCTGACATTTATCACATATGTAGGGTTTCTCCCCAGTGTGAGTTCTATGATGCTGATTAAGAGATGACCGGTGTCTGAAGGCTTTGCCACATTCTTCACATTCAAAGGGTTTCTCACCAGTATGGATTCTCTGGTGTGTAGTGAGGGATGCACTTTGACTAAAGGCCCTTCCACATTCCTTACATCTGAAAGGTTTCTCACCAGTATGAATTCTCATGTGTTCAGTAAGGTGAATGGGTTGTTTAAACATTTTTTCACATATATTACATTCATAGATTTTTGTTTTTATGTAACTTGAATGATTAACTGAATCTAATTTGTATTTGTTCCTCTTTCTAGGTGTGTCACATTTACGGTACTGATGTCCTATGATACTATTTGAACTCACAAAATTTCCCCCAAATTTGTTAGTTTCTAGGCCTCTCTTCTTGTGGTTCAAGATGGCTTGTCTCACATGTCTTCCATGGGTTTCCTGGTGCCTTTCTAACTCATCATCATATTCGGAGACTTCTCTCATTGTGGGATAAATGACATCATCTCTCATGAACCTTTCCATCATAATGCCATGATATAACTGTTCTTGTAAATTGTCATTCTTTGCAGTTGACACATTAGTTTCTATTTTACTCTTCAAATCTGAAAGTAGAAAAAATGTAAATAACTCATATTCATTGTTTTGAAAAATCAGTCATTGTAGTGGGCATAAAATAGAGAGTTAGATAACAGCACATATAAAAGTACATAAGTACATTTAAATATGGCTATGCAGCCTGGAAAGGTAATGAGAAATTAATAGGGTAAAAGTGTGACTTTATATAGAGAGTAAAATTTGAGTGCTTTTGTCCAGCTCTTTCTAATAATAATAAATAATAAAATCTCAGAGCTTATGCCTTAAGAATATGTCTTTTTAATTGACAGCTACTTTTGCAAAACAATCTCAAAAGTTAAAAGATGTCCCTTTCCCCTCCCCAGCAGCAGCAGGAGAGACTATAGTTAAAAAAAGGTTTGAACACTAGTTCAAAAATATGGTAAGAACATTCATAAGAACATTAAGCTGTCTTCTACTGAAACTTGTATTAATATTTATATATTGCTCTATTTCCTGTAGTTATTAATCTTTCCCTGGAAGTGTTATTTATACAAAAGAGACTTGTAAGAAACCCAGTCTTCTATGTTGCTACCAAGGCAGTGGTCTATGAAAATACCTTTAACCTTTAAAATTCTGACTGGTTTTCTTACTTGATAATTTGATGTACCCATTACTAATATTTCAGTGGACAGCTCTGTATTACTGAAAGATGTAACTTCTTTTAGGACTTTTTGGTCAACAGAAATGGATCATTAGTACTTTCAAATTCCAAGTTCTGTGAATAAAGGTAATAGTAGAGTCTATGTTCTGCAGGCCCCTGTTTCTGGTCCTGATCAGGGAATGGGGGATAGAAGAAGACACAGAAAGAGAGAAGAAGCCATCTATGTCCTCCTCCCCAATTCAGTATACAGGCCTGAAGCAGGCCCAAGCTACGGGGGAAATTTTAACTTTGAATGAAGTTAGGAGTTTTAATTATTGCACTGAACTAAACATTTTACTAAGATCAAAGGGACTCGACGATTTATGAGACCTCTTTCAAAATTCATCCAGAGTCAGAAAGAAAACATTCATGGTAGCTTTTATTTTGTTATTTTCATTATTATAAGTTGAAAAAGAGAAAATCCAGAAGAATGTAAAAATTATTGGAAATAACAGAGTGAAACAAAGTGGTTGGCTATAAGATCAATATATAAGCAGAAGAAATAATTTTAAAATGTGTATCATCTACAAGAGCAACAATTATAAGGTCTTCAAGATGAATTTAACAAAAGAGTTCAATATATATAAGATCTTTAGGGGAATAACCCTTAAACTTTATAGAAAAAAAGATTAGAAAGTATCAACAAATGGAGCAATATACTATGTTCCTGGATACAGGACTCAATATATAATGTTGATTGCCCCCAAAATAGATCTATAAATTCAATATTATTCCAATTAAAATACCGTGTGTGTGTGTGTACTTTGATGCTCACATTATATTATTTGTACAGAAAAGCAAGAAGCTAAGAATAGCACCAATTTTGAAGAACAAGGTGGGAGAACTATCTCTACTAGATATTTAAGTTTCTCTATGCAGTACAGTAATTAAGACAGCTGGGCATTAGAGATGGGATAGAAAAAAAAGAAAAATGGAACAGAATAGAGAGACCCCAGGAACAGACCCAAGCATATAAGGAAACTTGACAGGTGACAGAGTGTCATTAACTATTAAATAGTTGGTTCCTGGAGTGATTATTCATGTGGAAGAAGTTAAACTAGATCCTCACTTCACACTACATATAAAAGAAATTCCAAGTGAATTAAACCTAAATATTAAAAGCAAAAATTTAAGAATATAGGATAACATTTTTTCCTTTAAATCCATAAGAAACAAAAATAAACAATAGTAGAACAGTTGGCAAAGGATAGAAATAAGTAATTTACATAAGAGGAATCCTGGACACATGTTCAATAAATATGAAAAGTATGCTCTCTCTCACTAGTAATCAGGAAAATGAAAGAAACAAGGTACCATGTTCATACACTAAATTTTTAAAGTTTGACAATGCCGAGTGTTGACAAGATGCTGAGTTCTGGGAGTTCTTAAAACCTGAAGATGGGAGTACAAATTGGCACACAGCTTTGAAGAGCAATTTGGTAATACCTAGCAAAACACAAGCGCATTCATTTCGTTACCCAACGACTTTGCTTCTACCAAATTATCTCAGAGAAACACTTGTTTATGTATACAAAAAGATATATACATGAAGATTTACTGCAGAATCTTTGTATCTCCCACCCCAATTTAGAACAGTAGAAATGTCTATTAATAGGAAAAACTGTGTTTTATTAACTCAATGGAAATGAATGAAATAGAACAATATAGATAAACGTCAATAGTGTTGAATGAGTAAAGCAAGCGGAAGATGTTACATACCAGCTACTTTAAGAATAGGAACATGCAAATATATATTATTTTCAACTTATAATAATGAAAGACACATGAGAATGATAATATTTAAAGTCAAAAGAGTTTGTTCCAAAAGGTAGGAGAGGAACAGAAGAGCTTCAACTGTTTTATTTCTTAATCTCAGTGGGAGCCACAAAGAAATTTGTTACAACTTTCTCTAGGCCTTTCTGAACAACTGAAATATTTCATAATAAAGTAAAGTTTAAGGAGACTGCTAAACACCACTGGATTTTGTGAGAAGGGATCATGTAATTTCTCTTATAAGAGTTTTCATAAAGCAGCTGTTACAAAAAATTAAGATGCATGAGTTAAAAAGAGAATGAAAATCAAAGGTGGGATTATAAAATGAAAGTTGGTGAAAAGTTGAAATAGAATGCATGGAAGAAAAATTAAAGATTTTTAGAATGCAGTGAGAGTCCTGAAAAGAGATGTGTCTTCTGTGAGGTGAGGCCATGTACATCTGACTGCTTAGAGAAAAGATCTTTCCATTGGCAGATACTATGATACTGAAGAAAGAGGGAAAATCAAGTTTAACCTTAATGAAGACAGATTTCTCTTTCTCCCAACTCCAGAGAGATTTTTGCTAGGTCACGGGAAGAAAAGAGGTTAGGGAGAGAGGGGTGAAATCAGATTTAGTGCATGCCCTGTCCAGTGGCCTCAGCCTTCCCCACAGCCTATGAAGAACGACACACTCTGGCCTATATATTAAAAGGCACCATCTGCCTTGGACCTTGGTCTCACCTGAACTGGGATATTCTGGGCCATTGTTCTCTGTCATCCATGGCTCTTCTCCTTTCTCCAACTGCAATATCACACTAGGTTTGGAAAATGGATATCCTGCTTATGGAGTTAAAAAAAAAGTATGAATGTTTATGCTGAGGTCTAAGAACCACACCAAAAATTTAGTTCGAGGCCTTAGGCAGTCAGGGTCTCTGAAAATGGAAAGGGGCACCACAGCATGTCTTTCTAGTCTAGCTTGCCAAAGTAAAGTTGTTCCCAAGAGGAAGAAGAATCAAATATGCCCTGACTTGATTTTCAAAGGAACAAGATATCTCTAATACAGAACCCAAGGCCAAGTTCCACATTTAATGATTTAGAAATAATGACTCTCCTGTAATGAGCAGGTTTCTGGATATATGTTTACCCATCCTTACCCACTGATACCAGGTTCCCATAGTTCTCCAGCATCACCTCCCGGTACAGATTCCGGTGAGCAGGGGCTAGCTTTCCCCACTCCTCCTGGGTGAAGTCCACAGATATGTCCTTGAAGGTCAACAATTCCTAGAACATCAGATATGTTCCATTTTAGCCAGAGACCACCTCCATCAAGGTTCAAGGAGGTCTGACAGTATTCTAAGTTCTGAGATATCTAAACTAGTTTTACTGGGAGCCTCCACTGGATCTGTTTGGAGGTCATCTGGTGATTACCATAAATAATTAAATATATAAAAGGACAGATGGTCATAGTGTCTCAGAAAAAATTATGCAGGATAAGGGGAATAGAGAGATCCATAGTGAGGACAGGGAGAATCTTTTATGTAAGAAGGTTGGGGAAGGATTTTAAAAGGGTATTTGGCCAAAGACATTAATTCAGCAAGGAACAGCCAAGTGGGAAGCTAGGGAGAGTGTTGTAGGCAGGTACAAAGGACCCAGGGGACAGCATCATTGGCCTGCTTGAGAAACACAAAAGGCAACAGCATCACCACCACTGTACGATTGTATTGCAGTGCTCAAGATGGCAGAGTGAGCAGGAGGGCGGAACTCTCCTCCCAAAACCATATACATTTTTGAAAATACAACTACTCCTAAAAGAGAGACCAGAAGATACAGTACAACAGGTTACATCTACATCTGCAAGAACTCAGCATCTCACGAAAAGGGTAAGATGCAAAGCCACGACCCAGCGGGACCTGAGCACTCCCCCCACCCCAGCTCACCGGCAGGAGGAAAAGAATCAGAGTGGGGAGGGAGTGGAAGCACAGGACTGCTCAATAACCAGCCCTGGTGATCTGCCCTGGGAGCATATACACACATTGCATGGTGTACTGGATATTAGAGAAACGGAAAAGCAAAATCCAAGACGGAGACTGTGAGCAGGTCCCCACAGCTGGCTCCACTGGGACAAAAGAAAAGCAAGCACTTTTTAAAAGTCTTAAAGGGATAAGGGCTTAACAGCTGGACAAAATCGTCCCAGTACACTCAGCCCAACAGGCTGGGGAATCTTAAGGAACTTCAGGTGTCCTAACCCACTGTGGGGTAACACAGCCCCAAAGCAATTCACAGCGAAAAGCAGCCTGCCATTCATTGCCCACAGCGGGCACTGCAAGCAAACCTGCTGACCCGCCACAGCTGCGTAGCAGCCGGAGAACAGCTCCGCCCACAGCAACCACAGAGTCTCCTCCGAGTGCGGAGCTAACCCGGACAGACCCAGAGGCAGCTGCTGTCGCAGCTCCCAGCACAGACACAGGACCCAGAGAAGGCACAAAGGGGCACCATTCTCGCAAGAGAAAACACCCGGCGCAACTGCGACCCACCCATGGCAACTCAGGGGATCATCCCAGACACGCTCCTGGTATACAGGTAAATGACACAGGCAGCGGAGATGGGCAAGGTGACCAGCAAGCAGGAAGGGACTTTGTTCTCCCAGCTGACACATGCACCACCAGGCTACAACCACTTCTATCAACATGAAAAGGCAAAAGAATCTGGTCCAGCCAAAAATCCCTCAGACAACCCCAGAGAGAGGGCCTGGGGAGATAGATATAACCAATCTTCCTGAAAAAGAATTCAAAATAAAAGTCATAACCATGCTGATGGGCCTGCAGAGAAATATGCAAGAACTAAGGGATGAAGTCCAGAGGGAGATAACAGAAATGAAACAATCGATAAAAGGTCGGAAGAGCAGACTGGATGAGGAGCAAGAGACTGTTGCTGAAATAGAAATCAGAGAACAGGAATACAGAGAAGCTGAGGCAGAGAGATAAAAGGATCTCTAGGAATAAAAGAATATTAAGAGAATTGTGTGACCAATCCAAACAGAACAATATTCACATTAGAGGGGTAGCAGAAGAAGAAGAGAGAGAAAAAGGGATAGAAAGTGTCTTTGAAGAAATAATTGCCGAAAACTTCCCCAGGCTGGGGAACGAAATACTCTCTCAGACCATGGAAGCCCGCAGATCTCCCAACACAAGGGACCCAAGGAGGACAACATCAAGACATATAATAATTAAAATGGCAAAGATCAAAGACAAGGACAGAGTATTAAAGGCAGCAAGACAGAGAAAAAAGATTACCTACAAAGGAAAACCCATCAGGCTATCATCAGACTTCTCAACAGAAACCTTACAGGACAGAAGACAATGGCATGATATATTTAATGGCATGAAACAGAAGGGCCTTGAACCAAGAATACTGTATCCAGCACAATTATCATTTAAATTTGAGGGAGGGATTAAACAATTTCCAGACAAGTGAAAGTTAAGGGAATTTGCCTCCCACAAACCACCTCTACAGGATATTTTAAAGGGACTGCTCTAGATGGAAGCACTCCTAAGGCTAAAAAGATGTCACCAGATAAAATAAAATCATAGCAAAGAAATAAGACCATCCAAATACTCACTAAAGGCAAAAAATAAAATCAACTATCCACAAAAGCAGTCAAAGGAAACACAAAAGAGTACAGAATAAAACACCTAACATATAAAGAATGGAGGAGGAAGAATAAGAGGGGAGAGAAATATAGAATCATCAGACTGTGTTTATAATACCTTAATAAGAGAGTTAAGTTAGATGGTTAGATAGTAAAGAAGCTACCCTTGAACCTTTGGGAACCATGAATCTAAAGCCTGCAATGGCAATAAGTACATATCTATCGAAAATCACCCTAAATGTAAATGGACTGAATGCACCAATCAAAAGAAACAGAGTAAAAAAATGGATAAAAAAGCAAGACCCATCTATATGCTGCTTACAAGAGACTCACCTCAAACCCAAAGACATACACAGACTAAAAGTGAAGGGATGGAAAAAGATATTTCATGAAACAAATAGGGAGAAAAAAGCAGGCTTTGCAGTACTTGTATCAGACAAAATAGACTTCAGAACAAAGAAAGTAACAAGAGATAAAGAAGGATATTACATAATGATAAAGGGGTCAGTCCAACAAGAGGATATAACTATTATAAATATCTATGCACCCAACACAGGATCACCTACATATGTGAAACAAATACTAACAGAATTAAAAGGGGAAATAGAATGCAATGCATTCATTTTAGGACACTTTCAACACACCACTCACTCCAAAGGACAGATGAACCAGACAGAATATAAGTAAGGACACACAGGCAGTGAACAACACACTAGAACAGATGGACCTAACAGACATCTACAGAACTCTACACCCAAAAGCAGCAGGATACACATTCTTCTCAAGTGCACATGGAACATTTTCCAGAATACACCACATCCTAGGCCACAAAAACAGCCTCAGTAAATTCAAAAAGACTGAAATTCTACCAACCAACTTCTCAGATCACAAAAGTGTAAAACTAGAAATAAATTGTACAAAGAAAACAAAAAGGCTCACAAACACATGGAGGCTTAACAACATGCTCCTAAATAATCAGTGGATCAATGACCAAATTAAAACAGAGATCAAGCAACATATGAAGACAAATGACAACAACAGCACAAAGCCCCAATTACTGTGGGATGCAGCAAAGGCAGTTCTAAGTGGAAAGTATATAGCAATCCAGGCCTATTTTAAGAAGGAAGAACAATCCATAATGAATAGTCTAAAGTCACAATTATTGATACAGGAAAAAAAAGAACAAATGATGCCCAAAGTCAGCAGGAGGGACATAATAAAGATCAGAGAAGAAATAAGTAAAATTGAGAAGAATAAAACAATGGAAAAAAATCAATGAAACCAAGAGCTGGTTCTTTGAGAAAATAGATAAACCTCCAGCCAGACTTATTAAGAGAAAAAGAGAATCTACACACATAAACAGAATCAGAAGTGAGAAAGGAAAAATCACGACAGACACCATAGAAATACAAAGAATTATTAGAGAGTACTATGAAAATTTATACGCTAACAAACTGGATAACCTAGAAGAAATGGACAACTTCTTAGAAAAATACAACCTTCCAAGACTGACCAAGCAAGAAACAGAAAATCTAAACAGACCAATTACCAGCAATGAAATTGAATTGGTAATCAAAAACTACCCAAGAACAAAACCCCCAGGCCTGATGGATTCACCTCTGGACTCTACCAGACATATAGAGAAGAAATAACACCGATTCTCCTTAAAGTTTTCCAAAAAATAGAAGAGGAGGGAATACATCCAAACTCATTCTATGAATTCAGCATCACGCTAATACCAAAACCAGGCAAAGACCCCATCAAAAAAGAAAATTACAGACCAATATCCCTGATGAACGTAGATGCAAAAATACTCAACAAAATATTAGCAAACCGAATTCAAAAATACACCATGATCAAGTGGGATTCATCCCAGGGATGCAAGGATGGTACAACATTCGAAAATCCATCAACATCATCCACCACATCAACAAAAAGAAGAACAAAAACCACATGATCATCTCCATAGATGCTGAAAAAGCATTTGACAAAATTCAGCATCCATTCCTGATTAAAACTCTCAACAAAATGGGTATAGACGGCAAGTACCTCAACATCATAAAGGCCATATATGACAAACCCACAGCTAACATCATACTTAACAGCGAGAAGCTGAAAGCTTTTCATCTAAGATCAGGAATAAGACAGGGATGCCCACTTTCTCCACTGTTATTCAATATAGTACAGGAGGTCCTAGCCACGGCAATCAGACAAAACAAAGACATACAAGGCATCCAGATTGGTAAAGAAGAACTCAAACTGTCACTATTTGCAGATGACATGATACTGTACATAAAAAACCCTATAGACTCCACTCAAAAACTACTAGAACTAATATCTGAATTCAGCAAAGTTGCAGGATTCAAAATTAATACACAGAAATCTGTTGCTTTCCTATACACTAACGATGAACTAGCAGAAAGAGAAATCAGAAAAACAATTCCATTCACAATTGCATCAAAAAGAATAAAATACCTAGGAATAAACCTAACCAAGGAAGTGAAAGACCTATACCCTGAAAATTACAAGACACTCTTAAGAGAAATTAGAGGACACTAACAAATGGCAACTCATACCATGCTCTTGGCTAGGAAGAATTAACATTGTCAAAATGACAATCCTGCTTAAAGCAATCTACAGATTCAGTGCATTCCTATCATAATACCAAGAGCATTCTTCAACAAACTGGAACAAGTAGTTAAAAAATTTATATGGAACCACAAAAGACCCCGAATAGCCAAAGCAATCCTGAGAAAGAAGAATAAAGCAGGGGAGATCTCACTTCTCAACTTTAAGCTCTACTACAAAGCCACAGTAATCAAGACAATTTGGTACTGGCACAAGAACAGACCATAGACCAGTGGAACAGAACAGAGAATCCAGATATTAACCCAAACATATATGGTCAATTAATATACAATAAAGGAGCCATGGATATACAATGGGGAAATAACAGCCTCTTCAACAGCTGGTGTTGGCAAAACTGGACAGCTACATGTAAGAGAATGAAAGTGGATCACTGTCTAACCCCATACACAAAAGTAAACTCAAAATGGATCAAAGACCTAAGTGTAAGCCATGAAACCATAAAACTCTTAGAAAAACATAAGCAAAAATCTCTTGGACATAAACATGAGCGACTTCTTCATGAACATATCTCCCCAGGCAAGGGAAACAAAAGCAAAAATTAACAAGCAGAACTATATCAAGCTGAAGAGCTTCTGTACAGCAAAGGACACCATCAACAGAACAAAAAAGCATCCTACAGTATGGGAGAATATATTCATAAATGACATATCCAATAAAGGGTTGACATCCAAATATATAAAGAGCTCACACACCTCAAGAAACAAAAAGCAAATAATCCAATTAAAAAATGGGCAGAGGATCTGACAGACACTCCTCCAAAGAAGAAATTCAGATGGTCAACAGGCACATGAAAAGATGCTCCACATCGCTAATCATCAGAGAAATGCAAATTAAAACCACAGTGAGATATCACCTCACACCAGTAAGGATGGCCACCATCCAAAACACATACAACAACAAATGTTGGCAAGATTGTGGAGAAAGAGTAACCCTCCTACACTGCTGGTGGGAATGTAAATTAGTTCAACAATTGTGGAAAGCAGTATGGAAGTTCCTAAAAAAACTCAAAATAGAAATACCATTTGACCCAGGAATTCCACTCCTAGGAATTTACCCTAAGAATGCAGCAGCCCAGTTTGAAAAAGACATATGCACCCCTATGTTTATTGCAGCACTATTTACAATAGCCAAGAAATGGAAACAATCTAAGTGTCCACCAGTAGATGAATGGATAAAGAAAATGTGGTATGTATACACAATGGAATATTATTCAGCCATAAGAAGAAAACAAATCCTACCATTTTGAACAACATGGATGGAGTTAGAGGGTATTATGCTCTAATAAGCCAGTGAAATAAGCCAGGCAGAGAAAGACAAGTATCAAATGATTTCAGTCATATGTGGAGTATGAGAACAAAGAAAAAAACTGAAGGAACATAACAGCCACAGACTCACAGAACCAAAGAATTGACTAAGAGTTACCAAAGGGAAAGGGACTGGGGAGGATGGGAGGGATAAGGGGGGAAAAAGGGGCATTATGATTTGCAGACATAATGTAGGGGAGGGTACGGGGAAGGCAGTATAACAGAGAGAAGACAAGTAGTGATTCTATAGCATCTTACTACGCTGATGGACAGTGATTGTAATGGGGTATGTGGTGGGGACTTGATGATGGGGGGAGTTTAGTAAACATAATGCTGCTCATGTAATTGTAGATTAATGATACCAAAATTAAAAAAAGATTGTGTTGCAATGATCCTTCATTTAAAAAAAAACAATGTTGGCAAAGATGCAGAGAAATGGTAACTCTCCTACACTGTTGGTGGCAATGTAAATTAATGCAACCACCGTGGAAAGCAGTATGGAGGCTCCTTAAAAAACTAAAAATAGAAATACACTTCAATCCAGTAATTCCACTTCTAGGAGTTTACCTTGATGGGAAAGGATATATGCACCCTTATGTTTATCACCTGTGGGGTAAATGTAAGTTTTCACCCAGAATTTCCCGCCTGGCCTTCATGTATTTGCACATCTATAGGCCATGGCAAGGCCATGGCTGGGGCAAGGGGTAGAGAGAAAACAGCCATTCTCCCCTCCCCTCCATTCCTGGTACATAATTGGTTTGGTCCCTACCAGTCACCAGGGACCCACACAGGGAGTTCTTCCTGGAAAGGGTGGGTAGGGGAAGAGGGCACACACCAGGGCAGAAGGGAGGGGGCAGGGCTGGTCAGTGGAGACCAGTGAGAGATTGAGCTGTGAGCAATAAAACCCTTCCTCCCAACCTGCCCTTTCCCTTGACTTCCTTCAGTTTCATCAGATTCATAGGAAACTTGCCCCAAGTGGGGAACCCACTACTCCCAGAGCTATACACAATACTATTTGCAATAGCCAAGCTATGGAGGCAGTCTAAGTGTCCATCAATAGATGAATGGATAAAGAAGTGTGGTACATATACACAATGGAGTATTTATTATTTAGCCATAAAAAGAAAAGTAATCTTGCCATTTGCAACAACATGGATGGATCTAGATAGTATTATGCTAAGTGAAATTAGCCAAGTATCATGATTTCACTTATTTATGGAATATAAAAACAAAGCAAAACAGAAGGAACAAAACAGCAGTAGACTCATAGACACTGAGAAATGACTAGTGGTTATCAAGGGGAGGGTTTGAGCTGGGTGAGAATGAGGGTAAGGGGGATAAAGGGGCACAATAATTCACAATCACAATATAAGTTGGTCACAGGGATGGTGGTACAGCATGTAGAATACAGTCAGTGATTCTGTAACATCTTTCTCTCCTGATAGACAGTAACCACACTAGAGGGGCAAGGATTTTTTTTAATATAATTTATTTTATTATCATTAATCTACAATTACATGTGCACTATTACGGTTATTAAACTACCCCCTTCATCAGGTCCCCCCCACCAACCCCGTTACAGTCACTGTCCATCAGTGTAGTGAGATGCTATAGAATCACTACTTGTCTTCTCTGAGTTGTACTGCCCTCCCTGGAGGGGCAAGGATTTAATATGAGTAATTATTGAAATAACCTGAATGAAAATGAAAAGCAAAGATAAAAAGGAAGACCAAAAAAGCAAAAGGGAGTTTTCCACTATGGAAAGCAGTATGGAAGTTTCTCAAAAAACTAAAAATAGAAACACCATATGACCCAGTAATTTCACCTCTGGGAATTTATTAGAAGAAAACAGAAGTTAGGAAAGGAACCCCCCCCCCAAAAAAAACAAGGAAAGTTGGTATAAAATGAACAAATAGTCAACCTACTGAACAGGAGAAGACATTCACAAATGACATATCTGGTAAGGGGCTAATATCCAATATATATAAATAACTCATACAACTTCACACCAAAACCCCAAATAATCCAATTAAAAAGTGGGGAGAGGACCTACAGATGAACGACTGACTTGAAAAATTGCTCAACATCATTAATCAGCAGGGAAATGCCAATCAAAACCACAATGAGCTATCACCTCACACTAAGAATGGCTAATATCAACAAGACAAGAAATAATAAACATTGGCGAGGATGTGGAGAAAACGGAACCCTCATATGGGACTGAAAATTGGTGCAGCCACTATGGAAAGCAATATGAAGGTTGCTCAAAAAACTAAAAATAGAAATACCATATGACCCAGTTAATTTCACCTCTGGGAATTTACTGGAAGAAAACAAAATCACTAATTTGAAAAAATATCTGCACTTTTATGTTCATCGCAGCATTATTTATAATAGCCAAGATATGGAAGCAACCTAAGTGTCCACTGATAGATGAATGGGTAAAAAAGGTGTGGTACATATACACAATGGAATATTACTCGGCCATAAAAAAAATGTAATCTTGCCATCTGCAGCAACATGGATGGACCTAGAGGGTATTATACTAAGTGAAATCAGTCAGAAAAAGAAAAACAAATACTACAGGATTTCACTTATATGTGGAATCTAAAAGACAAAACAAATGAACAAACAAAACAGAAAACAGAAATAGAGTCATAAATACAGAGAGCATACTGGTGGTTGCCATATAGCAAAGAGGAAAGGTGAAATAAGTAAAGGGGATAAAGAGGTACAAACATCCAGTTATAAAATAAATTTGTCATGGGGATGAAAGTATAGCATGGGAAATACAGTCAATAATACTGTAATATCTTTGTATGCTGACAAATGGCAACTACACATATGGTATTTCATAATGTATATACTGTCAAATCACTATGTTGTACACCTGTAGTCAATATAATATTGTATATTTCAAATTTTAAAATGATTCAAGTTACACTAAGTATGCTCTCTAATAATAATGGAAGTAATTAGAAATCAACAACAGAAAGATCCCTAGAAAACAGACACGTCACATATAGGGAAAGAAAAATAACAGCAGACTTCTCATTCAAAACAATGCAAGCTAAAAGATCATAGAACACTTTTAAAGTGCTTAAAAGAAAAAAGTCACTTGATAATATCCAGTAAAAGATCCCCAGATAGGAAGACAATACAAAGGAACTTTTAAATCAACAAAGGCAGTGAGAATTTGTCATCAGAATACCTACACTATCAGAAATGCTAACCCATGTTCTTTCGGCTGAAGGGAAATGATGCCAGTTAGAAACTTAAAACTAAAGGAATGAAGAATGCCTGAACTGGTAAGTATGTGGGCAAATATGAAAGACTCATTTTTTTCCTTTAGTTGTTATAAGACAATTTACTATTAAAAGCAAAATTAACAACATATTTTGGGGTTTATAGCATGTAAAGGGAAATGTATGATAATACACAAAGGACAGGAAAGAGCAAATGGAAATATAAGGCTTTCATATTATATGTGAAACAGCATAATATTAATTCAACTGTGATATGTTAAAAATGCATATTGTAATGGCAACACTAAAAACAAACCCAAGAAGTGTAGCTAAAAAGTCACTGGAGGACATAAAATGGAACACCTGAAAACTGTCCAATCCAAAAGAAGGCAGAGGAGGAACAAATAAACAAAGAATAGAAGGAACAAACAACGAACAAGGATATACACCTAAATCCCACCATATCGATGATTACATTAATTATAAAGGGACTAAACAGGCAAAACCCAGCTACATTTAAGAAGGTCGTTCTTTAAATATACAGACATAGATGAGTAAAAGTAAAAGAAGGGAAAGGGTTATACCATACAAACACTAACTAAAAGAACACTGGAGGAGCCATAATAAATCAGACAGAGTAGACTTGGGAAAAGGAGTATTACTAGGCATAAAGAAGAGCCATTTCATAATGATAAAGGGTCAGCTCATAAAGAAGACAACAATCCTATGTGTTCATGCATCTGAAAACAATTCAAAATAAAGCAGAACTGACAGAACTAAAGGAAGATAGGATAAAACCACAATAATTAGAGATTTTAACACTCCTCTCTCAGTAAATGATACAAGTAGACAAAAATTAATCAAGGATATAGATTTGAATGACCTATCAAACAACTTAACCTAATTGACATTTACAGAACATTATACCTAACAATGGTAGAATAGACATTCTTTTTAAATTAACTTCCTATTTTGAGATGATTATAGATTTACACGCAGTTGTAAGAAATAATACAGAGATCCCATGTACTCTCTACTGGTGGCAAAGCAGTTTTGATTGGAAAGGGGCATGAAGGAACTTTCTGAGATGGTAGAATCTTCTATATCTTGATTTAGTTAGGTGTATATAAGTATGTCAAAATAGAACTATATACTTTATGTATATTTTCCAACATGGAAGTTGTACCTCAATTTTAAAAAGGTTTAATCATTTCCTAGAGTTAAGAATTCCATCAGTTTTTGATAAATGTCAGGAAGTGAGGAATTCCAGATAAGTGAAATATAGAGATAAGATAATTTTTCAAACAATTAGACTATTATCGCACCTTCCATATTACTGTGAATAATTCTGGAATGCATTGCAGTCCTAGAAGTTATTAGCACCTAACTAGCTAAGGAAACTGGGATTGTAAATGACTAAAAAAATTGCCCCCTGATCAGCAAGCAAGTAAATCCAAGAGACAAGAAATCAAATTCTTTTCACTTAAAACTCTTCTGTCTTCAAAGAACATCTCCTCTTTAGTAGTCTTCCTTTCACCCTTATTCTAAATTTGTTTTCTGTTTCACTTACGCTCCCACCAGGTGGTGAGGACCCCGTTTCTGACACTCTAACCAGAACTGCCCAGACTGCCTAATGTGAGCACTGTGGTGCCCGACCATTTCTCCTCCATTTAATTCTCTTTTGGTTGCATTTTGACTCTGCTCCTAATACAATACTAATGGTCACCTCAAGAAGTTCACCAGAGGTATGTGTATATCACTAAGAATATCAGAACTTCCTTCTCACTTACAAAGTCTGTTTTTGAATATAAAACATTCAAAAAAAATGAGGTTTATCTTAGACCCCAAGTGGCATCTGTTGGTTTTTAGGGGCTAGAACTGTTTCATGCATTTTGCTTTCTCTACAGAAATGAACACAATCATAGATCTAGATATTGGTTAGAAACAAGAGATACATAGAGGGAGGCCACCGTGAGTATGCAAATCGCCACCACTGTGGCCTAGTTTTCTGTACAAGAGCAACTTGCACTGAGCTCCCTAGGTTGAATCTGTCAGCCTCAACACCCCACACTCCAAAAAAGGGGCAAGTTATAGCTTTGGAAACCAAGAAGCATGTCAAGAAAATGAGAGGAAACTCCAACACACCTGGGATTCTGCTTTCAGGGGCCCTGAGGTCACTTCATCCTTGAAACTTTCTCGCTGGGTCTCATCAGCTGCCTGAGAGAGCAGAGCTGAGAAAGAAGAAGAGCCATAAGGTTTGCATCTCCCCAAACCCCCCAAAGAGAAAAACTGCCTGCAGATCTGCTGAATAATGGCTCCTCTTTCAATGCATTCAGGAAGGAGGACATTTAGAGAGACTTGAGCAGCCTGCAGCCTCCTCAATGAAGAAGACCTGTGCAGTGAAATAAGCCAGGTGGAAAAGACAGGTACCATATGATGCCACTTATTTGTGGAGTATAAAAACAAAGCAAAGCAGAAGGAACAAAACAGCAGGAGACTCATAGACACTGAGAAGTGACAAGTGGTTACCAAGAGGAAGGGGTTGGGGCAGGTGGGGTGGGAGAGGGAGGGGGATAAAGGGGCACAATAATTCACCATCACAACATAAGCTGGTCATGCAACAATAGTACAGCATGGAGAGTATGGTCAATGATTCTGTAACATCTTTCTACGTTGATAGATAATAGCCACACTAGAGGAGGTGAGGATTTGATAATATGGGTAACCGTTGAACCACTGTGTTACACATTTGAAACCAACATCAATGATACTTCAATAAAAAAAAAGTCAGGATCCCAAAACCCCACCCCACAAATAAGACCTGCAGTGTGTTGCTTTGGGGATTAATATTTCCCAAAGGTCAGTGCTGGTCCAAAAGCACAGATCTACCAGGCCACCCCTCTCTCTCTGTTCAAAGGTTCCCAACAAGAAAGAAAAATCCAAACACTTCCCATGGACTTCAAGGTACTCTACAGTCTGCCTGAAGCCTATTTTCCCAGCATTAATCTCCTTTACACCATCTTTTATCCATGGGACACATACACCCACATTCTTAACCCTAAGTTAGACTAGAACAGTCTCCATTCTCTGAACGACACTCCAAGGTACCCACTTTTGTATCCTTTCCCCAAACCTTCTATTAAAAACTGAGACCTCCTTCAGGCTCAATTCAATGTTTCCTGTTTTGTGAGAATTTCTCCAATAAGTACAACCAGAAAAATGTTTCATGTCTTTTGTCTTCCAAAAGAACTTGACCACAGCATTCTCTTAGGCTGCCTTCTGTTATTTTGATCTGGGCATGTGTCTAGCTGCATCAATTAATAATTAGCATTAGAGATCATTATTCATTTTTCCATCTGGCAAGATGCTGAAAAGTCCCTGCCGACACAACTAGAATACAATAAGGAGTGGCTGAATTTGAAGTGTGAAAGGTATGCACTGAGAGACCAAATGAGGCACAGGAATTCCTCTGTCCATCTGTCTGTCCTGACCAGACCACTAAATAATGTGTAATCATGGATATGTACCCCACTCAACCCATTTCAAGGTAAAATGAGTGACGAAGTATGTCATTCCTTCCTCTCAGCAAAGGATGAAAAGAACAAACTGACACTTGTGAAAATTATTGGTTTGGGGCTAAAATGACTGAAACTTGTGAAGGAAAACCACTGGAGAGCTTAAAGGGGTAGAAACCTTTGACCCCACTGCCTGGGCATCACACTTACACACAGAGGAGCCCCTGGTGGGGAACACCCCAGTGCTGTCTTCCTGTTGTGTGTTGTAGGTGAGGACAGGAGGTGATAGCAGCAGGGAGCAACTGCGGCAAGGAGCCCACACTGAGAGGCCAACATTTCCTCAAGGCTGTCCCCTTCCCCAAAGCCACAGCATGAACCCCAAAGACTTGCTTTCCCCTCATTTTCTTCCCAAGACACCACCTCAATGAAATGTATACCTCTCTCTTCACACACAGATGGAGAGCGTGTCTGTCCCCTCTGCCTCCTCCATCAGCCTGTTCTCACCTGCTCCTTCAAACATCTTGGTCACGTCCTCCCACAGAGGGGCCTCCTCCTCGGCCTTCTTTGGATGGCGCAGCTTCACCCAGGTGCCGGCCTCGCTGGGCAGGGTGATCAGGAGCTGCTGCAGCATGATGAAGCCCGCCCAGCTGGGCTTGTCCACTTCCAGTGAGGAAACTGCCAGAACTTCTGCTCAGAGGTTGTGTGGTCCTCCTCTGAGCACAATCTCCTGCCCTCGGGGCTTTGACCAGACCCTGAAGCACCAGAAACTGGGGGCTCCTGGGGGTTGATGTGACTTTAATAACTCTGAAAAACTGGCTCCTGTCTTAAATTAAGTTCTGCCTCCTGGTGAGGCAGCCGGTTGAGTGGGTTTGAATGCATGCCTCTACATTCCCTTCGAGGAGCAAAAGGCAGGACATAGGGATCCAGAAGCACCAATCGTAGAGCCAAAACTGTGGCACTTGCAGAAATATATTTAAAACTGCAAAGACCAAAACACAAAGATTTTGCATCAATGTGGGAATACGCATAATCAATACTGTTGGATGTGGCTCTCTCTCTCTTTCGTACACACAACACAAACAGCCAGAGACACCACCATGCACAGACCCTGCCTTGACTGCCTCCTGGTAAGCTGCATATAGCTCCTGCCTCGATACAGCCCTCAAGGGTTAAAAAAACAACAACAACAAAATTCAATCGAGTAAATTTGAAGATCTAATTGGCTTTTACTAAGCGATTCACGAATCTGGACACATCCCATCTAGGACTTAGATGTTCTGGGGAGTTACACAAAATGGCAGGCTTTTACAGACAGGAGGATGGGAAAAGAAGTCATTAAGAAAAGATACAGGATTGTATCAGGTAAGGTCATTCTCCTTTAGGGGTAAGAGCAAGGGGGTCTTATAAGGCAGATTACCTCATCTATTTCTTTTTTTTGGTTCATATGATAGATTACCTTATTGGTGTGGACCAGAAAATTCCTGATTGTTATGACTACCTTTTGGGCCCAGGTATTAGGCCCTAGTGTGGGGACAAGTGAATGACTCCTGGGCCTGTGGCTTTCTTTTAACAGGAATTAAGAGGGCAAGCTTTGAATCAGAAAGCATGGATTAGAACCCTGACACTGAAAAGCTCTAAGGCACTTAGCTTCAGTTTCTTCATATATAAAAGGGATAATAACTGTACCTCATAAGGTTGTAATGTTGATTAATTGAGACAATGTTGGGGACACAGTAAACCCTTAAAAACATTATTATAAATCTTTATTTTTTAAGCGGCAACATAGCATTATCTTTTAAAGTTATTTAAAAAAACAATTAGATATCTAAATTTAAAGTTCGTTTCAGGTATCTCAAATGATGGAATAATCACACAGCTGCATTCTCACATGGGTAAACAGTGACATCACCACCGCCGCAGATGCCCAGCAGCTGGCAAGTCCTTTTAACGTTTGTAAGTTGCATCCAGGTTTCAGAAATGTTAAAACTGGGGGAAAGGGTATGTCTTCAAATGGAGGAAATACAGGACTTCGAGGATAATGAGGTCTACTGCAGAGCCCTTTGTAATAGCAAAATATGGGGACAACCCAAATCCATCATCTCGTCCAACCCTCTGCCTCCACAGCGAGTAGGTCCAGTGTTATCTGGGACACAGTAGCTCCATGCAAACAGAGCCGGCTCAACTTTTTGAAGTTTGTGAGGAAGGATGCGTGGCTTACCCGCTGCTGCCTCTTCTCCCCCACCCCCCAAATATGACTGACGCAGAGAGGACCTGCAGCCCACAGACTGGGGCATGTGGAAAATATCCTGCCCTGAATGTATACAAGTAAATGTCTTGTTACCAAAGTGGAGAAACTTTCGTTCCGTTCTTTACTTAGGAAACGGTTCATGACCGAGCAGCTTTATTTCGAAGATGCCCCGTCTCACTGCTCCCAGCCATGCCTCCCTCGGCCTCAGAGGCTGCAGACAGGCAGCGCGGCCTCCCACTCACCAGATCGGCCTCGGACGCTGGCAGGGCCAGAGAAGGGGACGCGACAGCGCTGGCTCATGAGGTTTCAGCTCCACAGGGTGTCTCTTTCGAGAAGGACTCGGTGGTTAACGGATTTTGTTCTTTCCCAGCCTTTCATAGACAGACAACATCCCCCCACTCAACCCAACGATTCTTCAAAAAACGCCCATCGTTCACGCAGGCTTCCTTCGGAAGCCCAGAGGACCCTCGGCCTCAGAACTGGCCGTGGGTCTTTTCCAAATTCTTCGCGAGAGCCGGCCTAGGGCGGGAGCCGCTACCAAGAACAACCCACCACACTCCAGCGTGGCCTTTCCCAGCCGCATCCCCAGGGGCCGGTGAGGGCTCCGGGTGTAACGGAAGGGGTGCCCTGAGCCGGCTTCCCGCAGACCCGGGCGACGAAGGCAACTCGCTGGCTGCTGTTTAACGCCGGCCGGGGGCAGCGGCCAGGTCCACCCCGGCGCCCCGCCTCCTGGGCCGCAGCCCGCCGCCACGGTCCATCCCGACCCGCCCTGGCCGTTGCCCGCCCCGCCGGCCGCGATCGCGCCGGCCCGGTGGGCCCCCGGCTGCGGCCACCCCAAGCTGCTGCGCTGCCTCCCGGCCCCGCGCCGGCGCGTCTTCCGGCGGCTCGCCCGCCCGGCTGGGGCTCCGCGCGAGGGCCGCCCCGGAGCACGCCCTCTCCAGGGAAGGGGGCGCCCTGAAAACCCGGAACCCGGACGCGGCGGCGCGCACCCCGTACTGTCCTGGCGCAGCCGAGCCCCGCGCCGCGCGTTTCCAGGCTGTGGCCCGGGAGACCTCGTGGGCGGCCAGCACTGCCGGAGGGGAGGCCTTTTCTGTCATTCATTCAACAGCTATCTTCCGAGTGCTCACCTTCCGCAGGGCGTTGTTACAGGCTCTGAGCGCACAGCAGTTACCAAACCGCGCCACCCCCTCCCCCTTAGCAGTAAGATTAAAAAATACAGTCAGGAATGTATATGGTTAATGTTCTTAGAGGAGTGTATTAGTTTGCTAGGGCTGCCATATGAAATACCACAGGCTAAGCTATACAAATTTATTTTCTCACAATTCTGGAGACTGAAAAGGTCCAGGAACCAGGTTTCCGCAGGGGTGGTTTCTCCTGAGACCTTGTTCCTTGGCTTGCAAATGATTGGCTTCTACCAGTGGCCTGGGATGGTCTTTCTTGTCTCCTGGCTTGCCTGCCTCTGGTGTCGCTCTGTGTGTCCATTTTCCAAAAGCTGTGTGTGCGTGTGGTTAAAAAAAAATAATGACATAAAATGTACCATCTTAACCACTTTTAAGTGTACAGCTCCATAGCATTAAATATATTCACGCTGGGAAGCAGATCTCCAGAACTTTTTCATCTTACAAATCTGAAACTCTATATCCATCAAACAAAAACTCCCCTTTTTCTGCCTCCCCCTAGGCCCTAGCAACCACCATTCTACTTTCCATTTCTATGAATTTGACTTTAGATACCTCATATATATAGAATCATACAATAGTTGTCTTTACACATAAAAATTTTAACATTGTAATATCTGGTTTCTGCCATATTTATTTTCTTTACACATTTATGTTTTCATAAATGAGTGTTTACTTTTTGGTATGAAGTAAAAAAAAAACAATATTAATAGTTTATTTTGGAGTGGTTATGTGTACCTGGCATAACAAACTTGCTGTAAGGTGCATACTAGAAAAGCCTCTTGACAGATGGAAAAATAAGATTAAGAAAAAATTAGTAATTTGACTAAGACCACAAACCTAGGGTGTAGTAGAGCTGGAATTTAAATTCAGATTTTTATGATTCCTGAGTGCAAACTCTTTATCATTCTATGAAGGCTTAGGATCTGAGCACAATCTAATATTCAGTGAAAAACAAATCCAGTTCCAAAAGTGGCTAAAACATGATCGCGATTAAGTAAAAGCATGCACAGACAAGAGGACTCAAAATAACAAAAGCAATCCTCTATGTTATCCTTGTAGTAAAAGATAATGAGACATTGCTTTGGCACTATAGTATTGTGTACTGAATTGTCCACGTTGGTTCTCTGCCCTCAGTCCAAACACTATACATGAATAAGCATTGCATTTTTATTTTTTATTTTTTTAGTAAAATGAGAGTGAGAGAAAGGGGCTGGGGGTGGGGAGAGGACACAAGTCCAATGGAGTTGGGAGAATTAGTGTGGAATACTAAAGTTTATCCAGAATTTAAGTAGATATATTTCGTTAGTCTGCTGAAGCTGCCATAACAAAATACCATAGACTGGGTGGCTTAAACAACAGAAATTAACTTCTCACACTTTTAGAGACTGGGAAGTCCAAGGTCAAGGTGCCAGCAAGGTAGACTATTCTAAGGCTTCTTCTTTTGGCTTAGAGGCAGCTGCCATATCACTGTGTGCTCACATGACCTCTTCCTTGTGCTTCCAGGAGGGAGGGAAGGCAGGCAGGGCCTCCTGTGTTGGAGGCCCCTGTTCTCTGGATCCTTTGACTACCTCTTTTTTTTTGCTTACGCCCTTCTTTTGGTGGAGCACATCCTCCTGCATCTTCCTAAGAAATGATGCATAAGAGATAAATTTTAACACCTGGCTATCTAAACATCTTGCTCAAGAATCTTTTAGGACATTCTCTTTTTCTCTGGAATAGTATTTCATGATGATGTTCCTTGGAATGGGTTCTGTTTGGAGGCAGACAGCCTGGGTTCAAATCTCAGTTCTGCCATTTTCAGTCTGGTGCCTTCACTTGTATAATCTATGACTCTATGTCCTCATCTGAAAGATGGGGATAATAGTACTAGCCAAAATGGGGATAATAGTCCTAGCCACTTTAGGGGATTTCTGTGAGAATTCTAAGTGCTTTATACATATACTACTATGTATAAAGCACTTAGAAGAATGCCTCCCACATTGTAAGTACATGAAAAATGTCAGCTGTTTGTACTTACTGTGCTGAGTACAAAGAGCCTTTCAATCTTTAGATTAATGTCTTTCAATTCTGCAAAATTGTCTTGTGTGTGCATGTATTTGCTACCTTTCATTTTCTCTTCTCATTCTGGAGATTGGATGCTCAATCTACACATGCAGGGTATTTGGGTGATCGGCCTTGGTTTTTCACTGAAGTAGCCACAGTGGCAGTGCCTTTTCTTTGGGCCCTCCAGTTTCTCTGGAGAAGACTCCTCCCACCTTCTGCTGCAGTGGGGGTGAGGACTGTTGAAGGGGTGAAAGCCTGGCTTTCAGTGGGAAAGGGTGCTGAGAGCCCCACAGCTCAGGATGCAACCCTAGGCTCTATTTTAGCCCTGCTTCTTACCCCTAGTTCTACTGTGGCTGGTGTCCCTGATTCCAGATCAACTCTGGCCCCTCTCCAGAGAACTAACTTCTAATCTTCTTTAGGATAAGGGAAGGTGGTAATGGAATGGAGAAAGGCCCGAGAGAGTGGAATGTGTGTGTAGCAGCCTGCTGTATGGGGAAGCTGAGGGGACCTCAGGATGTTAGTACAGAACTTCAAACAATCCTGTTTCAGCCCTTTTTATTCCATAATTCCCAGTGTCTGCAAGATCCCAGCCTTCCTGGGAACCTCTTCTTGGCCATGTACTTTTCTGTAGGCTCTGCTAAATCAGTTACCACTCTTTTTTTTTCTTACTACTAAAAATGTGTTGACATGTCCTGTCTGCTGCTGTATTCTCTTCCTGTTGTATTGTCTTTAATCTCCCCTAGTTCTTTTATAAACTCATGTTTACAAAACAGAGATAAACTCATATAGCTAATCAGCCATATTTAGCTGCATTTCTAGCAAATTAACTTTAAAATACCCTCCTATCAGAAAAGGGAACCCTCCTACACTGCTGGTGGGAATACAAATTAGTTCAACTATTGTGGAAAGCAGTATGGAGGTTCCTCAAAAAACTCAAAATAGAAATACCATTTGACCCACTCCTAGGAATTTACCCTAAGAATGCAGCAGCCCAGTTTGAAAAAGACATAGGCACCCCTGTGTTTATCGCAGCACTATTTACAATAGCCAAGAAATGGAAGCAACCTAAGTGTTCATCAGTAGATGAATGGATAAAGATGTGGTACATATCCACAATGGAATATTATTGGGCCATAAAA
The DNA here is from genome assembly GCA_032199065.1 of Smutsia gigantea. Lineage (NCBI taxonomy): Eukaryota > Metazoa > Chordata > Mammalia > Pholidota > Manidae > Smutsia > Smutsia gigantea. The sequence continues at coordinate 350,477 of JAVSCE010016299.1, forward strand.
AGAAAACAAATCCTACCATTTACAACAACATGGATGGAGTTAAAGGGTATTATGTTCAGTGAAATAAGCCAGGCGGATAAAGACAAGAACCAAATGATTTCACTCATCTGTGGAGTATAAGAACAAAGCAAAAACTGAAGGAACAAAACAGCAGCAGACTCACAGAACCCAAGAATGGACTAACAGTTACCAAAGGGAAAGGGACTGGGGAGGATGGGTGGGAAGGAAGGGATAAGGGGGAAAAGGGGCATTACAATTAGCACACATAATGTAGGGACGGGCACGGGGAAGGCAGTATAACACAGAAAAGACAAGTAGTGACTCTATAGCATTTTACTATGCTGATGGACAGTGACTGTAGTGGGGTATGTTGGGGGGACTCGATAATAGGGGGTCTAGTAACCATAATGTCCAAATGATTGTACATTAATGATATCAAAAAAATTTTTAATGCCCTCCTATCTTAAGAAGTATGTCATTATGATTCACAGTTCTTAGAGGCCTATAAATTCTGATCCATGTGCAAAGCAAAACAAAAAAAAAGACACAAAACATTTCCTCACTTATAAAATCTAGGTAGGAAAGCATAAGGATCCCCTTTTTCTATTGACAACATGTATACATAATTCAACTCAGTTCAAATGAACAAATATTTATTGAGTCACTACTGTGTGCCAGGCACTGTTCTAGGCACTTGTGATACACCAGTAAAAATAAACAGATTCCTGTCTTCATGGAACTTATATACTACTATGGAGAGATGATAGTAAACAATAGGCATAATAAATATGTAAAATATTTAGTACGTTAGGTGATATGTGATAGAAAAAGTGGAATAAGTTAAGGGGTTTCACAATGTTAGAGTTGGGGTGGGAGTAAGGGACAGGTTCCAATATTAAGAAGCAAGATAGGTTTTAGTGAAAAGGCAACATCTGAGCAAAGACGAAAAGGTAATGTTGTAGGATATCTGAAACAACAGCTAATGCAAAAGCCTGATCATGAACAAGGCTGGAGTTCAGGAGAAAGGTCTGGGCTGGAGACACAAATTTGGCAGTTAAATAGAGATGGTACTTTAGGCCATAAGACCATATGAGATCATTAAGGCAGAGACTGTAGAGAAAAGTAATAGTCATAACTTTCAATGCAAGTAGCATCAGAAAACCAAAATTCTTGGGAAATCTAAGACCACAGAAACATGACAGAGCCTATGTAAGAAACATCATCTATCCACTCTGTCCTTTAGCCCATCAAAATCACACACGGACTCAAGAGTTAGAGGTCCTATTTTTTAAAAAGTAAGCGTAGTAATAGGAAAAAAACCTAAGATGTAAATGGTACATATTCTGGACTGACAGGCTTATTTTTTATTGTTCACATGTATAATGCTCAGGCAATTGAATTGCTCTGCCATGAAAGAGTATCAAGTTGAATTTAAACTACCTCCAATTATGGTTAGAAGAATGCAGGATCTATTAAGTGTAGTGAAGTACTGTGAGTCAATTCCTCCACTTTCCTGCCTCAGTATGGCCCCTGAAGTCACCTTCTCCTTGGTCTTCTTTGGTGGCGGGGGGGGTGTGTGTAGATGTGTTGTTCTGGGGCTTTTCTCAAAGACCCTCTCAATCAATAAATAGCACATTTTAAATCTAATACTGTATGTTTGTCAGAGGGAAAGTTAAAGACAATTAAAATGGCAGCTATCAATCTCAATATATCTATCTTCAAAAGGCATCAATTTGCATTAAGGAATTAAGGCCTAATCTTCTTTGGTGTAAAACAGCACTGCAGTTATGTTTTAAAAGAATGCTTATCTTTTAGTGATACATCCCAAAGTACTTACAAATGAACAGGAAAGGATCATATGGACTGAAATCTGCATATCTCCATAAATAATTCCTAGGCTTCCATGACAGCATTAAAAATGTGATTTTCAAAACTTCTTTCAACAAAATGCCAAAGGAATTGATAACGAGATAAGACTTAATGGCAGAGACAAATATACTAATTTGACATTAAAGGCTCTTGCCATTATTAATCATTTACGTACTCCATAACAGAAGTGGTAAACTACTGCACTTGGGCTAAATGCGATCCAAAACCTGTTTCTTAAATAAAAATTTGTATTGGAATACAGCTATGCCCATTTATTTATGTCAGTAGTTCTCAAGTAGGGCCAATCAAGACCCCAGGGGACACTTAGCAAAGCCTGGAGACGTTTTTGGTTGTCAAAGGGATAAGGGAAATTTTGTATCTAGTACTGGCATCTTGGGGCCAGAGAAACTGCTAAAGACTACAGTGAACAGGACAATTGACCATAACAAAGTATCTGGCCCAAAATATCAGTAGTGCTAAGGCTGGGATACCCTAGTTTATGTACTGTCTCTGGATGCTTTAGCACTAAAATGATGAGTTGGGTAGTTTTGACAGAGACCATATGGTTCAAAATACCTAACATATTTACTGTCTGGCCCTTTACAGAAAAACTTTGCCAATTCTTCTCTATAAGAATTCTGGAAAGCTCACTTTAACATTATTTCTTCTAGAAATGAGCCAACCAATATTTTTATTTTTAAACTCTTCTAGCCATTTAAAGGGCTATAGTAAAACGTTACACTATATTTTATTCTAGTTCATTAAAGAGATATTTAAAACAGTGATTCTTTAAAGCTAATCCACAGAATACTGACTTGCCATGATGAAGTTTTCACTGGCCATAGTGAAATGAGAAAAACAAAGACAAATTTGGTAGATTTTTATAAAGCTGACAATTCAATGTAAAGGGCTATTCTTTATGATGAAATCCTTCCTATATTTAAAAATTTAAAATATACTTTCTTTTCTAAAACAATGCTGATAATGGGTGGGTTTTTTGATATGGCAAAATTAATAGTTGAAACATTGAGTCAAACCATTTTTAAAATTATTGGTTCTTAATATCCAAAAGCCAGAAAACCACTGATTTAGATGCTTTTGCTCCAATATGAGGAGTCTTCGATGTTGAACATATTTCACATATCATTGCTGAAGGTATTTTTTTAAATGTGTTTTGCAATGTCTAATAAGTGATGAACTACAACTGAAGGCTTTCCCACATTCATTACAATCATAGGGTTTTTCTCCAGTATGAATTCTCTGATGTTTAGCAAAGGATGAATCATGCCTAAACGCTTTCCCGCAATGTTTGCATTCGTAAGGTTTCACTCCAGTGTGTACTCTCTGATGGATAGAAAGATGTATTCTCTGGCTGAAGGCTTTCCCACATTCCTTACATTTATATGGTCTTTCCCCAGTATGAGTTCTCTGGTGCTGAGTTAGGTATGTGCTATGGCTGAAGGTTTTATTGCATACATTACAAATAAAGGGTTTCACACCTGTATGAATAATCTCATGTTGCCTAAGGTGTCTAATCTGGAAAAATGCTTTTCCACAGTCTTTGCATGTAAAAGATTTCTCTCTAACATGAGTTCTCAGATGCTGGATCAGCCCAATGCTCTGGCTGAATGCTTTCTCACATATACCACATTCATAGGGCTTCTCCCCAGTATGAATTCTAACATGTTGAGTAAGAGATGATGGATGTCTGAAGGTTTTCCCACATTCCTTACATTCATAGGGTTTCTCACCAGTGTGGATTCTCTGATGTGGAATAAGGGATGAACTCTGGCTAAAGGCTTTTCCACATTCTTTACATCTGAAAGGTTTCTCTCCAGTATGAATTCTCATGTGCTCTGTGAGATGAATGAGCTGTTTGAAGATTTTTTCACAAATACTACATTCAAAGGTTTTTGTTCTTGTATAGCTTCTTGAATGATTAATCAAATCTAAATTGTGTCTACTTCTCTTTCCATACATGTCATACTTATGGTCTCTTTTTCTTGGAGAACCAACTGGTCCTGTAATAACTTTTGAGCTCACATTAAAACTTTTCTCAAATCTATTAGATTCTTGGCCTCTCTCCTGAGTGAGTGTTTTTTTGTGGGTCAAGGAGATTTGCCCCTCACCCATTCCTTGATTTTCCTGGTGGCTTTCTAACTTAGCACTTTTGGAGACTCTTCCCAATTTCAAATACAAGGTGTTTCCTCTTTGCATCATCAGGCCATGGTGTAATTCTTCCCATGAAATATCATTCTTGAAGGCTGACTCTTTGGTTTCTATTTTGCTCTCCAACTCTGAAAGAAATCCAAAGGTACAAATAACCCATATTCACTGTACTTTAAAAAAGTAAATGGCCATAGTGAGAGAAAATAAATAACATATGCTACATACAGGAATTCTGGACTATCTTCAAATGTGATCCTGCCACCTAGAAAGCTAAAATGAAAGGAAGTGAAGAAGTGGTCAAAGGAATGAAGCTGTCAGAAGTATGTGAGGTGACTAAAAAATTGGGAGGAGTTCATCTGTGTGAATTGCAAGAAGAAATGGACTAAGAAGAGAGCATCATTGTAAGAGGAAGAGATAGATTAAGGAAAACAGGATTCTAACACCATATCATCTCAAGGCCATAATTCCACAAAAAATTTTTTTGAAGTATTTATCTCATGCTTTTTACACATTAAAATAAAACATTAAATAATATAGGAATGCATTCACCAAAAAGGGATAGCCTCTCTCAATCTCATCCTCATTCCCTTCAGTCTCTTAGGATTTTGGAATGCTCCATTTAGACATTTCCCAACAATATATATTCATGCAAATGTGTGCATTTATGTATATATCATCATAAATATAAATTTGCACAAAAAAAAGGGATCATGTTCTATAGTATCTTACTATGCTGATGGACAGTGACTGTAAGGGGGTATGTGGTGGGGACTTGATAATAGGGGGAGTCTAGCAACCATAATATTGCTCATGCAATTGTACATTAATAATAGCAAAATATATATATATATAGTCAAACAAGAAAAAAAAAGGGAGCATGGTATACATATAGTTCTGTGTGTGTTTTGTTCTTTAACTCAACTATATCTTATGGGTCACTTTCCATGTCTGTATACTGAGATTTATCTCAATCTTTTTAACAACTGCATTGAATTCCACTTTATGGACATACCATACTGACTTTTTCCTATTGAAAAATATTTAGGTTGTCTCCAAATTTCCACCTTATCATTAATTACACATAAATCTGCATACACTCCTGTCAGTATTTCATAGGATTTACTGAAGAGGAATTGGGTTGTGGGATGTGTGCTCTCAGTGAACATGGGTGCTTTTCCCTGCAAACTCACTGGATTTTTATCAATCTTCATAATGTTTGCCTATATAAGAGGTGAAAAATGGTTTCTTAATTTGTGACACAATATTAACTATACTGTAAAATCTTTAAGAATAGAGAATATGTATCTCACCCATAGTATACATGGCCGAGCATTTGCAGATGAGGGATTTTCCCTGATATTTCCTCTTTCTATTCCTGTCCATCCATTCTGGATCCTCCCATCCTAAAGCACCAATATTTCCTGTTCACATCAAAATATTATTCCCCAGAATTTCTAACCTCACTTTAGTAACAACACATACAAGTGCTCAATAACAGCTGGATAAATCTTGGAATGAATTTAAAAATCAAGTAGAGATGTTTTGATTACTTACCACAGGGAATAGGGAGTCACTTAACTTCTTTTTAGGGTAAGAACAAGAAAAATATCATCTTTCAAGTGGTCAGATTTGGCAGTAACATTCAAAATGATTCAGAAAAATAAAATAAAACTAGAAATTATAATAGTAATAGGAATGAGATGATGGGAACTTTGCTTAGTACTGCATCAACAGAGATGAAGAGCAGAAGTGGGTACAGCAGGTAATATCAGAGAAGAACCACGGGGAAGGAGGGAAACACTGAGCAGGAAACATGAATACACTGTCACTGATACCATGATTTCTAGTCTTTGAGACTGGAAGAATAGTAGTCAGGATGAGAGATTTGTTTACAAGAGAAGATAGCTTCTGATTTTGTATGTACTGGATTTGAAGTGACAACAGTACATCTATAGGGATGTCCTAAACACCAGGAATATGTAGGAATAGAGTCCATAGGGATATCTAAGACAAAGGTGAAAATATGGAGAATACAGTTGTCAAAGGGATTGTCAAAACCTTGCATTTGTAGGAGTTTGTACAGAAATAGAATAATAGCGTAAAAGAGAGAGGTTCATTGGAGATTGTGGCAGAGACTGATGGCTGTTCACTGAAATCTTTTCTCCCCATTTTGGACATAAAACTGCACTATTTTTCCCAGTCTTCCTTGAATTTGATTGAGTAAAGTGATAAATGTCTCTATAATTGAGTAAGATTACAAGTGATGTGAACCACTCCAGGCTGGCCCATAGAAACCTCCCATATGAGCAACTCTGGACTCTTTACTCTACTGATGGCTAAATTTAGATGATGAGGAGGCCCTAGGGGATGATGGAGCCACCACATGGAAGTGGAATCTCAGTCCCAGATTCGCCAAGTGGAAAAGAACTGTCCATTGAACTAAACAATTCCCCGAGACCAGTATATGAGCAAGAAATTCCTATTCTGTTTGAGCCCAATTTTAGAGTCTGCTTACTATAATAGTTTAGCCTATCCTAATGAAGGCAGAAATGATATATCTGCATTAAAAAGGATATTGGTGAGAAGCACTGAAAACACAGCAGAGATACAGAGGACACAAAAATTATTAAGATAGCTGGTGGAGGAAAGGATACTAAGAAGTGGCTAGGTCTATATAACCTTATGATGCCACGTAGAATGGCACCATAAGGACACAAATTACGGAGTCAGAATGATCAGAATTCAAATACTGACTCCACCAAGTAGTAGCCAAGTGACCCTGTACAAATTTTTTAACCTATAGGCTTTCTTTTCCTCGTGTGTAAGATGGGGCTGAGGTAATAAGCACAGGACTCACAGAGAAGCTTGTAAACAGCTGTCATTATTACTGTTCTTAGAAGCTGAAGAAGACTGTTAAAAACCACTGGGTCTGATAAGAAAGAATTCTATGGTGATTTCTCAAGAAGTAACAAATAATCTGAAATTAAAAGTCAATTACACAAGTTAAAAAGAAAATCAGCTATGACTACAGAATAAGATTTAAATTTTAAATGAAATAATGAGATAGAGTGAAATCCATGACAAAATTATACGAGAAGCTGGTGTAGGGTGTTATACTTAATGAGGAGAGATCCATGAATATCTGAATATACAGGAGAAAGAAAGTATGATCAGGGTAAGGTTTGGAATGCTGGAGAAAGCAAGAAAACCATGAAAGTCAGGTCAGGAGAAATGGTGAAGAAGGCTAACCCTAATAAGAAAGGCATCTCTTCCTCTGACTCCAGAGAAACTAATGAGAAGAGGCAAGTGCAGGAAGTGGGTACCAGAGTGGTAATCAGGTGTCTTGTGGTCCCATCCAGATAGCTTCAGCCTTCCCCATGGGCTTAGAGTAGACTCTCTGGTAAACATGACAAAGACCCCATCTTACCTGAACCTGGACCTCCTGAAATATCTCTCTCAATTAGCCATGGTTCTTCTCCTTTCTCCAACTGGGAAATCACACCAGGTTTGGAAAGCTGATACCCTGCTCATGAAAAAGACAAAACTACATGTGCTGAGGTTAAAGAGCCATCCACGAATTAGCTCTTTGGTATTCAGGCCTTCTGAAGGGTAGAGGAGAAAGCCAGGGCAGAAAAGACCACTGCAATCCTGACTTGATGTTCAGAAGGAACTAGAAGCCTCTAACATAACCCAAAACCCAAGCATAATACTTAACATAGAAAGAGGCTCTCTTCCAATAGGCAGGTTCTAGTTACAAGGAGTGCCACCCTTACCTACTGAGACCAGGTTCCCATAGTTCTCCAGCATCACCTCCCGGTACAGATTCCGGTCAACAGGGGCCAGTTGTCCCCACTCCTCCTGGGTGAAGTTCACAGATATGTCCTTGAAGGTCAACAATTCCTAGAACATCAAATATGTCCCTTTTCAGTCAGAGTTCAGGTGTTTGAACCTTGCCTAAATGCAAAGAGGTCTAGTGTCCAAGCTTCCTGGACACTCTCTTGAAAACTGTTTGGTTAACAATCTGCTGGAGGTTACAAAAACAACATAGAGAGCATGTAAGCTGTATTCTGCAACTTACAATTTGGCTGAAGGCAAGATACACATGAAATATTAAAGGTGGTCACAGAACAGCATATAGTAATTTACATTAAGGACAATAAAGATCAGGAATATTAGAGAAAAGGGAGTCTTCAAAAGGGACTAAGGCCAAAAGAAGACGGAGACCTTTGCTGGGCTGAAAGTCTCGTCTAAATGAGAACATTTCAGCACAGGTAAAATAGCCTTAGTTGGTATTTCTGGTATATTCATGCATGTTTTTGGAGGAAGCATGAATTCTGTCTAGCAAGGAAGATGCCTTGACCAAAGCAGACTCTGTGTTCTGAAGTACAAGAGTCTGTTATGTATGATTTACACAAATTAAACATTTGATAGTTTTTTTAAAGTATTACCAAATGCAAAGAGAACCCAGAAGCCAGAGAGCTAAGATAATAATAAAGTATTCCTTAAGGATGGAGACATTTTATGTATTGTAAATAATTCTGTAATGCATTTCAGGCCTGCATGGCCAACAACAGAAACCACATTTAATCAATGAGAAAACCGAGTTTGAGAAATGCTAAAGACATAGGATTAAACCCTGTGATTTTGGGAGCTACCATCATTCCACTTTAAAACTCTTCTATTCTCTAATAATATCTCCTTCTATATGAGTCTTTTTTGAAGGCTTCTTTGATTACTCTAGAATTTTCCTGAGTTTCCCTATGCTTCTGGGGTTTAGCAGCATAGAGCTTTGCCAGCTACCAGTGCCACTGATTTTCTGATTAGCTCATTTATGGTACCGACACTGTTAAACTGCTCTTGGAAGTTTTTTTTCCTTTTCTGCTCAGCCTATTTAATTTGTATCTTTCATGACCTGCCAGTAGCTTCCCTATTCATTTCTTTTTTCTTTCACAATTCTGCTCCAGGACATGACCCAAAACACTCTTAATGGTCATTAATGAAGTATATACATCTCCAAGAATATCAGAACCACATCCTGTTAATTTTTAAAAGTTGCTTAAAATATTTTACAATATTTTATTTCCCCCAGATGACATCCACGAGGTTTAAGGGCAAGAATTCCATCACAAACTTTTACACTCATGCACACACCAACATGAGCTTTAAATTTGTTGGATAAATGGCTAGAGGTTTGCTAGACTCAAGAAGGTTCCTGAGGAAGGTTACTACCAGTGGTAAAATTACCTGTGAAATCAATCAATTCATCCTGGTTTCAAATGGGCTAAGAAAATCCAATCCAGCAGGCTGAGTCAAAAATATCAAATCCAGGGTTCTTAAAAGCTGAGAAACAATTCCAAGGAAGTGACAGAAAACTCCAACATACCTGGGATTCTGTTGTCAGAGACCCATGAGTTATTTCATACTCACAACTTTCTCCCTGAGTCTTATCAGTTGCCTGAGAGAACAGAGCTGAAGAAGGAAAAAAGCCATGAGGTTTGTATCTCCCCAAATCCCCCAAATAGGAAAACTGCCTGCTGGTCCCAAAGCATAGGTCTACCAGGCCATTCCTCTGTTCAAAATCCTCAAAGGTTCCCCATTGAGAAGAAAGGAAAATATTTACCATGGACTTGCAAAATCCACCACAAGTCCACAGCTGCTTCTCCAAGTAGTATCTCCCTCTAAATACCACCCTTCATCCACAGGACGCACCCACCCACATAAATATCTTCACCACTCTGAACTTACCTGGGTAGCACCCACCTTAATACTCTCCCTAGTCCTACTTAGTCAAAAACTGAGGTATTCTTCTAGACCAGTTCAAATGAGGTTTTCTCAAACACCCTTAATGCGAAGAATGCTTCCTTTCCCGTCCTCCCCAAAACTTGTTTTTTATCTCTACTCTGGAATCTAACTCAGGCCACCTCCTATTATATTTATTTGTATAATTATCTCCCTCAATTGAGCATTAGTATGAGTATATGGGTAGAAGTTTCTGGTTCATTTTTTTCCATCTGCTAAGGTGTTAAATATAATACCCTGGAAGGTCACTAGAATTCAAGAAGTACTGGCTAAACTTGAGGTATTAAAAATACGAAGTAGGCAACAACATGGATGGATCTAGAGGGTATTATGCTCAGTGAAATAAGTCAGGCAGAGAAAGACAAATACCAAATGATTCCACTCATTTGTGGAGTATAAAACTGAAGGAACAAAATAGCAGCAGTTTGATTAAATTCAGATTAAATGTTTTGACAGGAATACCTTATAGTTTATTTTGGGGATGTCGTATCACACCAGGGAGCAAATAATACCCAGAGGAAGAGGGTTATACAGTCCTTAGTAAAAAATAGGAGAAATTTATGTGAAAACATTTAGGATGTTCAATTAAGAAAGATCACAGACATGAAGAAGGGACTAGCGGTTTCCAAAGGGGAAGGGTTGGGGGGAGTGGGTGGGGTGGGAGAAGGAGATTAAGGGGCACTATAATTCGCAATCGCAATACAGGCAGGTCACAGGGAAGACAGTACAGCACAGAGGAGACAATTAAAGACTCTGTAACATCTTACTATGCTGATACAGTGTCCACAATAGAGGGGGTGAGGACTTGATAATATGGGTGAATGTTGAAACCACCGTGTTGTTTATACGAAACAATTGTTAAGATTTTATATCAGTGATACTTTAATTTAAAAAATGAAGTAGGAATTAAGGCACGTGGATTATTGTCCTTGTATTTTTTCCCAACTTTTTATAATGAATATTGAACACCCATATGACTGGCGCCTACATTCAGCGATTGTTAACAGTTGCCAATTTGCTTCATCTATATTTTTTTCTGAACTGTTTCAAAGTTGCAGGCATCAAGATACTTCATCCCCAAATGCTTCAAATAAGGATCCTGTCCTGCATAACCACAATACCATTTGTCACACCTAGGAAAGTTAGCAGTAATTCCATAGCATCATCTAAATATTCTGTCCATTCAGATTTCCTCAACTCCCAAACTGTCTTTTATTCTGGATTTTCTCCAAACCAGGAACCAATCGAGGTTCACACATTCAAAGTTGTTGTTATCTCTAGTCTCTCTTTCTCTAGAATAGTACTTGCCTTTGTTTCATGACATTGGCTTTTTAAGAGACCAGAACAGTCTGACTGTACTCTCACAGTGGGCTTTATCCTACTTCCCCATCCCCTGTATTTTCTTCAAACCAGAAATTCAGCCTTTAGGCTTAATTTAGGATGAGGTTAAACATTTCTGGCAGGAATACTTCATGAGTGACACCATGTGCTTTATATTACATTACCTGAAAGGCAGAAATATCAGGCTATCCCGATGATCGGGACATATGGTTAAGAAAGTGACCACCAGATCTTGCCATTGGAAAAGTATGTTCTTTCCTTGGCATTTAGAAAGCATTCTGTGGGGGTGATACTTTGATACCATGTGAATATCCTGTTTCCCATCAACTTTTCAATTATTTCATTTATGATAAAATATTCTATCATTCCTTCTACATTTATTACTGGAAGGTATTTTCTGTAAAGAGCTTTCCCTCAACAACCAGAAATTATCTAAAAAGCAAGGTAAATGCATCCTTTGTTCCAAGAACAATGTATTTTCAAAGTAAGAAATCAGGGTGTTAATCACCTCCAATGTTGGTAAATGGCTTTTCCCCATTTTTTTCTCTATTTTAAATGTCATCATGAACTTGTGAAATTTTATTTATTCAAGGTGTTACAACCATCTTGGACACTTAACCTGCCCAAACCTGTCCAGTGGAAGCCCCTTGAGTCTGGCTGTTGCATCCTCATACACATCCGTTAGTGTTTGAGCTCTTCTTTGCTTTCTGGCACAAGATACTCCAGGCTCAGCTGGTACTTTCCCTTCTGTCTTCTACTTCTGACCTGGCCACCAAGTACTTGGACAGGTCTCTCATTTGATCTAAATTTCCTTACTGTAAAATAAGAGTCTTGTAAATAAGGCAAGTCTTCCCTGACTCACATTCTTATGGGGAAGATGAAAGAAAGAACATATACAGCCATGACTCTGAAGTACTGGTTTTAGGTTGAACTGACCACTACTCAGGAAAATCTGAGGCCAAGAGCCATAATCAAGAACTCCATAGAGACCTTTAACCCAATTGTCTCCTCAAGAGATGCTTGTGTTCAGATATCTACCTTCCTTCTCACACTGGAAGATGCTACTTTTCCTCCCTCACACCAATCAGTGTGTTCTCACCTGCTCCTTCAAACATTTTAGTCATGTCCTCCCACAGAGGCGCCTCCTCCTCGGCCTTCTTTGGATGGCGCAGCTTCACCCAGGTGCCGGCCTCGCTGGGCAGGGTGATCAGGAACTGCTGCAGCATGATGACCTCAGCGCTCCCTTCTGGGGAAGGAGTCAGAGAGTCCTGATTGGGCTTGTCCAGTTTTGATGGGGAAATTGGCGGGAGGCTTCACAGCTGCGTGGGGGTCCTCCACTCTCAGGAACCCAGGGAACATACAGTACCAAAATCGGGAGTCTGGTCCTTTTAATATCTAGGCTTACAAGGAACAACTCCCACCTTAAGCTCCATCTGTCTCCTTACTAGGCAGCTGCAGGCTCCAGGTATTTATTCTAAGCAGCCACCTCTACGGTCCCCTAATGATGGCTGAGCAGAAAACATTAAAGTCAGCAAAAGGATCTAGAATGCTGCCACACGGTCAGAATTCTAGAACTTGGTCCAATCACTGAAATTTTTTACAAAAGGTACATGAAGACTGTGGATATGCACAGACCACATGGTCCAAACAGTGTGCTGGTGTCACGAAGCATGAAGAGTTGAATAAAACCCAATTCTTTAAGTAGTACCGTGTTCAAAATAGTCTGACACTTGGACACAAAAAGTCTCTGGATTTGAATCCCAGCTCCTTCCCTTGTCGGCTGTGGCCAATCACAGAACCCCTCTAATCCTGTTTCTTCCTCCTTTCTCCAGGACTGGCCCGGCCAGGCCCTCCCCGCGCGGCCTTTGTCTGAGCCCGACACCAGGACACTGAGCGCTCGGGACCCCAAGGGTGACCGCGGGCGGGGCAGAACCGGCGCTTCCCTGCTCGTCCCCTCTCCAGACCCACTCACCCCTATCACCGGCTAGGCCCAGACGCCCTCGCCCTCCCGCCGGGACCCGCGGGTGTCCGCGCGGCGCGAGGATGCTCCCACTTAGCACCGCCTGGCCGGTGCGCCTGCGCGGCGGCGGCCTCCCGGAGTGGTTCCCAGCGTCCTCCGGGGCCGCCTCCAGGGATGCTCTGCCGGCGTCCTGGCGCTCGCGGTTTGCTGCGTCCCGGGATCCGAACCCAGGGAGAAGGAGCCGCGCTCCTGCGGAAGCAGGTGGACCCCGTTCTCTTGCCTTCAGACATTACTGACTAGAACCGTGTCCCCTCTGCTGAGACTAGGCATGCGAATGTTTCTGTGAGGAGATTTGCAACCCTTGGCAGAAGAGAAGCATATGTGTGTCACTTTTTGTCGAAACAACATGGATATAAAAGAAGCCATACCACTTTCACATAGTATTTCATATGTATTTCATAAAACTATGTATGTGGAAAAGACTGAAAATGGAATGGAATCCAGTGTTTCTATTAAAAGAATTTCACAGTCAGGTTTTTTGTTCTAGTATTCAGTAAGTTCTAACGTTAATTGCATTCCTTATACATATTTCTGAAATGCCCGAAAATGCACAGAAGCAAAATAATTATTACCTATAATCTCACCAAGAAGAGATAAACATTGCTCATATTTGGTGCACACACACACCATTTATGTTTTGTCACACATTCTTATGTAAAACAATTATATCCTAATGCTGTTTTATTGCTGGGGTTTGTCTCCTCAAAATAGATGTATGGCATTCCAAATATACTTCTACATTAGTAGCTTGCAAAAATAACAATTTATAAAATAGAATAAAACTAGGTAGTTACTAGCCTTATGGATCCCACCCACCCCCAAATTCATATGTTGAAGCCCCAAACCCCACGGTAGCTGTATTCGGAGTAATCAAGATTAAATGAGGTCATAAAGGTGGGGCCCTGATCCCATACGATTGGTGTCCTTTAAGAAGAGACACTAGAGGGCTCACTCTCTCTCTCTGAAGGTGCAGGCATTGAGGAAAGGTTATGTGAGGATTTAACATAAGAAGCCATCTACCAGCTAGGAGGAGAGTTTTCGCCAACAACTGACCCTGCTAGGCCTTGATCTGGTACTTCTAGCCTGCAGGACTGAGAGAAAATTGATTTCTGTTTTTCAAGCCATCCACTCTTTTGTTATAGCAGCGCAAGCTGCCTAATATGCTAGGATATAGTATTTACAAAATACGAGGCTTGTTCTATGTGCATTACATATTTTAACTAATTTAATCCTCATAGCAACCCCTCAAGGTAAGTACTATTATTATTCCCACTTTGTAGCTAAGAAAACTGAGGTTTGGAGAAGTAACTTGCCCTGCATCAGTCAGCTTGCAGGTGGTGCTAAGAGTACATACACAATCTAGAGTGGAAGAAATGTTTTTAATCAAGTCTGGAAACCTAATCAACATGCTTGATTATATAAAAATTAAAAACCTTTGTAAGCAAAAGATGCCTTAAACAAAGTCAATATACAGATGATGCATATGAAAAACACATTTGTAAGCAGATGACAGACAAAATATATATTTGGCTGACTAAAATATCATTTGTTTTTAAATACACCATAATTTATGTACCACCAATAAAGAAAAATACTGCAATTAAATTAATGCACACTGCTTTCTTATAGCTTAGAATTTTATTTTATACTTGGTGAGAGAGCTCTTTAGACTTTTTAGGCATCAATTTCTTTCACATATCATGCTGCTGTGTTTCTGTGCCTTTTTATGAACATGGCAATTTTTTCAACATAATGCTAAATCACTTTGTGATACAGTTTTGTGGTATTTTTATGGGAGAGTCAGCGAAATTCAGAATTAAAATTGTAACTTTTAAGATACTTAAAATAGCAATTAAACTCAACACGTCCAACACCAACAATGCATACAACTGATGTTTGGGCACCCACAGTCCATGACAACAATATTTCAACTACTGATTTCGGGTGAGCTTCAGCCACATAAAAGTGGTAGGGCTGGGGGGAGAAAAAACAGCCTGACAGGAAAATAGGCAAAGGATATGATTAGACAATTCATAGATGAGACATCCAAATAGTCAACAAGCATATGAGAAGATAGCCAAAAACACAAATTAAAAGCAATAAGTAGGCACCACATTACACTCAAATTGGGCAAAAATAAGAATTATAACAGCTACAGCAGGCGGGAATGAAGGGAAAGAATATTTCCATATACTGCTGAAAGAACTGTACACCAGCCTTTCAGAAAGCAATCTAGCAACATCTCCTAATGTAAAAAGTACTTCTTTTGACAAAGCGAATCCATGCTACCTCTCAGAATCATTGATACTCTCCAGGCTTCCAAGCATTTAGGATGGAAAGTTTAGTTACAGTAGCCAATGCTGTTTGTGCCCTACACGTGTCCTTTAGACGTTCCAGTGTGCCCCCATGGATTCTGGCTGCCAGCGCCTGCATCTCTGTGCCTGAAGCTGGGCTGCCTCAAATGTCAAGGAATTAACACTGACTACCCTCCCACCACCCCCTCCACGAGCCCTCAATCAACAACTTTTGCAGTTGCTAAGAGAGTGCTCAGTCTGCTCTCCAATGGGTGACATAATTCTGAAGTTTGAATTTTTGTAGTTTTTCAGAGTTTTAGTGAGATTAAGCTCCAGTCTCCTACAGTGGTAGCTAGCTTACTAGATATCTTTTATTGGCTATGTTCCTTTCCCTGTTTCATTTTCCCCACTTGCCTCTTGGCATTTCCTGTTTCCCAAATAAACTATTTGCACTCCAATCTTTGTCTCAGAGCCTGCTTCTGAGAGAACCCAAATCAGATAGCTGCTGAGTACATGAGCAATGATCCTGTAAGTCATGCAATCCTTGTAAGGTGAGTGGTCAAGCCTTACCAGCATACACTGCCCTCATCCCAAACAATAAAACCCTTGAAATTCCGTATTTAATGTACCAGTTATATTTCTTCTAGTACAAACTAAAACTAGGTACAGAGACAACTCGTCAAGCTATACATTTATAATTTGTGTACTTTCCTATCTATAGGAGGCACTTCAATTAAACAGATGAAAAGACAAATACGTAACAATTAAAACTGTCTTTCAGAGTCACAGTCACGCTTGGCTCTGAGCTTCTGCTTCTGGTGAATTCATTCAGTTTATAAATCATCTTGCCATGCCACCTAAATAATGCAGCATTTTGCCGGAATTCTCCCTTCTCTTCAAAGCAACAAGTTTCACTAACATATGTGAGTACAGAAAAGGTTATTCCCTTCTCACTTACCCTCTTTGGGACAATCCTTCAAGGTCCTGTGTCTCTTTGCAACTACCAGTTTCACTAGGAAGGGTGGGTACTCAAAGCTAACACCCTTTCTCCATCCTGGGAGACAATGGGACAGAACAAAGCCATCTTTGTTTGCTTAAGTCCCCCTCAAAATCAATAAACCAGACTGTACAGTTTTGTGATATTTTTATGGGAGAGTCAGCGAAATTCAGAATTAAAATTGCAATTAACTTTTAATCTCTTAAAGAGAAAGTACTTGACAACATGGGACTTCCCAAGGACGGTGGTCACAACCCCCCTCCCACAGGTGCCCTTTTCTTTGAGGCTCTAAGTGTACAGCCCCTTTCCTTGGGAAAACTACACACTTTCACCAAAGAAGGGTCTCATCCCCTGGCCTTTCTGCTTTCCATGTCTTTGTCCCGTGGTCTTAAATTCTAGTTGAAGGGAGAGATGGAATCCACATATTTAGCTCTAGTCCCTCACAAAAAATCCCACCATAACTGCTGAAAGAGGGATTTAAAACCAAAGGCATAAACTCACAGGAACAAATTGAATGGAGAAAAGAAAAACAAAATTTTGGAAACTGGAAAACAGTAGTGACAGACTAATAAGTTCTGAAAAGGCCCAATCCTAGGCAATGGGGAAAGCCGATAAGAAATCCAATTTACACTGCAGAATCCCCAAGAGCAAAGAAATTGGTCTTAGGTAAAAATGGGGAGTGAAAGGGATATTAGAAAAGGAATAGTGGTTACAAATCTGTTGAAGAAGCAGTTAGACTCCCAGCACCCTTATGCTGCTCTATAGTCTGGTGACTCTCCTTTTCTGTCTCTTCAGGAGCCTGGAGGACTCAGCTCACGAGAGGATAAAACAGAAGGGCCTCTGAACGAGGGACATCAGGACAGTTGAGGGCAATGGAGGAGGGAACGGGATGACAATATAGGAAAATTTATGTATTTCCCAACCTTCTTTCCAGAATATTTTCTACCTAGGTATATACTCTCTGGGCAGCAAATTGGGGGTGGGTTGGGTGGGGAACCTTCAGTGACTCCAACTGCCCCACAAGAAAAAGATCTAGGATATTGATGTTGAGGGCTCCCCAAGGATCTGGCCCAGGCAGACCACCACTCAGTTCATGTCGGGTAGCTCTGGTCCCATAGCACCTAGGGTCTCATGATCAGGTATTTCATCCCCACCAAGTCCAGATGGAGAAAAAGTTACTTACCAAAGAGAGCATAGCTTTGAAAACCATGTTTTCATCCTTGGTGGTTCTGTAACTGTGGCTTTTAAGAGTCTCCATACAGTATCTTCATATGCTACTGATCTACTGATCATCTTAATGAATCATAAGGGCAGAAGGTAGAGCTGCCTATAGCCTGAACAAGAAGAAACTTCTCTTACTCTGAGCTCCACTTAAAGTAGGCCATTTTTCAGGTCCTCCCAAAAATTGGTTGAGCCAAAACACCCAGTTTCAATATATATGTTCCCCAAATCCAAAGTGACTCACAAAGTACTGTTCTTTTTTAATACAGAGGTAGGAAGTTCAGCAACTTGTTCCTGGCTTTTAAAAGAGTTATCCCAACATACCTTAAAAAATGTACTCTCTATAGATTGGACTGTATTATAGATTGCATATTACTTCCTGCTTAAAACAGCAATTACTTATTATCTCTCATGGAAATCTATCAGTTTCCGTGAGTCAGGAATTCAGACAGTGCACAGTGAAGACAGTCTTTGCTCTATGATGTTGGGGGCCTAACTGGAAAACTTGAAGGCAGAGAGCTGGAAACGTCTGAAGATTTATTCAGTACCACAGAGGCCAGGCCAGGGGTGTTGGCCAGAAAACCCATATATGACCTTTGCATGTGGCTTGGGCTTCATCAAAATATGGTGCGCTGGATTTGAATGGCAAGATCCAGAGAGAGAGTCAAGAAGAAGCCACATGGGCCTTTTATAACCTAACCTCAGAAGTCATGCAGTGTCATATCTGGTGTACTTTATTGGTCAAGGCAGTTAAAAAGCTCTACCATGTTCATGGGGAGAGAAAATAGACCCCACTTTTCAATGAAAGAATGTTAATGCCAATGTCACATTATAAGTTGAACATTTGGGATGGGATATATATTGACGTGACCATCTTTGGAAAATACTATCTACCACACTGAGACAGTCAAAGCCTCTATAGGCATAGATCTAAGAGCTAGTATATTAATCAGATGGGATGGGAACTCATACTGCTGATGGAGGCAAACTGCTTCTGATATTTTGGTTTAACAAAAATATACAAATAAGAATAGATCCCCCTTCCCAAATTATCATGGTAACAGATGTATATGAGGTTCCAGGCACTATTCTGATATAGTTCAATAAGGAAATGACTTCTTATTGAACAGCTGCAATGGGTAGCACCCATTTTGGAGCTATTAACCTGATGAAGTTGGTGATAATCTACCATCATTCTCCCAAACCTATCTATGTCTAGCACCAGCTAGACTGACAAGTTAAATGGACATGTGATAGGAAACATCACCACTGTATCTGTTCAGTCTTTATGGGAACATTAATCTCTACAACTCCCCCAAAGATGGAATACTGCTACTGATTTATTATTTTGGCAAGGAAGAGCTCTAGGAGCTTCCTCTTCTCTATTCCTTTCTTAACCTACTTCGCAGGTAAGCAAATGAATGTGGGAATTCTATCAGTTGCTAAGGACATCTTTTCCAACTAGACACTTGAGAATTACTATAGGAGGGGTTTAAGGTTTCACTGGGCCTATGGTGAGGCTGACTTAAGTCAAAACTCCATCATTACCCAGTCCCCATATGCTCACTCTGACAAGTGGACAGTGATATTATGGGTACTCAGGAATTAGTGATTATTAATGGCTAATGAACTATTGTTGCCCAATATTGTATATGTGTGGTTTCCCCAGTGCAGTTACCCAGTTAAAATGATAATGGATTCCTTTGGGAAAGGCCAGGAGTAAGGCACATGTACTTACAGGGTTTTTATAAGCTCCCTCCTCAAGGATACCTGGCCTCCCCATTACTCAGTGGGCTCTAGTTCTGTCAACTAGATCAGGTTTAGCAATAGAATGCAGGGCTACATTTCTATCTTGATGACATCTGTCTCCAGACCTGGGAAAATCTGTCTGTACAGATCAAATAGAACTGCAATATTCTGCCATTTATCTGGGACTCTAGCCTCAATTAATCACCTCCAAAGATCTTGTCATCATTATGATTACCATAAATTGCTGGCAGGCCCCCGTAAAGACTATTGGAAACATTCCTACTCCACTGAAATAGGAAGTATACTTCCCTAGCACTCTTGACCTTCAGAGAACATCTACTAAGTCACATTTTAATTATTCTAGTACTTCTATAACAAGGTATGTCTCAAGCCTTTTGTAAAGTCTTCACCGATCTGTCAGGGATATGCTGGGAAAGGGGATGACATATTTGACCATTCCAAAATTCCTTGAGTCTTGGATTCCTTTCTCCACATTTTACAAAGGAATTTCTGTCACCTCAGCTTGACCATTATGTTTAGCTTTGTCTATTAAAAACATGCCCAGACACTTGAACCAGGACATTAAATCTAAAATCTGTGGTAGATGCATCCATATCCATAAAAAGCACCAGACCTTAATTTATATTTTTCCCTTAATTTTTTTATATTAAAGTATCATTGGGATATAATCTTATGAAGGTTTCACATGAACGACCTTGTGGTTTCAACATTCACCTATAGTATCAAGTCCTCACCACTCCCCCCCCACTACAGTCACTGTCAGCGTAGTAAGATGCTAGAGAGTCACTACTTGTCTTCTCTGTGCTATACTGCCTTCCTCATGACCTACCTATACTGTTACTGTGTATTATAGTGCCCCTTATCCCTTTCTCCCTCTCCAACCAGCCTCCCCAACTCCTTCCCTTTGGTAACCACTAGTCCCTTCTCAGAGTCTGTGATCTTTCTCTTCTTAATTGAACATCCTCAATGTTTTCACATGAATTCCTCCTATTTTTTACTAATGACTTTATAACCCTCTTCCTCTGGGTATTATTTGCTCCCTGGTGTGATATGATGTTCCCAAAATAAATATAAGGTATTCTTGTCAAAACATAATCAAATTTAACCTGAATTTAATCAAACCTCTAGACCTAATTTCCAGTTTCCAAGTAGCTAAAAAATGTAGAATTTTCTACCAATTGGCTTGAGCCCTTCAAAAAGCCAATGTCATTGAAAAAAAAAATTAGGAGCACTGTTCCAATATAAAAGGAACCAAATAGACATACTAACCAAATACAATGCATAAACCTAGATTGGATCTTGGTTAAAAAAAAATTCTTGGAAGTAGCTGGTAAATTGAAAATGGATTGAATTTTAGGCAGTATGAAATGGCTAATTTTCATTGGTATAAAGATGGTATTGTGGTTTTATAGGAGAATATATCAGTCTAAGGAGGTGCTTGCTTACATGTTTAGTGAAGCATCATTATGTCTGCAACATACTTTCAAATGATATAGCGAAAAATGTGTTGAACATTAAAAGTTTGTGAGATTCCCCTATGTGGTTGTACGTAATTATAGTTTGATCATTTCCATTGTTCTTAAGCATTCTATTGTACCAATTTATCCATTTTTCTGCTGATGGACATTTGGGTTGTTTCTAGTTTGGAGCTATTATGAATAATGAATACTTCCTTCCATGAACATTCTTATGCTTAATACTCATGTACATGCATTTCTATTTGGTTTATAACTAGGAGTAGAATTGCTGGGTCATAGGTATATTTATCTAACAACCTTAATAGATAATACTAAGCCAATCTGCAAAATAGTTGAATCAATTTACACTCCCACCAGTTGTGTAGGAGCGTTCCTATTGTCACATTCTTGTCAACACTTGGATTATCTTTTTTCATTTTAGCCATCCTGGTAGGTGTTTAGTGATGTTTTGTTGTGGTTTTTATTTGTATATCCCCAATTACTAATGAGATGGGGCATCTCTTCATATATTTGTTAATCATTTGGGTATCCTCTTGAAGTGCCTAGTCAGGTCTCTATTGCCTGTTTTTCTACTAGATTGCCTTTTCCTTGTTTTGCAGTTTTTCATATACTCTGGATGTACTCAAGCCCTTTACTCTATGTGTTTCAAATATCTTCTCTTATTCTGTGGCATTTCCACTCTGTTAATGGAATCTTTTGATAGTTTTTAATTTTCATCTAGTCAACTTTATCAATCTCATGATTAGTGCTCTTTTAACTCCTGTTTAAGTTTCCCCGCCCCCCCCATGCATAAGTATTCTCCCATATTATATTTTAGAAGCTTTATTATTTTGCATTTCAAATTTAGGTGTGCAATCCATCCATAATTCATTTTTGTTATGGTGTGAGGGGAAGGGTCAACTTTCACTTTTTTCTGTATGTGTATATAATGTCCCAGGATCCTTTATTAAAGACTTTCTTTCATTCCATTGCTCTGAATTTTATCACTTTCATAAATTAATGCGTATGGGACTATTTCTGGGTTCTGTATTCTATTCAATTGGTCTAAATGTCTGTTAAGCGCCAATTCCACACTGTCTTAATCATTGTAGTTTCATCATAAATCTTCAATCTGGTAATGTAATCTCTCCGAATTTGTTCTTTTTCCAAGATTGCCATGGCTATTCTAGATCCTTTGCATTTCCATATCAATTTTAGGATCAGCTTGTCACATTCCACAAAAAAGCCTGGTGGAGATCTTCTATGCACTGATGGTGGATTGTCTCTTTCTAAAGTTCTATCAATTTTTGCTTTATTTGAGACTTTTAAAAATGCATACTTGTTTGGAATTATTGTGTTTTCCTTGTGAATTGAACCTTTTTGGATTACATAGAAATCCACTCTGTTTCTAATAATGCTTTCTGTCTTAAAGTCTTTTGTGAATATATTGATCCCTGATTACTTTTTATCAATATTTGCCTGATTGTCTTTTTTCATTCTTCCTTTTTAAACATTTTCCTGTCTTTAGGCTTCAGGAAAGACTTAAAAGACCTCCACTAGAAGAACTTCCAAAGGATACTTCATGTGAAGAAAGTGGTCAGAAGAAAGATGTAAGATGCAAGAAGGAATCGATTTTAATAATCTAATCCTATAACCTCAATACATTTAGTATTTATTCCATTTATAGTTATTGTATTTTTTAATTGTTCCACTTTTGTATGCTTATTTTTTATTCTTACCTTGCCTTATTTTTGAGGGAGATGATTGATATTTTTGCTTATTTGCATTTTCTTATTCCAAGTTTTGTTTCTCATTGGTTTGTTATTTACACAATCTATTTCTCCTCTTAAGCATAATCCTTCAAATCTTACTATCTATCCAGTTGACCCTTGAACAACAGAGGTTTGAACTGTGTATTCCACAAATATACAGTACTTGTAAATATGAATTTTTTTCATATTATCTTTTCATTTTTGATGTCTAGTGTTACTTATAATATCTACAGTGTTTTGTACAATATTGACATAGGTTCTGACATGGAAATCTTGTAAAAAGATAATGTAAACTTACAGTGTTGGTACAGTACAGTATTTTCTCTTATGATTTTAACATTTTCTTTTCTGAGTTTATTATAGGAATACAGTATATAATACATATAACATACAAAATATGTGTTAATACATTTTATGTGATCAGTAAGGCTTCTGTTCAACAGTAGGCTATTAGTAAAGTTTTGGAGGAGTCAAAGTTATATTTGTTTTTTCAACTGTTC
Source organism: Smutsia gigantea (assembly GCA_032199065.1). NCBI lineage: Eukaryota > Metazoa > Chordata > Mammalia > Pholidota > Manidae > Smutsia > Smutsia gigantea. The sequence continues at coordinate 373,686 of JAVSCE010016299.1, forward strand.
AGGGCCCAGTGGCCCAAACCCTGCATTGTTCAAAAGTCAACTGTGTTTTACTTGATAAAGCCGTTTCTTTACTTTTTCAACTTCTTCAGTTCACTCCTCAACCCATCAGAATATGGCTTCTGGCCCCACCACTGCACTAAAACTGCTCTCACAGATTATTTCCAAATGCTGAACTCAATATACATTTACCAGTTCTTACCTCACTAGATTTCCTTGCTAACTTGACATTTGTGATCCTCCCTCCTTGTTGATATTCTAGTTCCTAGGGTTCTATGACATTGCACTTTCTTGGAGTTTTTTGTTTTGTTTTGCTTCCCATAACTCTCTGACTAGCCCTTATTCTCGCTTCACCTCCTCTCCTTCTTGGGCCTTTCCTCCTTAACTCCTGTTAACAATGAATATTTCCCCCAAGATTCTGTCCCCAGCCCATGGCTCTTATTTTTTGTTTGTTTGTTTTTGTGAACAATTTTTTTTTATTTCTCATGGTAAACACCTAGAAGTAGAATTGTGGAGTCCTAGGTAGGTATATGTCTAATTTCAAAGCAACAACTGTCAGAAATTTTCCCAAAGTAGATACATCATTTTGCACTCCCATCAACAATGTATGACAAATCCAGTTTGTCCATGATCTTGTCAGCATTTGGTGGTGTCAGTCCTTCTGGTTTTAGCCGTCTGGTGGGTATGTGCTAGTTCCTCACTGTGGTTTAATTTGCATTTCCCTGATGATTAATGATGTTGACTATTTTTTCATATGCTTATTGTCCATTCATGTATCTTCCTTTAGGGAGTATCTGTCAAGTCTTTTGATCATTTTCAAATTTGGCTGTTGTCATTCTATTACTGAAGTCTTTATATATCCTGCATACCAGTCCTTTGCCAGATAGATGTTTGCAAATATTTTTACAATTTTACCCAATCTGTGGTTTGTCTATTCATTTTCTTAAGTGTCTTGAAGAGCCAAAGTTTTAAATTTTGATGAAGTCCAACTGGTTAGCTTTTTAAAAATGGTTATTGATTTCTGTGACCTAAGAAGCCTTTGCTTATTCCCAAGTCATGAAAGTATCTTTACATCTTGAATGAATTTTTAGGTATGGTGGGAGGTAAGGTGTGAGGTTCCTTCTCTTTTTTTTCCATTTAAATACCCAGGTATTCCAATATCATTTATTAGAAAACTACTTTTCTCATTGGATTACATTGGCATCTCTGTCCAAAATCACATCTGTAACTCTCACGTCGCCATCTTGAATCCCCTCCTGCACTCCCACTGCTCTTTTTTTAAAATCCACACTATGTGATCCCATCCACTCTCATGACATTAATTACACCTCCGTGGCGCTGAATCTCAAGTTCATTTCCCCAACCTGGCTTCTTTCTTGAACAAACCTCAGACTCAAATCCATTTTTAGTTGGTTAACCAGACCTGGATATATCATAAATTCAACATGCCTAAAATCAAACTCTTATTATCCACATTTTTTCCTCCTCCAAAAGAAAAAAGCCAGTTTCTCCTTCTATAAATTCTCTCATACAAGCTAGAAACATGGGAGATTTCTTTGACTACTCTTCCTCCGTCCCACATCTCATTCATTATTGAGACCTCCCAACTCTAGTTCTTAAAATATTTTTTAATTATGTAAGTTTCAGATGAACAGCTTTATAACTTGACATTTGTAGTGTATGTAATGTGTACTACATTTTGCACAAATCGCTACACTATAATGTGATCACGTAAAATATTTTTTCTGGTTGATTTTCCCAAATAGTATTCTGTGATAATTAGATATTCCAAATATATGGATCCCATGGAAAAACAAGTCTTGGTTTAGAAAACCATGAAAAATAAGTCTTTACTTGGGAGATTGAGAAGACAACCACAGATTGGGAGAAAATATTTGCAAAACACACTTCTGATAAAAGACTTATCTAAAACACACAAAGAGCTCTTAAACTCAGCAAAAAAACAACCTGATTTTTAAAATGGGCAAAGACCTGGACACCTCACCAAAGAAGATATGCAGATAAGAAGTAAGCATATAAAAAGATGTTCAACATGTCATTAGGGAATTTTAAATTAAAATAATGAAATACCACTCCACACCTATTCGACTGGCCAATATCCAAAAGACTGACCCCACTAAATACTGACAGGGATTTAGAGAAACAGGAACTCTTATTTATTGCTGATGGAAATGCAAACTGATTCAACCATTTTGGAAAACAATTTGGCAGTTTCTTACAAAACTAAACACACTCTTATCATATGATCCAGCAATCACACTGGTATTGGCCCAGATGAACTGGAAACTTATGTGCACGCAAAAACCTACACACAGATGTTTACAGCAACTTTTTAAATAATTGCCAAAACTTGGAAGCAACCAAGATGCCCTTCAGTAAGTAAACTGATAAACACTGGTACATCCAGACAATGGAATCCTGTTCATTGCTAAAAAGAAATGAGTTCTCAAGCCATAAAGAGACATGGAGGAATCTTAAATGCTACTACTAAATGAAAGAAACTAACCAAACTGTATGACTCCAATTATATGACATTCCGAGACAGTTAAAAAATTTGTGATCACAAAGGGCTGGGGAAAGGAGGGATGAATAGGCACAGAGGATTTTTAGGGAAGTGAAACTATTCTGAATGGTGGATATGTATCATTATATGTTTGTCAAAACTTGTATAATACACATCAAAAGTGAACCCTAAATTATGGATTTTGGGTGATAATTATGTGTCCATTGATTATAACAACTGTACCACTGTGATGCAGATGTCAATAGTGAAGGAGGTTGTGTGTGTGCGGACTGCAGGTATAAGGGAACTCTTTCCACTCAGTTTTGCTGTGGATCAAACACTACTTTAAATAAAGTTTATTAATTTTTAAAAAGTCTTTACTCCAGGACTTTTCAGAGACATTCCTATGTGGATATTATATTCTAGATGTACAAGAGTGATAAAACATACAATCTTCCCCAAATTTATTTTAGCATTTGGTGGAACACCTTTTAGCATCTCACACACACTGCTGCTCTGAGTCATTCCATTCTCCCCCAGCCCCACCTACCAGGCCCTGGTTCAGTCTTGCTATCTCTCTGATTCCCAAGATCTGGTCTTGTCAATCTGGCCCCTCAACCACATTGTTCTCAGCAATGCAAGAACAATAAAACTTGAATCTATGTCACTCCACTATTTATAGCACTTTGGGCTAAACCCCTTCCTAGGCAATGGGGAGCCCCCTGATCCGGACTGTCCCCACCTCAGTATCATCTCTCACTACACCAGGACTCCCATCAGACCTTAGGAACATTGAACTGCTTGTGCTTCCCTGGATGTTCTGTGCTCTTTCAAGTGTCTTTATCTTTGTTCACATGGTACTGTCTGGAATACTCTTCACCCCAAACCCAACCTCCTACCCACTGGCTAACTCCTACTTCTCCTGTAAGACTCAGCTCAAATGCCCCTGTCCTTAGGAGGAGGCTAAGAGCCCTGACGAGGTTAGGAGCCCCTGAGCTCCCATAACACACTGGATGAGATTCTAGGTTTGTTGTGCCACAAGACTGTGAACTTCTTAAGAGCCGGGGCTATGTCAGATTGATTTTTTCTTATCTGTTCTTGCCCATTTCTAACAGCTGATGAGCCCCAAGGTTCAGTCCTCCTCTCTTTATGCTTTCTCCTTAGGTGACTTCTTTGTCTCATGGCTTTACATACCATCTATTCCCTGTTGGTTCCCAAACTGACACCTTCTGCCACACAATTTCCAGTGCAGACATTTATACTTGCTCACTCTTTCTCCCAGTCTCCACGTAACTGGCTGCTTACTCAGGCATCAGTTCAAATGTAACCTTCTCCTGACTACTCCATCCAATTGGTCCCATACCCATTCTCTCCCCTTGTCTCCCATGAAATTGGGGAGTTTTGACTCATTGCTTTATTCCAGAGGCTAAGACAGTATTTGGCACATTGCAAAAACACTTAATTAAATATATGTTGAATGAGTTAATGACTGACATACATCTGGCACATAATACTTGCTAATATTTGAGGGCTAAGTGCCCAAAACTATGCTAAATGCACCACAGGAATTGCTTCATTTTATCTTAAATGTTACTTTTGGCCCTATTTTACATGGGGATTTAGCAGTTTGCCCAGGTAGGGATACGCATATTGGTGGCCTGATCCACAGCTCACTTTCTTAGCCACTGCGCTATTCTCTTATTTCCATCTACAACTATTTAAGAGCTGTACTCAAAGAACAGAAGGAAAGGAAGGAGGGAGAGGGTCTCAGCTTCTCTCTCTGTGAATGGGGAGGAGTACTTCTAGTTTTCATGTTCTGACTCTAGCACGTGCAGATCGCCACGATTCCCTCAGCTCACAGCTCCAGATACCACTGGAGAAGACCCCCATTCTGACGGCCTGAGTCTGAGCCTGGCTCTTGGGCGTTCCCAGCATAGAATTTTTTTAAATACAGGAAGTGGAGGAACTGCCCACGGAAAGCAGAAAACCTGGGTGCAACTTGTCCTTCTCCAAAAGTGACACACAGTAACAGCCAAACAAACAGTCCTTCCCTGCAATATTTATTAAGGAATTTACACATACACAGGAGGAAGGCAACCAGGAACTGTGATTCCCACACATGAAATCTTTTAAGCAACGTTTTCCTGTTTTAATAGTCATATAGGGTGAACAGTGACTGGGAGGAAGGCTGTGCAGGCTCTCGGCCTCATGCACCTGAAACAGGTGAGGAAACAGAGCAGCCTCGGGTACACAGGCATGAAAAAGGGACCGGCAGACTGGGAGCAGGGAAAGCAGGGAGGCAGCTATCAATGAGATCGCAGGTTTTTTAAACCATAAGAAAAAGTGGCAACAGTTGTAGGCTGTTGATAAATTAACCCCTCTCTGTGTAAACCTAAACCAAGAACAAAAACACTCAGAGCAGGTGGGGAAAGAGTCGGAGGCAGGATCAGCGCACACACACAGGCAGTACCTACATGAGCTCTGCACTCCCAGCAGGGGTGTCCTCCGGCCGCAGAACCAGGTCCTACTGCAGGCACGATGGAGGTGGGGCACGGCGGCCACGGTTTGTGGGGGACCTTCGTGAAGTCTTTGGTGCTAATAAAGGCGGACTGAAGCAGCAAGTCCTGAAGTCTCAGATCCAGAGAGCAGTTCAGGGCAAAGTGGAGTGGTATTTTTGCTCATCCTCACAGGAGGTGGTTTGCCTCACCCCAAGGGTGGGGCCAACCTGATTTATGACTCAAAGGCCAACCGGATCTAAGATCCAAGAATATTTAATTTGATTTCAGTACTTTCTTGATTCCCATAAATTAGGGAAACAGGATGCCCCCCTGTTCAACCAAAAGTTCACACATGTAGAAATACTTTATTAACACATACAGAAGTTACCTCTCAGCCTCCTCTCTTCGCCTACACACGCTCACAGACCTTTCTTGAGAGTCTGACAGGAAGTGTAACCTTGCAGGAAAGGTACTGAAAGGTGTGCATGTTTCTCCCGCTGATTAAGTGCCTTCTGCCAGCAATTCCTAAGGTGCTGGTGCCAGGAGAGGACTGGGGCTGAGACTAGGAGGGAGTCAGGATGGCTAAGAGACATGTACAACATAAAGCAACAGAGAGGTCTGCGTGTTCGGGAAGTGGCTGGGTTGGGCAGAATGGCAAACCCCAAATGACGACTGAGCAATTTCTAAACCAAACAGAGGGCGGAAAGAGTCTGGGGAAGAGTCAAGGAAAAAGGGAAAATGGGGACAGAGCTGAGGATAGTGGTAGCCATACAGGTGTTTTGTCTTTATTTCCACATCTGAGGGCTGAGAGTCTGGTTTGCCGCCTGTCCATTTCCACCGCCCATTGACGGTCCGTAGCTCAGCATGCCGTTGGCTCCACAGAAGTTCATTCCGGCCATCTGCTGGGTCATCTGAAAGGGAGAGAGGCGACTTTCAGACCAGGCTGTGAGCATGCAACGATTTGGTGCAGGAGGCAGGGTAGCTTGTATGTGGGGAGGGGGAGAATGAGACCAAGGGAACGGGTGGGCTGCGAATCTGCCCTGAACCTTAATAGGCCAGTTCAAGGACACCAGACCGAGCAAGTGAAGGACTCGTCAGAGGGGGGATGTCGACAGACTAAATGTCAGGGAGGGAAAGAAGGATCCTGGAGCCAGTCAACCTCAAGCAGCATGAGCACATATTATTTAGTCTTTCCAGTCTCTCTTCTGGAAAGGAAGGGCCTATCGGTAGCTTGCAGAGGCCATGCTGGGAGCATAAAGAGGGGCCCCCAGCAGCGCTCCCCGCTCCTCTCCAGCAGAGTCACCACTGCAGAGTCAGTGAGAGTGCTTGTGCATGCTCGAGAGGACAGAAAAAGAAGGAAAAAGAAACTGGGCTCTTCAGAATAAGCAAAGGCAAAAAAAAAAAAAAAAAAGGCTGACACATCTTCAGCACACGAGAAGGGAAGCTGCCGGGAGAAAAGAGCCCATGGAACAAGGCCTGCGGGGAGCTGGAGCCTCTTTACGAAGCAAATTGAAAGTCTTGCCTCTAGCTGTGAACAGAAGAAACTGTTTTTCAAAAAAAAATGCCTTAAATTTCCCAAGCCTGGTACGTTTTCTGTACAAGTTCTTTTCTTTTTTTAGGAGAAGGTCTTATTTTTCTTCCACCAAGTTTTAAAGAAATTTCAAGCTTACAGAAAAGTTGAAAGAATAGTACAATAAAGCCCATATATCCTTAAATTCACAATTGTTAACATTGGGCCATATTTGCTCTCTGAGATATATATGTGTGTGTGTGTGTGTGTGTGTGTATATAAACTTTAAAAAAAACTCTTGGGTTCTGGGAAGATGGCAGCGTGAGCATGGCGGCAGAAATCTCCTCCCAAAACTATATAAATCTATGAAAATACAGCAAATACAACTACTCCTAAAAGACAGACCAGAATTTACAGCACAGAGCACAGCCTGCATCGGCACCTGAGAGGACTCGGCACCCCACAAGGCGGGTAAGATATGGAGCCGCGTCCTGGTGGGACCCAAGCACTCCCCCACCCCAGTGCACCAGCGGGAGAAGAGGATTCAGAGCCGGGAGTGAGTGGAAGAACAGGCCCGCGAAATAACCAGCCCCAGTGATCTGCGCGGGGAGCACTGACACACATCACGTGGTGCATTGGATATTAGAGAGGCAGAAGGTGCAGGTTTTGAGCTGGGAACACGCCCGGGTCCGTGCAGCTGGTGCCCTGGGACAAGAGAAAACTGTGCGTTGTTTTTAGCAGTCTTGGAGAGGCAGGGGGCCCAGCGAGGGAACATGATCACCCCGGCACGCTCAGTCCAGTGGACTGGGAGTCCTGAGGAATTTTGGACCCCTTCACTGGCGACTGGGAAAAGGTAGCCACACTGAAACTTTACACAGAGAACAACAGCCTCCCACTCATTCCCGTCCCGGCCAGAGCTACAAAGAGTGGTGCGGCTGTGGCTGTGGAATTGTGGAGCAACTGCGCCACCTACAGCATCCTTACAGAATCCACTCCAGGTGGGCGTTTTTTTGTTTGTTTGTTTTTGTTTGGTTTTTCTTCCCTTTCTTTTCTTTCTGTTTTTTTCTCTTTTCTTTCTCTTCCTTCTTTTTTGTTTTTTTGTTTTTGTTTGTTTTTCTTTTTTTTTTGTCTTAAAGAGCCCACCTGACATATGTGGCACCTACCAGTGACCACTTCTATCACCATGAAAAGACAGAGGAATATGGTACAGACAAAGATCACCCAGACCCAGACAACACCAGAGAGGGAACCTGAAGGGATGGAAATGCACAATCTTCCAGAAAAAGAATTGAGAATAAAAGTCATAACCATGCTGATGGATCTACAGAGAAATATGCAAGAGCTGAGGGAGGAAGTGAGGGAAGTCAGGAAAGACAATGCAGAAATGAGACAAGCCATCAACGGCTTAGCAGCAGACTGGACGAGATGCAAGAGACTATTAATGGAATAGAAATCAGACAACAGGAATACAGAGAAGCTGAGGCAGAGAGATAAAAGGATTTCTAGGAATGAAAGAATATTAAGAGAACTGTGTGACCAATCCAAACGGAACAATATTCGCCTTGTAGGAGTACCAGAGGAAGAAGAGAGAGAAAAAGGGATAGAAAGTGCCTTTGAAGAAATAATTGCTGAAAACTTCCCCATGCTGGGAAAGGAAATAGTCTCACAGTCCACGGGAGCCCACAGATCTCCCAACACAAGGGACCCAAGGAAGACAACACCAAGACACATAATAATTAAAATGGAAAAGATCAAAGATAAGGACAGAGTATTAAAGGCAGCTAGAGAGAGAAAAAAGATCACCTACAAAGGAAAACCCATCAGACTATCATCAGACTTCTCAACAGAAACCTTACAGGCCAGAAGACAATGGCATGATATATTTAATGTAATGAAACAGAAGGGCCTCGAACCAAGAATATTGTATCCAGCACGATTATCATTTAAATATGATGGAGGGATTAAACAATTTCCAGACAAGCGAAAGTTGAGAGAATTTGCCTCCCATAAACCACCACTACAGGATATCTTAAAGGACTGCTCTAGAGGGAAGCACTCCTAAGGCTAAAAAGATGTCACCAGAGAAAATAAAATCATAGCAAAGAAAGCAGACCATCCAAATACTAACTAAAGGCAAAGAATAAAACACCTAGTATATAAAGAATGAAGGAGGAAGAATAAGAAGGGAGAGAAATAAAGAAACATCAGATGGTGTTTACAATAACTTAACAACAAAGTTAAGTTAGATTGTTAGATAGTAAAGAAGCAACCCCTGAACCTTTGGTAACCACAAATGTAAAGCCAGCCTTGGCAATAAGTACATATCTATCGATAATCACCCTAAATGTAAATGGCCTGAATGCACCAATCAAAAGACACAGAGTAACAAATGGATAAAAAAGCAAGACCCATCTATATGCTGCCTACAAGAAATTCACCTCAAACCCAAAGATATACACAGACTAAAAGTGAAGGGATGGAAAAATATATTTCATGCAAACAAGGAGAAAAAAACAGGTGTTGCAGTACTTGTATCAGACAAAATAGACTTCAAAACGAAGAAAGTAGCAAGAGATAAAGAAGGACATTACATAATGATAAAGGGGTCAATCCTACAAAGAGGATATAACCATTATAAATATATATGCACCCAATACGGGAGCATCGGCTTATGGAAAACAAATACTAACAGAATTAAAGGAGGAAATAGACGGCAGTGCATTCATTTTAGGTGACTTCAACACACCACTCACTCCAAAGGACAGATCAACCAGACAGAAAATAAGTAAAGACACAGAGGCACTGAACAACACACTACAACAGATGCACCTAACAGACATCTACAGAACTCTACACCCAAAAGCAACAGGATACACATTCTTCTCAAGTGCACATGGAACATTTTCCAGAATAGACCACATACTAGGCCACAAAAAGAACCTCAGTAAATTCAAAAACACTGAAATTCTACCAACCAACTTCTCAGATCACAAAGGAATAAAACTAGAAATAAACTGTACAAAGAAACCAAAAAGGCTCACAAATACATGGAGACTTAACAACATTCTCCTAATTAATCAATGGGTTAACGACCAAATCTAAACAGAAATAAAAGAATATATGGAGACAAATGACAACAACAACACAAAGCCACAACTTCTGTGGGACGCAGCAAAGGCAGTTCTAAGAGGAAAGTATATTGCAATTCAGGCCTATCTAAAGAAGGAAGAACATTCCCAAATGAATAGTCTAAAGACACAATTACTGAAATTGGAAAAAGAAGAACAAATGAGGCCCAAAGTCACCAGAAGGAGGGACATAATAAAGATCAGAGAAGAAATAAATAAAATTGAGAAGAATAAAATAATAGAAAAAAATCAATGAAACCGAGAGCTGGTTCTTTGAAAAAATAAACAAAATAAATAAACCCCCAGCCAGACTTATTAAGAGAAAATGAGAATCTACACACATAAACACAATCAGAAATGAGAAAGGAAAAATCACGACAGACCCCACAGAAATACAAAGAATTATAAGAGAATATTATGAGAATCTATATGCTAACAAGCTGGAAAACCTAGAAGAAATGGACAAATTTTTAGAAAAATACAACCTTCCAAAACTGACCAAACAAGAAACAGAAAAACTAAACAGACCAATCACCATCAACGAAATTGAATCGGTAATCAAAAAACTACCCAAGAACAAAACCCCCGGACCTGATGGATTCACCTCTGAATTCTACCAGACATATAGAGAAGAAATAACACCCATTCTCCTTAAAGTTTTCCAAAAAATACAAGAGGAGGGAATACTTCCAAACTCATTCTATGAAGCCAGCATGACTCTAATACCAAAACCTGGCAAAGACCTCACCAAAAAAGAAAACTACAGACCAATATCCCTGATGAATGTAGATGCAAAAATACTCAACAAAATATTAGCAAACCGAATTCAAAAATACATCAAGAGGATCATACACCATGATCAACTGGGATTCATCCCAAGGATGCAAGGATGGTACAACATTCAAAATCCATCAACATCATCCACCACATCAACAAAAAGAAGAACAAAAACCACATGATCATCTCCATAGATGCTGAAAAAGCATTTGACAAAATACAGCATCCATTCATGATTAAAACTCTCAACAAAATGGGTATAGACGGCAAGTACCTCAACATCATAAAGGCCATATATGACAAACCCACAGCTAACATCATACTTAACAGCGAGAAGCTGAAAGCTTTTCATCTAAGATCGGGAACAAGACAGGGATGCCCACTCTCTCCACTGTTATTCAACATAGTACTGGAGGTCCTAGCCACGGCAATCAGACAAAACAAAGAAATACAAGGCATCTAGATTGGTAAAGAAGTCAAACTGTCACTATTTGCAGATGACATGATACTGTACATAAAAAACACTAAAGACTCCACTCAAAAACTACTAGAACTAATATATGAATTCAGCAAAGTTGCAGGATACAAAATTAACACACAGAAATCTGTTGCTTTCCTATACACTAACGATGAACTAACAGAAAGAGAAATCAGAAAAACAATTCCATTCACAATTGCATCAAAAAGAATAAAATACCTAGGAATAAACCTAACGAAGGAAGTGAAAGACCTGTACTCTGAAAACTACAAGACACTCCTAAGAGAAATTAAAGAGGACACTAACAAATGGAAATGCATCCCATGCTCTGGGCTAGGAAGAATAAATATTGTCAAAATGGCTATACTACCTAAAGCAATCTACAGATTCAACGCAATCCCTACCAAAATACCAACATCTTTCTTTAATGAACTGGAACAAATAATTCTAAAATTCATATGGAACCACAAAAGACCCCGAATAGCCAAAGCAATCCTGAGAAGGAGGAATAAAACGGGGAATTACGCTCCCTGAGTTCAAGCTCTACTACAAAGCCACAGTAATCAATACAATTTGGTATTGGCACAAAAACAGACCCACAGACCAGTGGAGCAGAATAGAAAATCCAAACATTAACCCAAACATATACAATCAACTAACATTTGATAAAGGAGCCTTGGATATACAATGGGGAGATGACAGCCTCTTCAGCAGCTGGTGTTGGAAAAACTGGACAGCTACATGTAAGAGAATGAAACTGGACTACTGTCTAACCCCATATACAAAAGTCAACTCAAAATGGATCAAAGACCTGAATGTAAGTCATAAAACCATAAAACTCTTAGAAAAAAACATAGGCAAAAATTTCTTAGACATAAACATGAGTGACTTCTTTATGAACATATCTCCCCGAGCAAGGGAAACAAAAGCAAAAGTGAACAAGTGGGACTATATCAAGCTGAAAAGCTTCTGTACAGCAAAGGACACCATCAGTAGAACAAAAAGACATCCTACAGTATGGGAGAATATATTCATAAATGACATATCCGATAAGGGGTTGACATCCAAAATATATAAAGAACTCACGCACCTCAACAAACATAAAGTAAATAATCCAATTAAGAAATGGGCAGAGGACATGAATAGACATTTCTCCAAAGAAGAAACTCAGATGGCCAACAGGCACATGAAAAGATGCTCCACATCACTAATCATCAGAGAAATGCAGATTAAAACCACAATGAGATATCACCTCACACCAGTGAGGATGGCCAGCATCCAAAAGACTAAGAACAACAAACGCTGGCGAGGATGCGGAGAAAAGGGAACCCTCCTACACTGCTGGTGGGAATGCAAATTAGTTCAACTATTGTGGAAAGCAGTATGGAGGTTCCTCAACAAACTCAAAATAGAAATACCATTTGACCCAGGAATTCCACTCCTAGGAATTTACCCTAAGACTGCAGCAGCCCAGTTTGAAAAAGACATAGGCACCCCTATGTTTATTGCCATACTATTTACAATAGCCAAGAAATGGAAGAAACCTAAGTGTCCATCAGTAGATGAATGGATAAAGAAGATGTGGTACATATACACAATGGAATATTATACAGCCATAAGAAGAAAACAAATCCTACCATTTGCAACAACGTGGATGGAGCTAGAGGGTATTATGCTCAGTGAAATAAGCCAAACCGAAAAAGACAAGTACCAAATGATTTTACCCATATGTGGAGTATAAGCACAAAGAAAAAAACTGAAGGAACAAAACAGCAGCAGACTCACAGAACCCAAGAACAGACTAATTACCAAAGGGAAAGGGACTGGGGAGGATGGGTGGGAAGGGAGGGACAAGGGGGAAAAAAGGGGCATTACGATTAGTAGATGTAATGTTGGGGGGGGCGTGGGGAGGGCTGTACAACTCAGAGAAGACAAGTAGTGACTCTATAGCATCTCACTACGCTGAAGGACAGTGACTGTAATGGGGTTGGTGGGGGGGACCTGATGAAGGGGGCAGTTTAATCACCATAATATTGCACATGTAATTGTAGATTAATGATACCAAAATAAACTATTTAAAAAAACTCTTGATGAGCATTGAAAATTGCAGATATTTTGACATTTCACCCTTTAATAAGTCAAGAGGCATTTCATAAGAACACTTTCCTAGAACATGCAATTCACATACATGCTCAAGAAATTTAGTATTAATTAGTATAACACTTCATTTTCATATTTCTTTTGTCTCTTTTAATCTAGAACAGTTTCCCCACCATTTTTCCTTTTTTTCCCCCTGACATTGTTTTAAGAATCCGGGCCAGTTATTTTGCAGAAATTCCTTCAATTTGGATTTCTCATGTTTTCTAATGATTGGATCCAAGTTAAATATTTTTGACAAGAATTCTGTGTAAGTGATGTTGAACTTTTTTTTTGTATAAGATACCAGGAAGCACACAACAGTAATTTGGCCCATAGTCGGCAGTTTTGTGTTTGATCCCTTGGCTAAGGTAGTATCCATCATGTCTGTTCACTGTAATTAATAAGTAGTCTAAAGGATATTTCTTTGAGAATGTGTGAATACTCTGTTCTTTCTACAATCATTAAATTAGTTGTCATTCTCCTGTAAAGAAGGCCTTCTCTCCCTTTATCCCACACCCATTTTTTAAAAATATCACTATGGACTTAATGGATTTTTTTTTCCTTCAGTTTGTTATAATCCACTAGCATTATTCTTTTTGATGTTTAAATTGCCCCATATTTGGACAGTGGGAACCCCCAGAAGCTGGCTCATGTGTGCTTTTGGTATCCTCTTGTAAAACTCATTACTTATATGACAGAATGAGAATAAGTGAATTAAAATCCCAACTATAAAATTTAGGAAAAAAGGGCAATACAAATCATGCTTTAAAGCAAGCATATAGTGTAGATAAACTGGAAATTTGGAAATTGAGGTAGAAAACAGAAAAATGTAGAACTAATAAATATTAGTATTACAGTTTTAAATATATTAGATCTGTTCTACTCTTTTTTTTTTCTTCTTTGGGAGTCTCTAAACATATTGATGTTAGACCTTTGCCTCATTTCTCTATTACTTTCTTTCAGATTCTTTTTACTGCTTTCCATACTTAGTTTTCCATTCTCTTAGCTGTTTCATGCATTTCCTCAATGCCAAATATATTTTCAGTTGAATCTATTCTCCTTTGGCTAACCTGTAATTCAGCTTAATTTCTATGATAATTGTCTTTTTACAATTTCTTTCCTGAGTTCAGTAAACTTCCAGGGTTTTTTTTGTCCATTTTGGTTCTAAGTTTTAGAATTTCTGATTCAAGCTATTTTGTCTTATCTTGAAAGTGTTTGTTAAAGGATATTTAGTTCAAGTTAGTGGAATGTAATTTTTTTTCTACTTATGATTGGTTGGGGGGTGGATTTTCATTTCCTGAAATGTTTTGACTTTCACCTTCCATTTTCTTCTCTGAGTAGTTCTGTATGAATGTCACCTGCCACTTTAATTTGTAGTACTTCATTTTTTTCTGAATCAGCAATAATACAGACAGGTGTGAGAGTCTGGGGAGGCTTACCAGATTTCTTAGTTCAAGGGCGCCCTCTTCTGTTAGTATAGTGAAATTATTGGGGGAGGGGAGAGTATGTGTATCTTCTGATTTTGTTGAGTCTCTGTTCCACTTCTCATTTCTTACTTTCTCTTCACCGCCAGGTCTCCAAAGAGCACCTACTCCTTCTAAGTCATCACCAACTCTCCTAGAAGCAATGCTTTTCCAAAGCTACTACCTGTAATCGTATATATTCAAGTCCCTTATTTTTGATTCTCCAAGTAAAATCAACTTAGTTCCAATCTACCCGTCTCAGACCTCTCATTTTCAGAATGTCTCTCATCAGGATAGGTCTTTCTCTTTCCAGGGGGTGATTTTTACCTATGTGCTATCCCTCTAGCCCGCTCCCTCTCTTCTTTTCGCATAGTGTGTCTCTATGATGCTGGCTCTACTGGATTTAGGTGTTTACTGCCATGTAAACTGTCTACTAGATGCAGTGGTCATGGGTTATGGGTGGTTTTATTTGCCCTCCTTGTTTATCTGTATAGGTTGTCTTTGGTTTTGTTTTGATGAATGTGTGGAGAGATTTAGATGTAGGCAGTTACCCATATTCTAGAGCAACTCCGAACTCCTCAGAAAGTCTATGTTAGACCTTCAAAAAAAACAGCAAACTTAAGGTCTCTGGAATTCTCTCATTTCCACTGCAAGGATTCAAAGGATAAGGCAGAGACACAAAGTAAGACAGCTGTGAGGAAACACACAAGCCTTGCCCAAGTACAGTGAGGTAGTTTACCTGAGTGAGGTTCCACTGTAGCTGCTGGGCAGACTGAACCCCATACACAGGCTGGGGCATAGCTGCCATGCCTGCCAGGTAGCCAGCTGGCTGCGTAGTCATCATTCCATTTGGCACACCCATCACTGATGCCTGCATGCCACCCAAATAGCCTGCAGGCATGGCCATGGGGGCAACCATCCCAGAAGCTCCTGGCTGAGCTACCATGCCTACTGGTGGGGGCATCATGCTTCCCATTATACTGTTAGGAGGTGTAACCCCAGGGAAGCTGGGGTAGGCTGTGGGGTATGCCATCTGAGCAGGAGCCATGAACATTGCTGCCAAGAAAACACACAGAGATATGTCAGAGAGGAAAGTACACTAAATCAGTTCAAATACTCATGGCTACTCCTTTTCAGCTAGAATTTCTCAGGACTATTCAACTCAGAATGTTCTTTCACACAATAAAACAGCTTCTCTGTAAGACTTTTCTATGGTTTACCAGTGGGCTGCTGACCTAGCCATTTCCCTTCTGGGAGCCAGACCCAGACCTTGAGTCAGACTTCACAGAAGTGTGACACCAGACCCCACAGTACTATGGCTGTGAGTTACATTAAAGTATCTGCTGATATTTTGTGGCTTCATGAGAACTGCCATGTTCAGGCTAGTCCCAAAGCAACTGCCCCTTGTCACAACATATTTCCTGCATGTAAGTCCTCACGTCTCTATCTGGCATATTGCCATGAGCCCTGTGAAATCTACCTTGGGCAGGCATCTGAGGCGTCTGGGATCCATACAGTGAAAGGATGGAGTCTTTCGAGAGCTGTTTCTTGCCTGTTTCTTCTGATTTGTTCCCTGGCTCTGGAAACAAGTTCAGGTTTTCAGGAACTGAGCCGGCACTCCCTGCAGTTGGCATGGAACCTACAACCTTCAGGCAAAGAAGGGAGGGGAGGAATTGGAATGGTCCTCACAGGGGGGTCTCCGTCAGGGCCCTCCCTCATCTCTCTGCTACTTCTAACATTTGCAGTAAGAATTTATGGCTCAAGTCAATAGCTTCCTGACATGTTTACCATGTAAATATCTGAGAACACCTGATAGTTAAGCTCCGGTACAATTCTTTCTTCTTTGGCAAAACAATGTGATTTGATGAAAAACAAACAAGTATAAACAACCCACAAATGATGCAGCCAGAGAGAACTGAGTTTACATCCCAGGGCAGCCATCTACTAGTTGTATAAGGAGAGGCCAGTCACATAACTTTGCTGAACTAATGTTTCCTCATCTATGAAATGCCTATTTTGTAGGGTAGTGAATACTTTAAATTATAAATGAAATACACAAAAGCACCTAGTAGTATGCCTGGTACATAACAGGTATTCTGCAAGTGGTAGCCATTGAAAGTTCTGAGCTTTTCATACCTACAAATTCTCTGGCAACAACTCGAGCTGAGGAGCTGACCTAAAGCGTCAGCCTTTACAGTCTGACACACCTTCGACAGAAGCCCACTCCAAAGGCCCACTCTTGGGGAGGAGACAAAATGAATGAATAGTAACCTTAGGTTGTAACAGAGATGACCCAGGGTTGAGGGAAGAATCAAGAATCAAGAAAACCAAAGTCCAATGCCATCAAGGAAGCATGATGTGGTTCCATGATTAATTTATTAACATCACCCTTATCGGGATGCCCTTTAATCCTGAGGAGCTCACCAAACTCACCTTTCTGGAAACCAAAGAGGGGGATGGGACAGAGGCCAAAAGATCTAAATCCTTCTCTAAGGTATTGCTGGTCTTACTATTTGCAATGGAGCAGGATACAGGAGCATCTGGAAAGAGAGATCAAAATCAGAATGCAGCACTGCTCACTAAACCCACACACTTTCCTTCTATTCTAGATACAAAGTAGACAGAGAAGACCTCTAGGTACCATCATGGACTGAAGATCTAGGCCTCTGGAACCATCTAGCTTGGATGGGATATCACAAAAGAGGCCTCACCCCACATTCCCAAGAGCACTCTGGAGAACCTGCAGCCCAGTTAGCAGGCACAGGACAGAGAAACCCAGGCTGGGAGGCCACATCAGCACCACAGCAAGGGGCCTGGCTTGCTCCCTTCTGGCTTTCTGTGTAGGATTCATTTTCAGAGAGAAATGAAAGGTACAGAAATTAGAAGCCTAAGTAGCCAATAACCTGAATTAGCAGAAATGGCCTGAAAAAAAAGTACAGCCATCAGAACTTTGCAAAGTAAAGAAAAGGTTCTATTTCTGAAATGGGCAGAACCACTAGTCCAGAGTTTCAAAGGTTTGGAGGAAAATGACCACAGATCATAGGCCACCTCAGAAACAGGCCATGCCTGAAAAATGAGAGGGGTGGGGACAAGGCTCACAGGTACTGGTTTAGTCAAACTTGCTAACATTTGCTGAATGCTTACTATGTGCCAGGCAAGGGGCTAAGAGCTTTAGAGGGACTATCTCATCTAATCCCTCCAACAGCACCTCAGAAGTAGAGAAGCCAATCATCCTCACTGCATGCATTAGGAGGCTGACGTTTGGAGGTCCAGTAAACCACCCAGGGTCACACAGATAGCAAGTGGCAGAGTTGGGACTCTGGCTCCAAAGGCCATGTTCTTAACCACTACACTGTCCTATCACTTGGGAAAATGCAAACACTTCTTAGAACAACTGCTCAGATGTAAAACAACAGGAAGAACACGAAGAACAATCTCAGTGACAGACACAAACTGAAGAATCCCGTCTCTACGTATGTTCCCAGGATCACAGAGAATTCACCAAAATTTGTAAGATTATGGGAGTGGAAAGGTCTAACTCTTACCAAGGCCCAACAAATCCATGACAGGTGCTGTGGATTTTGGGGAGCTTTTCCGAGGTAGCTGTGGATCTTCTTTTTTCTGTGGCTAAGGTGAAAACATGTTATAGAAAGAAATGAGCAGGTATTCTGAGCCCTTTTTTCCCCTCTCCACTGTAAAGCCACAGGTATTCTTGTGGTTTGGTTGCTGTTATTTAAAGAGCATCACCAAAGAACCAAAACTCAGGAAGGGTCAGGTGGAAGAATCAAGCCAGGAGGCACAAGTGCATAAATCAAACCTAAAATGGAAAACAAAGATATCATCTGTGTTTGTTTGGTTTTCCAAAGAGAGATCTTTCTTAAACCAAGACAGCCACAGATCAGGGGGTCCAACAGAAGCAGCAATTTTTGGTCCCAAGAAAAAAGAAGAATAAAGGAAGATGTCTGATGGCACAGGAGCCGAGAGCCAATAAATCTCCCAGTGATTAGAAAACCTTAATACCAAAAGGGAGATCAGTTTAAAGATTACCTAATTCACTCTGCCAATATCATTAATGACTGTGTTCTGCAGACAGTGCGATTCAGAATGATGATAAAAGACTCGTCCTTAAGCAAATAGTAAAAAGTCCTCTCTCCCAAGATTCCAAGCTCTTATATTAGAGTATCTACTACTACAGCGACAATATGTCCTGCAGAAAAAGAAAGGTGTCTACTTCAGTATGACAGAGCAAGAATACAAGAAGGGATTGTCTAAAGGATTAGTAGGGCCTGGCTTCTGGACTGTTCTTAACTGCAACAGGAAAATGAGGAACAGAAGGCCTAACGAGAGAAGGACTAATGTAACATCTGCTCAGAAGGTGTCACATTGCCTTGGCATTCTGGCATGGAATGTGCCTCTTGCTCAGATGGGACAGACACAATTCCCAAGCTCCCATCTGGCCCCAACAGAAGTGTTACAGAGCAGAGCAGGCAACAACAAGGCAATGCGAAAGAAGCAGAAATGGCAGCAGGTGATCTAATCTAAAAGTGGAGCCCTTCAGGCCAGCTGCCATGGTGCACTGTGCTGTCAGCCCTGCCCCCGCCCCCACCCCCACCCCTCTGCACTGAGAAACACACCCAAGGCCCATCCACAAGGTGCAAATTCTTTCCCACTTACCATTTTAACTTTCTCGAAAACAACAGGTTCCATCTTTTTCTCTGGAGCTGGTTCACTCCCTCTTTTCCACTTGTCATCCTTTTCTTTCTGTAATGATTTAACAAAACAAGACAAAGAACACTGGCCCCATGACTAACAGTTTCATAAATTATAATCCCTAATGTCCAAACAAGCCACCAAAAAAATCCCTAGAGTCTGACAAACTTGGGGGTTTCTTGGTGTGAGGCCCAAGAGTTGGCCTCTTCCACAGCCCCAATGCTGTGAGAGGATCCTTTAAATCTCTCAGGACCTGCCCTCCTCGTTTTGTCTAGCCAACTTATGATCTGAAATGTATAGTCTAGGCTACAAAGAGATCAAAGCGTTTCACCAGTTTGCTGCCCTCTTTCCAACCAAGTTGAACTTTCTCATGCTTTGAGGGGTCCCTCCTCATCCTGGTACACAAGTAAGTTTGTGTTCATCTTACTTAGCATATATCCGTTGTAATCTTAGAAATTCAACCCTAAATTCTCTCAATCTTCACCTGCCTTTATAAAAACCAGAAAATATACTGCTATTTCAAGTTTAAAGATTAGGAAAACAAAAAATCAAGGAAATAAGGCAAAAAAGAGTAAAAGGACTAAAGTACCCCTTTTCGGGTGTCCTGAATGTTGCCTGTATGAAACCAGAAAGCTCATCAAAAATAAAATACTGGAAAGTCTGAGTTTGTGTTACTTTGAGGCATTTTCCTAATACTTCCATAGATTACAATGTTATTGGTCACAATTTTAATATCAAACAAACATCTAACTGCATTAACAGAACCACAATGTAAACTTAAGAACACAGGCATATAAAAGGAATATAGCATACATATGAAAAAATGTTCAGCCTTGCTAATGATGAAAAGCTTTGCTAATGATAAAAAATGCATTTTGGGGGGGAGAAAGATCTTAATAATATAATACCTAATGTTGGTAAGAATGAAGTAAAACTAGCCCTCTTATACAATGTTGAGAAGACAATATAAAATAGTACAACTTCTAGAAAATACATTGGTTAAAGTATGAAGAGACAAATACTGAAACCCTTTGACCTAGAGAAGACCATTTCTTGTTATGTACCTTAGGAAAATAATCCAAAGTATGGAAAAGGTTATATGCACCAATTAGTGCATCCCAGAATTATTTATGCCAAAGAAAAACAAAAACCACAAACTTTAGGTCACAGAAGAAGATAAAACACTACAGTCTAGTTACTCACTGAAATATGCAACAATTAAAAATTATGAAATCTATATAAGTAACACAAAAATATGTATGTTAAGCTGAATGAATGTGGTAGAAATTCTATATAATTATGCCTCAAGAGTAACTACAAAGAAAAAAAGAGGAAACACACCAAAGTGTACCCTAGGGTATTCTTTTTAAATGGACAGATTAAACATCTTTAACTTAAACTGTTCTGTATTAAAGCATTTCACTGTCTATGAAACAGATTAGGCACATGTAATTGTAGATTAATGATACCAAAATAAATTATATAAAAAATTAAAGAAAGAAAGAAAGAAAGAATACCCTTTAATTAACAAAGCCAGTTTTCTTTTCAATTTGATATTAAATGGCTTCACTTAGCAAATATTAATTCTTGGCATATAAATCTTCATAAGAATATTTTTAAAGATCCAAGCATATCAAATTTGATATAGCCTTTTGGTAAACAGGGGTATTTCCTTCCTAAGTTAAAACATTCAGTGAGTAAAACAGGCTGTTTTTATGAGAATGGTACACCAGGAACATAATTATTAATGAACACTGTCTTCATACAGCAACTCTTCCCCTCCTCCCTCATCTTCTGAATTATCTCAGATGCCCTTTTCTGACCTCATCTGATTTCATATCTTTTGGTACAATGAACAGAGCTAAGCAGACAGATCACAGTTTTCTACAAATAAAAGAAAATGTGTGTGCTTTTGTTTCAATCCCTTTTTGATGAGGCCAAGCTGTAGCTGTACACTGGGTTAATTCTTTCTTAGAACAGTTATGATAACTTCATAACTTTCAAGTCCCTTTTCTGGATGACTGCAAGGTAAGGGTCCTTCATACTAAGTTGAGAAGGAATTATCTTCACCTAGCTGTATGTATTACGTCGCACTTACTTGCCTACATTGAAATTCAACTAACACCACTTTTCAAAAAGCTCAAAAGATCTGGAGCTGATTCCAATAAGCTTGGCTTTAAATTACCTGGAGGGCTTAGAGCCCCATGCAAACTCAGTGATTTCACTGGTTAGTACATCTTCCATTAAAATAGATCAATAGATAGATATGGTAAAATAGATATCCTGTAATGTATAATATATATACTATAATATATAAAAAGATAAGGAAGTAAAGAAGGGAAGGGAAGGGAAGAAAGAATGAATGTACAAACCTGCGCTGAACCTGGAGAATCCCACACTCTTATTCTTCTGTGGCTAGAAAAACTGTCTATTATTCCTAAGAAAATTTACTGTAGAATCTTGTCAAAGGCCTTTTAGAGGTCTGCATAGTCATATTTATTGGTTCTCCTTTAGTTGTCATTAGTCAGGCATATTTTCTTCTTCCAGAAACCATGTATTTCCTCTTGTATGTTACAGTTGACCTAGTTATCATACACTGTATCAGATTCTAATCACATTTCTAGGATAGAAAGTATACGTGGCAGCTGGTAGTCTGCTACTAAAACCCTTCTTAGGAACAAAGTCCCATTGGCAATCAGTCCATCGACATACTGGGAACACAATGGTGAAACTGAAGGAAACTCTGGTGATTTAATTATACCTAATTTTGTTGGCCTTATTTGCAGAAAAAAAATATACACACACACACTATATATATGTAAATACACATACATATTATCCTACTTGATGTAGTATACCCCAACATGTCCATTTAAAGAAACAATTTGGAACTGGGGGTCACATCTAGATACAGATCAAACAGAATTCACAGACTGTTTGCCCTGTCTGAGGCAAAAGTTTGCTCCATGATATCTCATGGTCTTGATTCAATAACTGGCTTTTTTCTACTTTTGCTTTTTTTTTTTATGGTTTTTGGAGTGTTCTGGTAGCTGATCTTCAAATTCTTCCCTGGCCTGATTAATAAGCAAATTACTTATTAGGAACAAAACTTGAAAGATTTACAACCAACCCTAAAGGCATTGATGTCCAGACTTCGGTCCATGTATTTCTTCTTCTCATATTTATCTCGAATAAATCCCTCAACAGCTCTGCAAAAAGCTTATTAAGGATAAATCAAACAAATCTTTCCCACAGTATGACTCTGACAGGTCAATTTGTACCTACAGAACGTTGTTCTATCTAGCTCCTGCCTGCTCTTGTCTCTTCACATGCAGTCTGCTGACCATAACCTTAAAATGTCTCCTTCATGGTCTTCCACTGCAGTGAATCACTATTCCTATGATTTTCCTTCAGAGTAATGAGAGCAGCAAATGGGCTTAATCTTCATATTGACATCAGAGGATCCTGTGGCTCTTCTAGAATACAGGTAAAGTGGTCAGTTACTATTTTAAAACCCATAGGTCAATAGACCATAAACAAAGGCACCTGAATGGCCCTTAAAAATATAAATTCTTGTGCCCCACTGCCAGATTCTGATCAGTGGGTCTTTTGCACGGCCTCAGATCTGCATTTCACAGGTTCCACCTGCACCCACCAAAAACCAAACTCTAAGATGGTCTACAAATCTCATTTTGAGAAGCACCTGCCTTTAGGTGGTTTGGTTTTATGAGCTGGGTGCTATCCCCTGTTGAGGGGAAGGTGGAAGAAAGTTAATAACTGGTTCAACAACAGTTAATTCTTTCACACAGGACACAAACAGGAGTTAAAAATGAATGGTAGTTTCACTAATTCAACACAGTAAACTATTCTTTTTATCAAACAGTATGTTCAGAGATCAAAAAACTATTGGAGATGTCACTTTATGGAAGAATTCACAGTGAACCACTGCGGTCTTAATTTCTAAATGAGCCTTCCCTGTGTGACAGTGCCATTCTGACATTAGAAAGTACACATGTGTTTTCTGTATGTCTTGATGTGGTAGAGAGGAAAAGCAAGACTTTGACTAATGCACAGAGAGATGGCCCAGTCAGATCATGGGTCTTCAGTTTTTGTGACTCAACCTAACACCAAAATACCACTCAGCCTTCTAAGTTGCTCCATGAAAAAATACGGTTCTATCTATAGCATCCTACTATGCTGATAGACAGTGACTGCAATGGGAGGGTGAAGACTTGATAATATGGGTGAATGTTGAAACCACAATGTTGTTCATGTGAAACCTTCATAAGATTGTATATCAATGATACTTCAATAAAAAAAAAGAAAAGAAAAGATACGGGTCTATTTGAGGTCGTCGGAAGGTCTCAGGAAGGTAGGCTTCGTAGAGTCGGTTTGCCTTTCCGTTCCCCATCTCTTGCATGCACTGTGACCAAAGACAAGTGGAAGCATGGAATGTCAGGTCAGGAAAGGACTGAACACCCAGTCGCAGCACTTTACAACTGCAGAACCAATCTGGAGAGTGGCACAACCAAGATTTACACCTGTGCGTTCTGATTTCCAATCCATGATTCTCTCTGCTCTGCTTCCAAATATTTGCCCCCATCATTGTCTTTGCTGCCCCTCCCAGTTCCTTTTACTGAAAGATTTGTCTGACAAGATACATTTAATCCAGCAATAATTCAACGTCCCATTTGAAAGTTCAAGACTTACAGCTACCCATCAAAACGTCTCCTTGGCAGACAATAATCAGTGCCTAACCAGACAGGCAATAATCAGGCAATAACAACAATTCTGAGTTTATACTATTAATTAACCTATTCAACTTTATTACCAATAAACTTGTTTCCATTAGGCTTTTCAAATAGATTCCTTGTGAGGGATAAATCCCAAGGTTTTTTTTAAATCTTCAAATTCCCAAATACCTCCATGGCACATAATTTCCTTCATACGATACAGTAAAGTATAACTGAAAAACATAACTTTTTAGACCTTTAGTGAACCTATAAGAACAGTCTAAAGTAATTTCTAAAGTCATTTTCTGGTTAGAAATAATCTTTTATTCCTTCACCAAGTTTAGCAACTGTTTTCTTTGAAGCCTCTCTTTTTCCCCATGACAAAAAAATTTAATGGCTAAAAAATTTCAACATAGGAAGACCATAGAGAGCAATGAAGCCACATCAGGATGCAGATCTTAGGCCAGCAAGACTCACTGACTTAGGTGTCTCACTCCCAGCCCACTAAACTAACAGCAAGATACATATATGCATTTTAACAATAAAATAAGTCTGAGTGAGAAAAATTTTTTTATGAATATCTAAAACAAAAAGTGTTGATCTGCAAATGCCAAGGATCTTGGAAAATAACCCAAAGATCCTCCCTTCATGGATCCATGGGGTCCTGGACCATAGACAACTTGTGTTTTGAAAAAGGTAAAATATATGTAGAGTAATTGTACCTTAAATAGGTTAAAATTTTCTGTATTAAAGTATGAGAATTTGTGTAAGTGTGTAACAACTAAACTTTCCTTTATCTTCAGCTTTATGACCAGTTTGGTTGAAATTCATTTGTAACTACTTAAACATGGAAAAGTGGAAGCAGCTGGTTCACTCTAAGTCTATGTAAGTACCTGAATCTGTTCTTGAGTCCACTGGTCAAGGTTAACTGATTTTACCCTGGATATGTGCACCCCCAGATTCCTGTGGATTCCAGCACATCGAATGCAGATGAATACACCAATGTTCCAGGAGGCCCATCGCGGCCCTGTGAAGGTCAGGAACAGGGTAATAAGGTACAAATTAAAACAACATTCAAGGCCCAAGCTGGAATATTTAGATTATCAGACAACATTTCTACTAGAACGTAAGTGAGAGAATTGCCAACACAATCACCTTTTTATTGGTTTTGTTCATTCCTCCTTGAAGCAGCTGCTTTTTTATAGCTTAATTTTAATTTTTAAGTGTACAATATAGTGATTTTTAGTATATTCATGCAGTTGTGCAGCCATCATCACCATCTAATTCTAGAACATTTCATCACCCCAGAAAGAAATCTCAAACCCATTAGCAGACACTACCCATTTCTTCCCAGCTCCTTCTCCAGCCCCTGGCAACCACAAATCTATACTTTCTGTCTCTACAGATTTGCCAGTTCTGGAGATTTCATATAAATGGAATCATTCAATATGTTGGTATTTGTATATGGAGCAGTGTTTTACAGTATCTGATAATATGAGTGTTGAAATGCATTCATTATAATAGTTACTTTATATAAAGAAATATTGCAGGAAAACAGTGCAAAGTCATGTCACATTGTATTTAGGATCTTACATGAACAGAAACTTTTCAATGGTGGTGGGGCCTGGATCCAATTTTCCTAGTAGGAAAAAAGATACAGACATACTATGCCAGCCCAAGTCTCAACCTGAAATTTAAAACTTTGTTTATCTTCCCCTCCCACCAGGCCTATAAAATATGCATCTAGATTAAGTTAATAGGATCCTTCCCCAGGGTTGATGTCCCTACTTTACCCAACTACAAAATTATCTAGATTAAAGACTGTCAAATAACAAAGATGCTTATGGCAATAAAAAAGAAGTCTCATATATAATTACTGAGTCACTATGTTGTACATCTGAAATGAACAGAATGTTGCATATCAACTTTATTCCAATAAAAAATATCTCAGGTATATATTTTAATTAAAAACTGCAACACAATCTCCCATCCCCTACCAATTTTGCTCATCCTAATCATCACTCTAGAAAATTATCGAACTCCTCTTCATAATTTTTATACAAGGAAAAAAGGTAACTTACTTTTTATATAACTTCTGCCAAAGACTTACTGAAAAATCACTAATTTTTCCATCTCCATCATTCCACTTACCCCATAAAAGAAGCATGACATCAAAGTTAGAGATGTAATAAAGAGGGAAAGACTAAATTGATTTTCTATTGAGATAAATAGGACCTGTGTTTAGAACAACAATGGGCATAAGACTTCAGCTCTGCCAGATACAATTATTTGGCTGGTCTATGGGTTTTGACAGCAGTTTTAATGAAGGAATGGTAGAATCATAAGGAAGAATATTATTCTTAGGTATATTTGAATCCATGATTATTATAAATAAGAATGTAATTGATAAAGATATTTCTCAGAAACTAGGGCAAATACAAATACAGAAGCTCAAATCTTCCTTATAGCCACCAGGTGGTGTTATCTGCCTGAAATATTATCCCAGTACCTTCTTGTTGCTATTATCTTACTAGGCTCAGATTTATCTTCTAAAGAGACCTTCAGTCCCTTCAAATTCTTAGATAGATTTGCACAGTAGGTCTGCTATTAATATAGCTATTAAACATACCAATGATTCACACACTTCTTTTAGTGGCAGGGAGTTACATAAACACAACATGAAAAACCTAAACAGATGTGAATAAGGTTTCTCAGGATGCTCTATGTCTATTTTGGGTTACAGTTTTCATAAAAGAACTCAGATATAATCTGAGTTATATAGGATTAAAAATGGGACCAAAAGTTAATATTTCATGTTTCTTTACCACTTCCCTTTGGTGTAGATTCTAGAACTCATAAAACAGTTAAAATTTGTGTTTGCTAACAAAATCAGAAGGCAAAAACACTAATTAAAAATTAGCTGTGGAATGTTACACTGATTCCTTCATGGCCCAAAGTCCGGAGACGGCAGCTTCCATCCTCTAAGCCACTGTCACAACTGTGGAATTTCTCCATATCTCAATTTGGAGTATTTAAAGTCCTTTTGCCTCTGAGGAATAAACAACTAAGACCTGAAACTCTGGAGCCACTAACAAGGCCTCAGTACAGAAGTACAGGCAATATTTTCATGAAAGTCGGAAGAGAGCTTCCTCTGTCCCCCTCCCACATCCTTCCTACAACCTTTTCCCAGTGAAATCGTGACAGTTCTATCTCAGACAGGAAGCCTCCTTTAGTTTTAAGCCACTAGATTTATTAGTCAACAACTACATGCTCCATAAAAGATACTGAAACTGGAGAAGAGGAAAACAGGAGATGTTAACAGTTACTTATATGGCTGAAAACATGGGGAAATGGTGTCACTATGAAAAATACAATCTTTGCAGCCAGAAAAAACTTAGGTTTGAATGTCAGCTCCATCAGTAATTAGCTGTGGGATCTTCAGAGAGATACTAAAACTTCCTAAGCCTCAGTTTCCTCATCTAGAAAATGTGTACAATAATATCTACCCACAGTGCTTAGAATATAGAGAAATAATAATAAAAGAAAGCTACATATAAGAACATGGTATAGGACGAGGTTTCCAGAACCCATTTTCCATTTCTCTTCTTCACTGATAAGGGCCATTCATATGTATATTCCATATGTATATAAAAACATTCTATGCAATAAGACAGAATGCTTCTTTTTAGACAGGAATACGAGTTTCAGTCCTAAAATGTTGAACCAAAATTGACTGACTGAATATCAGAAAGAAAAAATTTACCCTGGGTTCAATTTAAAAATCTTCTAGAACCATGAAATTTTAAGCAGCTCCCTTTATCTCCCAGAAAATATTCTTTGAAAATATACTATCTTAACCCCACGTGGCCTCCTTTTCTGCTATACACCCCGACCCTGCCCCTATGCTCACACATGCCCCCACTACACATACAAAGGCAGGCCCAAAGCTGTCCACCCAACATGCTTGGGTTCCACAGTACCTAGTATTGCTTCTACCAGGCCAAACTACTTAAATCTGGTATATTTGCAAAGATAATTGTTCAACATGTATTGTTCGTGGCAACCAAGAAGAAACTATAAGATACCATTCTGAAGTTGAAAATGGAAAGAGACTCTGAGGGAATATTCTGAACAATTTAGAAAGCAAAGAGAACAGACAGGCAAATAAACTGGTAGTGATTAGCATAACCCAAGAACAAGGTCATAGCTAAGTGAAAATATTCAACAGGAGCCCAAGAGCAGGGTCAGGAAGCATTAAACGATATTAAAGTTAACATATAATCACTCTGTAGTAGGACTCAGTGAAAATGAAGGAAGTATATGGATTTGGTTGATCTGTCAAGAAATTAACCATAGCGGCTATAGTAAGTACCAACCCAGTATTAAGGAAATGTGGGTTGCATGCATTTTGATAAGTCTCTCTGGGGCTTATGTCTCCATTTTAAACTGGAAAGCATATAAGTAAATCCAATTTACATTCAACTACTAGACAGCTTCTACATACTGAATAATTACTGCTGCCTGCTGTAAATTTCCCTTGCAGCCAAACCTCCGCACACAAGAGCTTCTAGACATAGAAGGGTCTGGGCTTTGAAAAGACCACAGAGAAGAGAACTAGAGTTACAGATACCTTGAAGCTACTATTATAATAACTACAGCTCATTTATTTATTAATAAATAAATGATGGGAAAAATAACACATTGATAAATCAATGGTTACCCATACCTAGACTTCCCAGCATCATGGAGTTATTGAAAAGTTCTTCATATCACCTCACACCAGTTAGAATGGCCACTATCCAAAAGACAAGAAACAATAAATGTTGGTGAGGATGCAGAGAAATAGAACCCTCTAACACTGTTGGTGGGATTACAAACTGGTGCAACTGCTGTGGAAAGCAGTATGGAGGTTCCTCAAAAAACTAAAAATAGAAATACTATTTGACCCAGTAATTCCACTCCTAGGAATTTACCCGAAGAAAACAAAATCCCTGATTCAAAAAGATATATGCAACTCTATGTTTATCACTGCACTGTTTGCAATAGCCAAAATATGGAAGCAACCTAAGTGCCCATCAATAGATGAATGGATAAAGAAGAGGTGGTACATATACACAATGGACTATTATTCAGCTATAAAAAGAAAAGAAATCCTACCATTTGAAACAACATGGGTGGATCTAGAGGGTATTGTGCTCAGTGAAATAAGCCAGGCAGAGAAAGACAAATACCATATGATTTCACTGAGTTATGGAATATAAAAACAAAGCAAAACAGAAAGAACAAAACAGCATTAGATTCATAGACACTGAGAAGTAACTAGTGGTTACCAAGGGGGAGGGGAGTGGAGCAGAGTGAGGGGTCGGGGAAGGGAACTGCTGAACCACTGTGATGTATATTTGATAATAAAAAAAATTAAACAAAAAAGAGAAGTTCCTCAACAGGTAGGTTAAGGAAAGGAGAGAAAATCTGTTTCATTTTACATCCATCCACACTCTGCTGAATTTACCTTGGAAACTTTCCCAGAATTCATGCATCTTTACCTAGACCTTCTCATGTCTCACCTATAAGCATTCATTTTTTTAACATTATTTATTGAGTACCTGCTGTGTGCCAAGCACTCAAACCAAAGAACTTTTTATCAAAGTCAGAGCAATGAAGATGAGATTCCCTCATTCAAAGAGCTCATAGACTAACAACTAATTGGTCTCCAGACTCTCCCCAGAATAATCTTTCTAAAACATTAATCTGTATAGTTCAGGCCACCCAAATATAAGCCTCTTATGTAGTCTCATATATAGAAGTGAAAATGTAAATTGGTATAAATTTTCTGAATGACATATTCAAACTGGACTCTCAGTCTCTCGCCACAAAACCTGCTGTTTTTCCATTCTTCTCCATTTTAGTCAATTACACCTCCATTCATTCAATTCCATCAGTCAGAAAATTACACATCTCTGATACCTCTCCTTCTACTCTATACCATCAAGACCAAAATACCTCTCAAATCATTCTCTTCTCTCCATCTTCAACACTATTTCTCTAATCTCAAATCACCAAATCTCCTGAACTAGTGCAATAATCTCCTAATCTCTCTCCATTTTTACATACTCGTCTCCTTCAACCCCAAACCAAAACCATCTCCACAAAACAGCCATCTTGAGCTCTTCCAGAAGCAAAAGTGACCCTGTAACTCAGCTGCTCAAAACCTTCTATGGAAAGCTTTCTTCTGTCACTGCTGGATTAAAGAACAAAATCCTTAACATGTTCTCCAAGGTCTATATGATCTGGCCCAGGCCTACTTTTCCCAGGCTCTCAACTCTGATATCAGCCTTCTTTCATTTCCTCAAAGCATGTTCCTTACTTTTGGGCTTTTGGCCTTTGCACATACTGCTCCCACTGCCTAAAACACTCTTTCCCTAACCTCCATCCACTCCGTGTAGCCTGGTCTACTCCTATACATCACACAGGTCTCAGCTGAAAAGTTTCTTCCTCAAAGAAGACCCACCTCAGGCCCCCAATCTAAACCAGATTATAATCTCTCTTCCATCTTTTCTTCTGATTTTTACATTTTATTATAGAGAATTTCCAACACACAAAAGCAGAGTATAATTAACCACCACCTCCAGCAATTATCAACCTCAGGCCAATCTTGTTCCAGCTATTCTCCCACACACACACTTTCCTTCACTCCCAACCCTGGAACATTTTGAAGCAAATCTCAAATATCATACCATTTCATCTCTATATACTTTGGTATATGTCTCTAAAAGATAAGGACTTTAATTTAAAGGTAATAAACATTCATTTACACTTTAATTTTTCCAAGTTGTACTACATTTTATATTTATTTGTGTGACAGCTTAACATGTCTTTTCCACTATATTAACTAAATATTAACTACAAATTGCACAGGAGCAGAGAGCAGATCTGTGATGCTCACTGCCATATTTCCAGGGCATAGCACACAGTTTCTTGCCCAGTAACAGAGAAGCAAAATTTGTTTAAAAAATTAACCGAAAGTAAGTAAATCCTTTGACTCCCCCCTCTACCCACCCAGCTTATAAGAATTCGCCAGGGAACAACAGATCAAGTGCACAAGAAATATAATAAGAATGTTCATTAATATAACATATTAAGAATTCCAATAAAAATTAGAAACACCAATAGATTACATAAAGGAATTATAATATCACCATACAGTAGGGAAAGTGTTTTGTAACTATTTAATATAGAAATATCTCCATGTTATATTCATTTTAAAATCCAGTTTTAAAACAGTATACAGAGCAATTCCATTTTTAAGGGTGTGCGTAAAAGTATATGTATGCACAGAAAAAGATGGCTAAAGAATATATGTAAAATATTAAAAGCTATTACTTCTGGATAGTGGAGTTTTGAAATATCTATTTTCTTCTCTATATTTTTATATACTCTGAATTGTTTGCAATGAACTTGTATTACTTTTGTAATAAGAAAAAACAGTACAGGTATTTTAAAAACAAAACAGTAAAGCTGTCCATGGCTCCTTACTGGCTGCAGGCTAAGTTGAAACTCCTTAATATGACATATAAAGCCCTTTATGAGTCTGTGCTTTAGACATGCTGAGCAAGTCATCATTCTGAAATATGCCGTGTGCATACACTTTGTTACCTACACTATTTTTGTTACTTGGACTGGTTTTCTCCCCATTCCCTGCTTGACAATTTTCAAAATTCAGTCCAATGTCACCTCTTCTGTGAGGCCCTCCAATGGGGTCAGTCTTGACCTTTTCTATGGCTAAGAGTCCACTGTATGCTTCACTCTTCTAACACTTAATATCTTATCATAGCTAGTTGCTTACAAGTCTCTCTTGCCCTAAATAGACTGTGAGCTCTAGAAAGTAAGGACCACACACTTTTATCATTAATCCCAAACACTTAGCACAATGCTTGCAAATGGTACACACAAAACAAGTATTTGTTTAATGAAGTCATCAATAAGTAAGATAACAGTATAAAGTTTTTTCCTGTTTTCAAACACTTTAAAGTTGACAAAAGGGGATTAGGTTACTTTGGTGAGGCTCCAAAGGCAGAACTAGCACCAACGAGTAGTTGATTTTAGCATACTCTGGGGAAGAATTTTCTAACAATTAAGGTTGTGTGAAAACAAATACAGCATATCCAGAAATAGCAGAATCCCAGTAGGTGCAGGTGTTCAAGCAGAGGCTGGATGATCAACTCTCAGGGTTGTTGAGAAATGAGCCCTGTTAGTGGGTGGGCAAACTGTGAGTCTTAAGCTGCCTTCTGCTACCACAGCTCCACTAGCTGATTTGCAGGTCCCTTCCTGCTCGACATTTAATAGTTCTGAAAATACAACATGAGATAATCAGTTTATGAAAATGTTAGGTGTTGATGAATCAAATTCAGTTCACAGACCCTGTGACTAGCACGGAAACCTGGTTGAGATGGGACAGATACATAAGGAGACCCTAAATCCACAAACTCTGATTTGAAAAGAAGTGCATTCTCTTTGACTTGGCCCTTCATTAACTCCAACACCAAATTTGGGAGTCAAAGTGAAGAAGGAGTGGTATTTGTTTTAAGAACAATTTTAACAGTAGTTACCTCAGTTCCACTCATTATATCCCTTCACTCCCGGATTCACTACAAAGAATGCAAAGAAATACCAGTGTCATCTTGGAGAAATAAAGCAGGACTGCTCAGAGGTATGTTTACCAGCTTATTTTCATCTCTACAAAAGAGAATTCAACTAGTTCCCTATTCCAAAATAACAATAAACAGTAACTTTGAACTTCTGTAAGTGCAAACATTTTAAGGAACCACGAGATCAAAATAAGGGCTTACTCAATCAACCTCTGCTCTCGGAATGCTCTGTAAGAGAAGTCTCTTTTTGTCCGACTCATCTTGCAAGAATGTTGTTTCCTTTTGTCAAAAAAGAGACACTGTTCACATTCACATATTTAGGGAAAAAAAGCAGAAGTTAAGCTTTTTAAGTGTTTGAAACAAAGCAAAGTGAAATATTTCTGAGATTGTTTAGAGAAGAAAGGCTAATACTACACCGAGGAAATTGTAGTATTAGAGTTGGAAAGAACTTTAGAAGCCATTGAGTCTACCTCCCATTGAATGTAGGAGAACCTTCTGCAGGTGACCACCTGGTACCTCCTTGAACAGCTCTGGTGCTAAGTCAGTTATATTTCAAAAGGTAGTCAGTTCTACTGTTAGATGGCACTGGTTATTAGAGAAGCCTTCCTTACACTGAGTCCCATTAATCTGCCTCCTCACCAATTTTATCTCTGGTACCACTTCTACACTCCTGCGGTATGCAAGATAAAGATAGAAGTGTGGAGATTCTAGCAGAAGAGAACAGTTATTCACACACTCAACCAAAATATAAGCCAACTGAACTTAATTCAGGAGGTCACTGATAGAACAGACGTAGCAATCAGACCCCCATGATATCATGGAGATGAAATAAAACAACACTATCATTCTATCAGGTGACCAGAAAAAGAGGTTAGCGAAGTAGAACACTGCTAAGCACTCATGGATGAAATGATTAGTCAATCTACACCTAATCCTATTTAAGCAGTTAACTTAAAATGGAATTTCTCTAAAGACTAAAACTTGTAACACCAGGAAATCAACAGGGAAGCAGACTGGGGATTAGGGGAGGAAGAATAGACATTATTCATCTTTCTCTAGTCATTAGCTCTACTTCCAGACAATGGCTCTGCCTTGACTTTGCTCAGGCCTGGGCAAAGGAGGACCAGGAAATTAAATACAATTGAAGAGCCCACAGAAAGAAGTAAGTCCCAAACAATAAAACAGAGAAAAGACCAGGGGCCAAAACAAAGCACAAGTCTACAGCTGGGTGCAGCAGGTTCCCTCAGCTCCTCTACATACTGGCTAGTCCCTTCCTTTAAACCCTAAGAAAACCAGTACTTGCTCTGGTCCGGTAACATGCTTGCACATACCTCATGCTATTTACCTGGGCCCTGCTACCCACAGAGCAAAAGATATGGGTTATCTAAGCTGTGCCACTAGTCAGCTGTGTGACTTCAGGAAAATCAATTCACTTCTCTGAGAGTCAATTACCTCACCTAGATTAGAGTATCTCTAAAATCTACCTTTTCTAAAAGATAGTAACTGTCTAAAATTTATTAAACTACTCTGAAAAGACTGAAGGAAGGGCAGTTAATTTTTAGTAAATTTAGCTACACATCAGTCTTATTTTCCTGGTTTATTATTAGTTGAATAATAGGTTAGGCTGTAACTCTTCCTTTCTATCCTAGAACTAGTGTTAACTATCCTAGAACTAGACAGTAACCAGTGTGTACTTAGGTGATTTGTTTCTGGTAATAAAGAACTACCAAATCAACCAACTTGCACCATTATTACTCAACTCTACTTCACAGAATACTTCAGAAGGGAAAGGATGGGATCCTAATTTGGACTTTTGTTTGGCTCTGAAAAGGACATTCTGCCAAGGAATGTTCTGATGACATCATCACCCCATGCAAATACATGTAACTGGAAGCCCATCGCCAACTGCACTCCAAACTTCTAAGTGTGCCTTAAATTCTTCCATGATCTGGGCCTTTCTAGAGATTCTTATTACACATCTTCTCACTTCTATACACCAATGAAGACATCACTTCCCCTTAAAACTGTGTGTACTAGTACCAACTGCCCCATTCCAGCCACGGGGAGAAATCTGAGAGGGTGAATCCTACTAGTCACCCAGAGGCCTTTTTCTGATTCAAGGGTGACATATAGACAGAGGGACTTCAGCACACCGTGAATCCCTGATTCCAACTAGAGGGTCTGCTGACTGCCGCAAAGAGGTCTTTCCAGGCAGCCCTGGAGCAGCTGTGGAGTGGCTCTTAGTGGTGCTCTCTGGAAGCTTGAGAAGGCCCATGTCCCTTGAGGTTTCCCTGAAAAGTTCTGGTATGTGCTGCTGACTGTTCATACAGTAAAAAGCTGACATATTTTAAGGAGGGGAAATTTTTTTCTTTTTTTAAGTCATAAAATTTTCTGCCTGGATTGAAGAATCTCATAAAAGTCAGGAAGATTAGCCTGATTTCACAAGCTGATGCCTCTGGTGGAGGTCAGTCTTCTGACATTACAAATATTGAGTCTAGCAAAACTTAACACAAATCTGAACAGGTCCACCTCTTCACTTGAGGACACAGTAGGCTTTCTCAAAAAAGAACTGAAAAGTGAGCCCCCTGAACTTTCATTTCATGGACTGATGATGACATACCTTCAAAGACTCACATGGCCTCTCAACAATACACCAAAATCTCTCTAACCCCTAGTGACTGATCCAAAGCATCCTAAAAGCATCTCAGAAGAATGCAGAACAACTTCAGAGAGAAAGGATGGATGGTATGGTTGAAAATACTCATCTTCAGGAAAGCCTAGAACTGCTTTCCCAAAAAGCTGCAGGATAGAAGCAAAAAGTATGGGAACTAAAGAAAAAATGATTGAAAACCCAAAATACACAAATGAAATAGGTTGTAAATGACAAAGAGAGCCAGCTAGAATTCTATGACTGAAGCTGTGCTGGAGATATAAATTTGCCTACTTTTTTGAGAGAAGCTCACAGGAATGATGGCAATTTGGGATTAGACAAAAAGAATAGATCAGAAAATGGAGACTACTTAGACTATGAGTCAGAAGTGGATTTGAGAAACTCATCAATGCTGTTAACTTCAATGTTCTTTAAAAAGGCTTGAAGGAGACTCAGTGAAATAAGCCAGGTGGAGAAAGACAAGTATCAAATGATTTCACTCATCTGTAGAGTATAAGAACAAAGAAAAAACTGAAGGAACAAAACAGCAGCAGATTCACAGAACCCAAGAATGGACTAACAGTCACCAAAGGGAAAGCGATTGGGGAGGATGGGTGTGAAGGGAGGGACAAGGGGGAGAAAGGGGCATTACGATTAGCAGACATAATGTAGGGGAGTGGCAGTGGCACAGGGAAGGCAGTATAACAGAGAAGACAAGTAGTGATTCTACAGCATCTCACTACGCTGATGGACAGTGACTGTAATGGGGTATGTGGGGGGGACTTGATAATAGGGGGTCTAGTAACCATAATGTTGTTCAAGTAATTGTACATTAACGATACCAAAAGGAAAAAAGAAAAATAATTAATTAAAAAAAAAAGCTTGAAGGAGAAATACAAGGAACATTTAAAAGTTATGTGAATAAAACAGCAGCAGACTCACAGATTTCAAGAAGGGACTAGCAGTTACCAAAGGGGAGGGGTGGGGAAGGGAGGAAGAAGGGGATTGAGGGGCATTATGATTGGTACACATGGTATGGGGGGTCATGGGGAAGACAGTGTAGCACAGAGAAGACAAGTAGCGACTCTGTAGCATATTACTACACTGATGGACAGTG
The DNA here is from genome assembly GCA_032199065.1 of Smutsia gigantea. Lineage (NCBI taxonomy): Eukaryota > Metazoa > Chordata > Mammalia > Pholidota > Manidae > Smutsia > Smutsia gigantea. The sequence goes on from JAVSCE010016299.1 coordinate 410,055, forward strand.
ACTGCCAATGGGGTATGGAGGGGACTTGATAAAATGGGTGAATGTAGTAACCACAATGTTTTTCATGTGAAACCTTCATAAAAGTGTATATCAATGATACCTTAATAAAATAAATAAATAAATGTTATGTGATGAAAAACAAATGGATGAAGGGCTTACAGGTCAAATGAGAAATTTCCAAACAGAGCATCTTTACAGTTTGAATATTTACAGCTTGAAAGTGAGATTTAAAAGCATCAGCTAAACTTCAAATACTGACTGAACCACATCAAGAACACATAACCAAACTCTGCAGAAAGTTAATCATGGAGGGAATCTACTGCTTAGACATAAAGAAGAAACTTCCCAAAGTGTATGAAGACATCAGTGGAATACACCAGAAGTGCAACTCTGCAGAAAGCTCACCAAAGGCCTAGAGAGAGAATTGGAAAGAAACACTTCCTTCTGTCAAAGATGGACTACATCCCATGAGAAAAAAACTCAGCGAAGTTGGTTGACTGAAAGTGCAATGAGCTAAGAAAATGGTCATGGCAGACAAAAATTTGCTAAAACAGAGTTTAACTTCCAGATTTCCCAAGTGACTCTCCAAGGAAAGGGCTGAGAGGATCAGTGTGTCCATCTCCTTCACAGGTTGCCAGGAAAGAGAAGAGCTAAGCTGTGAGGGATGAGGGATGCAGGGTCACGTTCAGGTTTGATTTAGCTTCCACAGCTGCTGCCCCTTGAACATCCACAACCACAGTGCGACATGAGACTGTTTTCTCTATTTTAAAGTAATTTTGATTGATCTCTTTTTAGTTAATGGCTGTTAGCTCTATGATCATTCCTAAGATAGTGTTTAATACAATGCTTAGGGACTTAGGGACATATTATTTCCATTTCATTGGGCTCTCTAGAATTGGTCGGCATAACTACTGCACTTTGACTGAAATAAAAGATTCACCTATTACTTAAACCATTAATTGAAGTTTGACATGACCAGGTAGAGATATTTGAAACTATAGAAAATGCAATGAGCTGTTAATAAAAATCTATGAAAGTAATTTAATGTTTACTGCAATAAATTTTTATTGACTTTAAAAACAATGAAAAACAAACAAAAAACACATAACAACACCCCAGCTAAACTTGGTAGTATTTTTATTAGTTTAGCCCTACATAGATTAATTTAGGGGAATTGACATTTTGCAATTATTTGTTTCTTAAATTTCTTTTTAGCTTGTTATTTAGAATATGCTTTGCTGTTTAAATGTTTTTAAATTTTATACAGTCAAAATAAAATTTTTTCACCTCTTAAAAAAACCACTATGTATTCAGTTCTTGTTACATAAATATTCCTATGAAAGACCACTGTAAACGCCATGGTATACTGCTGGGACTCCAAGTGGGAAGCCCCATTCTTTCATGTAGGAAAGCAGGATAAGTCTTGATCTTATCCTGGAGAATCTTGAGTTTCTCATGAAGGATGAGGTCTCTTATGCCAGTAACCTCAGGAAGAAACCTGGATGCCTAAACGAGTAAAAAAGCCCTAAGTGAGCAGCAGCACACGAGGCTAGTTCGGCATTTACCTCTAGATGAAGGCCTCTAGATAGTAAATTCCTGGGCTGTGGGTCCTCAGATAGCACCTTTCCCATGGCGTAGGGCCTGGTGCTGGGAAAAAAGAAATCAGGCAAGGTGACCGAGAAGCTACACTGGTCCTATAAAGCTAAGGCACAGAGACCTCAGGATTATGAAGCAGAACAGGGCTGGGAAAAGCCAAGGTAGGATCAGCAATTAAGCCTTGAAAGGGTGACTTCTTAGTTTTGTATCTTTTGTAATAAATTCCCTTTTTTGTTGCCTCATTGTACTCAAAGTGCTGAACAGTCTTCACAGGGCTAAGGGGAAAGACTCAAAGGAAGGGATTTGCGTCTGTCTACAAGCCGACTTTAGAGCAGAGGCAGCAATATGCAGAAAGCGTCGGTGATCCAGAAGAGCACCAAAGTGGGAGAGAGCAGCGGGATGCATCAGGGCCACCTGGCTGGGGCCACCTGGGCAATTCATCATTTATAGTTTGGATTCTCCTTCCTGAATTCATTTTTTTTTTTTTTGCAGATTCTAAGTTTTCACCTAGGAAAACTGGACTACTTACACTTTCCCAATCAACTTAAGCTCTCTCACAAATAGTTTTACATGGGCTATTACTTCCACTTGCAAAACATTTTGTGAAAATCTTGCTCCATCCACTTTCTCCGTCAAGCCTTTTCTCCTTCCTGTTCTGAGCCCCGCAGCACTTTGCTGGTCTCCTGTGGCATTTGTCTACAGTTGTTCTGTTGTTGAATTTTCTTTTCATTTATTTCTTCGAACTCTTTTAGGTAATAACTGCCTGATTTAGTATATTTTTTTAAAACCTAGTATGAATATTTTTCTTACGTGGATCTCAGTTTTAAATCCTTATTACTTAGGAAATCACACAAAGGTAATTTAACTGACATAGAAAGTTAGGGGAAAGGGTGTCCCTCATGGTCTTTGTCTCCTGGGTGGCCCATGATTATTTGGCTCTAGCCCATTTCCTCTGCACAAAGACTCTGCTTAAAACATTCATGAATAAGCTAGAAGAGTGGTGGCAGAGACATGGCTTCTCTAAAAAGAGGAGGGAGGAAATAAAAAATAGCTGCTTTCATTGGGAGCAGGAAGGAGATTATTTCATTAGGAGCTAAACAGGGAGACCATCTCAGTACAAACAATTGTTTGGCTTAAAGGCTCCATGTGGGCAATTACTCCAGCACAGGCGCAGCTGGGATGGAGCACTGAGCCTGCCAGGACGGAGGGATAGGGACTGACATGGGCTCACGTGTCTCAGCCACGGCTTTAGGATCTCACAGCATCCCAGCAAGTATGCTCCCAGAACACACTCAACCCTAGCCAGCATTCAGCATCATTCTGCACCCAACCCAGTCAACAATGTAGATTTAAAAGAGATGAGGAAAAGATGGCATTGGGGGCAAGTGCAAACTTAAATCCAACATTTTACAGCAAAGTAACAAGTACAATAATTAGATCCCATAAGAGAACTTGTACATTTCAGTCACTGCTTCAGTGGCTAACAACAGGCTGCCAGGAGCAGGTGTGTAGGGAGGGATGGTTGAGCCAACAGCTAGGCAATCATTTCAAAGTCGGCCAGGTGGACCTGATATTTCTAAACCAGATGTTATAATTAAACCAACTTCCTATGACTCATGACTCACTTCAGGTAACCGATGCTAACTTAGTTCACCAGAAGTTACCATCTTTATCCCCTGGGACATTTAGTTCTTTACACTTTTTGGGTTACTTCAGATTAAAGCTATAACTTCCTCCTTACAGCAACCAGTATCTACTCATATCCTGAAAAAAATACTGAAGATGCAGTGTGAGCCTGTCTAGTTTGGGGGAGGCATGTCTTTAGAATAAGCTACTAAAAAAGGGTAACAGAGCTGTTGACCAGTGAAATTGCTCTTCATCCTCCACCTGCAGATGAGGAACGATATGAAAATAGATATTAAAAATAGCCTATATTCGAACAGCACCATGCTTCTCCCCAGAATAGTCCTTAACTGAAGCAATTCTCCCCCAAGGGGCTTTGTCAGCATCTGGAGCATTTTTAGTTGCCACAACTGGCAAAGAATGGGGAATTCTACTGGCATTGAATAGGTGAGGCCAGGGATGACGCTACACATCTTATAAATGCACAGGACAACCTGTCAACAAAGAAGTATAAATGTCAGTGGTGCTGAAGTTGAAAAGTCCTGCCCTAGAGGAATAATTTTTAAGCCATTTAGTTGGAGCATATGAGATATAAGAATATACCAATTCTTTGGGGAAACCTCTTTTCTTATTCTGTTATAAATAGGTAAACATTTAGGTACAGAATTCCCAAACTGGAAAGAACCTCAAGGATTACCCAGTCCTAGCACAGTTAGAGAAACTAAGGCCCAAAGAGGTCAAGTCATTTACCCAAGTTCATAGAAGAAATCATCTGAACTGGAACTAGAATCATCTTTATATACCCTGAATGTGTTATACACAGTAGATGCTCAATGAGGGTTGCTAAATTGATGTCCTGTTCTTTAGGTATTTTTTTACTGTTACAATATACTATTCACTCTGTGCTATTGGGAAGCCCAACATCTACGACTGTATGTGATGCCTAGTTTATACCCCTTCTCACCCACATTCCTCTTCCTCTAAGGAAGCCCAGAAATGAAGAAGAGTGTGACACCCTAGAGCTCAAGGACAAATGACCAGGCAGAATATGTTTTTCAGTTGTTTGAAGGGAAGATCATTCCTTTCACCCAAGCAGAGGCTTTACACGGAACTCCTGAGTCAGCATACAAAACCTTGTGCAAGACCCTGAACATGTGAACTTCTCTCTCCACAACAGGGTGCAGCAGCTTTCCTAACACATCAGAGGCCCCAAATGGCAAACAGGCGGAAAATCAGTGCCAGTTTAACTGATTCACAGCTGTACCCAAACAAGCTAAAGAACTTTCATTTCTAAACAGCAGAATAGAAAGGAATTCTGGGATCAAAGTACAGTTAGTCCAGTGGCATGCTGAACGTTAGTCATCAAACAGCCCTGGCTTAAGGGAGGAAAGCAAAAGGTGGAGATTTACCCTTTCAGAAAGAAAACATTCACTACAATGTTTCAAAAGCTAGGTGTTTCAGAACTGGGTATAATGAGACACAGAAGTCAGAAGGTATGGTGCAAGTGGGTGGGGCAAAGATACTGGCCAGGTGGAAAGATCCCACAAAGGGAACATTATGCAAAAGAACCCAGGGCAGATCTCTAGGGGGAAAAAAAATTCACAGCTTCAAAAGAGCTAAAGCAAGCTTCTTCAAATTAAACAAACCTGTTCTAGTGGGGACAAGGAGAACGTCTACAACTGCTACAAGGTTGTTATTAATTTCTACGGCACCTGAGAGTAGTGTCTAAATATTTACTCCAATCCCACAAAAAGGCTAAAGGACTGCTGTTTCAGCCTCCTGTTTAAGAGTAACATCCCATGCTACTTTCTCCCCAGGATGATGCATCACACTACAGTCTTCTACCGAAAGGGCAGAGTACTAGCTTCCTGGCTGGCTCGAGCTTTCGGTGTGGTGCAGATCCAGAAGCACAAAGAAGTAACTTCCACAAAAAGCAGCATGAGATTCACCTGCTTGGCTTCCTGGACTGTCACGATCTTCAAATATCTAAGTTAACAGTATGAGGTGACTTTCAAAAAACAAAAAAGAATATGATTTGAACACACATTAACAGAATAATACTGGAAAAGCTAGGAACTCCAATGTTCCAAACACTGGGCAAGAGGTAAGTAAGTAATATTCAAATGATGGACTACAATAAAGGTATTTAAATGTTTTTAATGTCATGAAAAAATGCTATGGTAAAAGTTAAACAAAACAATGTATTGTCTTGCCTGAGGGTTTCAGCCCTGGGCAAGTTCACTATGGATTCAGCAAAATGGAAAAATGACAATGGAACGTTTTTGGAGTAAAAGGGTTTATACCTGGCTTTATTCTCCCTGCAGTAGGTCAAGCACTAGAATCACATCTGCATCCAGCAGCCTACAGGTTCCATGATCCACCTCTGTCTCTGCCTCTGCCTTTGCCCAGAGCACTGGGCAGAGCGCTTTACATAGTGACTCAGTCAGTAATAGGTTATTGCCTACAGGTGTGGAAGCAGTAGCCTAGCAGCAGGCCAGTTACATCATCGAGGAGTTTAGGGTCAGGTAAGGATTCGGGCCATAGGAACTTCATTTTCCCCACAGATATAAAATTATTATGGTATAAGCTCAAGTAAAATATGGGTAATAAGGGTTATGTGAAATATCTTCTGCATTATTATACTTTTTCATGCTTTCCAGTGATTTTTTTATGGATAATTTTCATAATCAGAAAATAAAATAAAGATTTTTGCTTTTTAGAGAAATGTCATTTAATGAAGTTTAGCTAATAAGCAAAAGGACCCTCCTGGCTCCCTACTCCCCCAAATTCCCACAAGACAAAAAACAACTGGTCTATGGTAACAAATCTTGTTTTTCCCCCTTAAATGCGTAACAAGTCTCATGAAACTAAGCCCTGTTTTTACTCTGCCCACGACATGGACCCTTGATTTGAATCACTTGTGTCAGTCTCCTTCTTTTCACAGACTAGACACAGAACAAAGTCCGAATGCTCAGAGGACCTGATCTGGAGTCTTCCTGATTCTGATGCTGCATTTCCGGGTGCTTCTGTTCTCTCACATACTAGCTGGGAACGCTAATATAGCAGTTACACTATAGAAAAGACCTCTCAAAATTCTCCTTGGTCTAACCAAATTCCTCATGCCTACCTTCAGCGAGACAGCCTTGGTTCCAAACAGCTATTTTTTCAATAAAAATGCTTTCAACAGAGCAGAAGAGCCTGACTCCTTTCATTCTTTCTTTCTGAAATCAGCTGTCATACATAAATTGGTTCCCTTAATTCTGCTGTGTACAGCTATTTTGGACAAAACACCATGGTAAGAACAGGGGGTTTCCTTCTCACTTCCTATCAGAGGCTTTGTGTCAGTTATAACCCAAGTGACAAAGTATCAACAAGAAAAAGACACCAACTCCTCCTCCCTCACGGGCTTTATACTGAAGCATAAGATGTTACCAGCTCACACAGAAAATTCTGTAAGACCTTATTTTTCAAAGGTGTAAGAACAAAAACAACCATCTAAACAATATTATTAATTAAAAACTTAAAAATGTTTAATTCAAGGCTTATAACACTAGAGAACTTCTAAATCCACACATTGGGGGACTTCCAGTAAGACAAGAAAAGAGGAAGAAGTTAAACAACAAAATTTACTTTCTGTGCACTTCAGGAAGTATGGCAGTAGGATTACTATGTAAACCCACTTCTAAAGTTGTAGGATCTGTGGTAGGAGCTTGGGGACTTATGGTCTTCCCATCACTAGCTGCTGCTATGAAAGACATGGCTATCTGAAAAAAGAAAAAGGTGCTCTGTTTTCTCAAATCACTATGTTAGGACGGGCTTATCGGCTGCGGCTGAGAGTAGTTCTCTCCTCCTCCTGTATTTGCTTTACTGTTTTCAGTACATCATAAAATGAGGACTTCACACATTTGTTCTTTGGGTGAAGAGAAATGACATGAAGCCTCAGCGATCTAGTTCTCATTGTTTTGGATTAAGAAATTTCCTCTTGAAAATTTTGACTTGAAGGTAAAAAAAAAAAGATCAGCAAAGCATTCTCCAAGTGGGCTTACAAAATCCAGTACTTTCTAAATAAACCATATCCTATATGTATTTAAAAGCAAATCAGAATACCCACAGGAAGTATACAAACTGGGTGGGAGAAGGCGGTTATGGTTAAAAAATGGTCAAAGAACCACTTAACATTGCTTGAAAATGGAAAGCAGCACAATAGTAAAATCATATTGCTACCCAGTGATATGTTACAAAGCTGGGGTTCCAGGCCAAGTTTCAACCACATGGAGGATGGGGAATAAGGGGAGAGGTGGACAAACTGCATACAACCAGCAGGGCAACCTTATGCTGATGGATGGCCACAGCTGAAGGGAGATTTGGCTCATCTCTGGGGTTTTCCATTGGGAAGGAACCTGCAGTTTAGCCATCAATGGACCCGCTGCCACAAAGCCTGTGGGGAAATACAGGATCCAGAAAAGAGGGGTAGGAAGGGGAAAGTTTGGAAAGTGGAAGAGACAAATATAGTAGTGAAATACTGTAATTATTAAACACAAAGCTTCAAAAATGCATAGATGTACCTCAAGTTGAAATGGGCTGGCTGAGCAGAACTGGGACACTGGAAAGCAGTGTGTTAATACTTTCTCAAATACCAAATTACATTTAAACTATAGTAATAGCTGCCAAGAAGAAATTAATTTTTGGAGAAAAGAGAAAAAACAATGAAACCTATGCAAGTTTTACAGTTGGTGAATTACTCAGTGAGGGTCCCTTATCCGTGACCTCTGTGGAAAACGCCTGAAAGCAGACATACTCACACGCCACTGAAAACCTCTGCTGGCCTAGTTCCACCAATCCCATTAATACAGGTGACCTAATTGACAAAAAAAGCACTTCTAGAAAGTGCTAAACTTGTATCATGTAACTCATTGAACACTTTATAATTAAGAGGAAAACTAGTTGCAATAACGTGGGAAGCTTGGCCTTTGACTGGAGGGGCAGCAACCTTCTTATATGACAAACTATGTTTCAAAGTAGAGAAAAAAGTAGATCCAGTGATCTCACCTCCCTCCCCCAGTGCTCCCCTAGCTTTTAAGTTGTAGGGGGAAAACACCAGACAAACCAACAAGACCGGTTAAAATGATATGTGGTACAAGGAAAATTAGTTCCAAAGCAATTACCTTACTACCAAGGAGGTCAAATCTATACCATGGTTGAAGGTAATCCTCAAAACTCTCTTGGTACATCTATGTGTTACTGACTCAAGTCTTCCATTGGAGATGGGACAAGCTCAATGTGTATATGTCATGCCTAAGGTTTCCCAGAATTGACAGGGTGGGAACTTATTTTCTGAGTAACAAATGATAAATTGCTCCTGGCTGTAACCGACAGTCAAATACAGATTCAACAGGAACCAATTTTCCTAGTCACGTGCTACTTACATAGGCAATGACTATTGTTAACATTACTTTCTGGGAGTATTGTTTCTGCAACAGTTAAGATTTTTTAGAAGTACATGAGGTTATATCTACCTGGAAACCTTCTCACCTTTTGTCCAAAGAACTCAACTATTAACTTATAAGGAGAGAAAATTACATCCTGCAGGTTTTTTGAAGTGCCTTTGTGCCTTTGCTCGTTCCCGCTTGGATCCTACCCTTGCTCCACTCTTTCACAGGGAACTACATCTCCTAGGCTCCCTTGCCAACCGATTTCTGGGTAAGTTCCATCAATGGGAGACACTGATAAGGGTAAGAGGCAGGAGGAGGGAGCAAGCCAGGGCAATGTTCTCTCTCTTACTTAACCTGAGTTTCAGCTGCCACCAGACAGCTCTAATATCCATGCTTGTAGCTCACTGCAGATAGCTGAGGCATCTGGCTTTTGGTAACACCAACCTCTTCTGATTTCCTTAGGGAGATAGTAGCTCCCAGGTGTTGCTCATCTCGGGGTTGCCTCACCCTGGCACTTGGATCACCTATGTAACCTATTCCGTATATTAAATTCCCTCTGCTTGTGCCACTATAGTGGTTTCTGTTTCCCTGATGGGTCCCTGACTTTAAAATATATTTTAAAACTTAGCTTTCCTAAGAATTAAAAAAATACTCCAATAACATTTAAAAGATTTCTTCTAATAGGAAATAAAGGATTTACAGATGACAAAATCAATTCATTCATTCAAACAAATATTTACCAAGGGCCTAATCTGTGCTCAGCACTGTTTGAGGTGCTGAGACTACTACAGTGAACAAAGCAGGCACAAAATTCCTGCCCTCATGGAGCTTACATTCTAGAGGACATGTTAACTCTGGCAAATTACAATTTAAAAAAATTAACCAATACAGGAACATTTTTAACAGTAGAGAAATCTGGTAAAAGTGAATTAACTTTAAGGTGTTCTACTCTACATAGACTCAGTTCCTACCTTTTCAATGTGGTATGCTGAACTGTCACATTCCAGGGGCCAATATAGAACTTCTTCAAAGTTAGTATCTACTTAAACTGGCCACTTGCTCAAACAGAATTACAACTGTGATAGGGATTTAAGCAGACACAATAACAAAAATTAGGCATTATATGCTTAGAATGTAAAACATATGTGTGTTTCATACAGATCCTTGCTTGGCTTCTTTTCTCTGGGGAAATATCATTTGGAGGAATTGAGTCTGAGTCTCTTCATCCCTTTAATAAGTTACTTAATCCCTTGCCTATGACACAGGTAAAGTCCATCAACATAATATACAGAGCCAGCTGCAATGTACATAATGAGTAATGTGTTGCTGTCAACAACTGCATGACATTATTCTAAGATGGAATTTTCAAGCAGAAGAATAGAAACAGACAATGACTCATGTGGTGAACAGTTATACAGACAACTGTGCCCAAGAAAGCTGCCACCTACATACCATAATGACATCAGGTGAAAAATGCACAAAGTCATTTTCTGATTTATTGGAAAGCAATAGATTTGTTAAAAACTATACCAGGACCTCAGGCTGCAACTACCCATTTACACATCCTAAGCAATGAGCAACCAAGAGTACATATCAAATATTCACTCTTAGACTCAACATCATCAACTCCAGAGATGACATATCTACTGCTGGCATTTCACTAGACTTTTCTAAGATAATTTAATGTACTTGTGAAGGTACACTTCCATGGAGATCTTGTCGGCACAATACTCAGACCTTTCTTCCTACTCAACAATTAGAAACATTTCATGTCTGCAATACTTAAAATTCCTTTTGAGTAGCAGCTGGACTTCCAGTACTGTAGGCTACTCACACAGCAAGGAGTCTAAAGCATATTCACAATCTCAATACCATACAGTAAATCAACCACAGAGCTAGGATTTAAACCTTAGTGGCCCCTACCTACCTGACAAAGAGCTTATCCCTCACCACTTCCTTACACAATCAAAGTATACTAAAGGATCCCTTCACCCCCACATCCACACACACAGCATACAGCACACCTTGGGACCTTTGCACATTTTGCTTCCTCTGTCTAGAATGCAAAGTCCCCTAAACTCACCTGGTAAAGTCCATGATTATCATTCAAGACATAGCCTACTTACTTCTTCGAAGCCATGACTTCCTGAGGCAGACTTGTTTGCTTTCTTCCCTACTCTCATTTCTCTCTGTATACAGTGCTATAATGCTAATTACTACATTGCATCATTTGTCTGCACATCTGCTTCCCCACTAGACTGTAAAATCTTTGGGACCAAAGACTTTGTTCCTTAATCTATATATTCTGGTACAGTGTCTGACACAAAATAGGTGCTTAAGAAATATTTCCTAAATGAATATATATAGCGTGGGATTGCAGGCTTGCAAAGAACTCCCCTAAAAGATATGGCATTTTGTATTCCATCCCACTACCAGAGAATGATATTTAAAGGACAAGGAAAGTATCTCCCAGAGAACAGGTTTAACAACTTGATATTAAAAGACAATCTAATGGGGACTTCAATAAATTACTTTCAGTAAAATTGTGTCAACCTAACCATAACTCAGAGTTAAGGTGTTTTTGCTGTAAAAACTAAGAAAATAATTTCATCTTGGCTGGAGAAGGCTATTTAACAGCTAGAAATGGACACAAAATTCCTTCTGTTGTCTAGATCTGACAGAATTTTTTAACCTCTCAAAAGGTGGCTACTGAAGCAGCTAAAATAACTAAAAAATGATAAGAAAGTTAATGTTCTAAGGAATAATATTTAATAAGCAATGATTTAGCTATAAACAGAAAACAAATATAAAGCAAATCTAGAGATTAATTTACCAGAGTTAAGATTTAGAACTACTATCAGAAAATTTCTGCACTAAGATTTCCTGGTCTACCTTTCATTCAAGTTTGGAGAGTCAGGAAATATCCAGAAACCATCCTCAAGGGTACTGTAAAAAACATTTGCAAAAACTCCAAAACCTCCATATATAGGAAATGATTTTGGCTTAAAGACTAGGGAATTACTGGGTGAGTCATTCTAACTTTAGCTTCCAGTAACAAGAGTATTTAAGAGAATAAAGTCAGAAAGTGAAATGAATAAAATAAAAATAAAATAATTAACATCAGAAATGGTAATAATAAAAAAATGCTTACATTCGTGTAACACTTTATTTTATGAGGCACTTTTCAAACAAGGAAAATTAAACTGAGAAAGTTCAGTAGAGTGCTTAATTAAGGTCACAAAGCTAAAATAAGCAAAGTAAGGAGTTCAACTGGATGTTTCAACATCAAGTCTAAAGCCCCTTCCACTAATCTGCTTCTTTGCCACCTGAAAGGTGGGCTTTTATGTGCTATGAATGGGCCTTGGACACTTTCTAAGATGCCTTCAGTGAGAGCAAATGTTTGTAAATCACTTAAGCATAACTTTCAACTTTATCAAGATAACCAAGGAATAACCTTAAAAAATACCTTGAAAGAATGCAGAAGCTCCTCGATGTGCCTGGAGACAGAATCTTCACTTTCTACATGTTATTCTGTTGACTTAAAAATGCAAGGTGCCATGCATGAACTGTGGCTATTTGCCACAAAATGCTACTATTTGCATAAAAGCACAGCGAAGGAATATATTTCAGTGTGATTGTCTATGCACACATTATCTCCTAAAAGTCACATAAGAAATTACCAACTGTGGTCACTTCTAGGAAGGAAATGGTGGCTAAGGTATCAGGGACAGAACACAACTTTTCACTCTATCTCTTCTCTTTTGAACCTTTTGGATATTGAACCACATGAGAGTGCTACCTTTTTCAAAAAGTAAACTTAAATTTAAGAACATATAACGGGAATTGGAACAGAAGCAATGGTTACATGATTCAAGGTGAAACATTTCTGAGATAGGATGTAGTAGAAGAAGGGAAAAGTAAAAAAATACTATAAGGTTTCTGTCAGACTCCAGAGTTCCATGTTGTGTTTCACCGGCTGAAGTAAATATTCCTCAAGACCATCAAGTTTTTTCCATTTTAGTTATTTGCTCATTAAAAAGCTCTCAATTTTTTAAGAACCGATACTGAGAAAGTGGACATAAGAATTCAGGTCATCAGAAAGGTAAATTCTTTCATGGTAAATACAACAGTGTCTAGTTTAATTCCGTCTCTGAAGATGTTGATTAGTTATTCCAGGCACACTGATAAAATATGGAACTGCAGAGCCAAAGATTAAACCTTGGACCAGTATGCCCACACAAAGGGTCTATCCAAAAATGGGACCTGGCAGACAGTTACCATTGACATATCTGAAATTTTCTATATGTAGTCCTCTGCTCTATCACTGCTTAAGTCAGTCCAAAATCTACCTTAAAGGTTACCCTTTAGAACTTCAGGGTTTTGGGTGATAAGGAAACCACATCTTTAGGCCTAGACCAAGTCAAGCATTTTTTCAAAAGCCTATATCAAAGCCACTTCCTTTGACACACAGGAATCCTTCAATGTCTTAGAGGTACCGGAAACTGGTGAGTCTTGTGCTCAAGAGATTAAAAAACCCTAGGACCAACAAAATTTGTACTACATAAAGGGAACACACACATGTTCAAATTACATACCTAAATATAATATTCTTAAGCAAGTGTAAGATTTTAAAAAGAAGTCATTGTCAAAGGGTTATTTTGGAACATCAAAAAAACACCTGCTCATATATCTGCAGTCCAGGGCTACATCTTTTGATTTAATATTAATGGCTTAGCAGTCACTCACCAGGTCAATTTTATTAGCACTCAATTTTTTATTATGTCAATACAATTAGCACTCAATTTTCTAAGTAAGAAAGGACAAGAGACATGCAAACAAACCCAAATCCAAATCTCATTTTAGCCAATAGTTTTTAAATACTCCTTCTACTAAATGTATCTTTTATCAGAGCTAACAGGGAACAATCTACTTATACAAGTATCTCTTCCTTACATGAAAGGATAGTTGTCCACATCGTTACCACAACCAAAATTAGGAAAAAGAAGGAGGAAAATGAGTGAGGGGTTGAAAGAGTGCGAGGACAAACTGAGGCCTCAACAAATGTCTTACTGAACTGAATAGAAAGACAGCTGACAGATGTCAATTCATTTTTAATACAATGGCCAAGTCACTTAAGCCACCAAGTCAAAGGTAAAGCTAACGTGTGTAAAGAAATTGTTTCAGGAACCAGGATTCTACCATCAACAGCAGTTAATAAAGTTTACAAGCCAGCAGTTAACTAGTTCTCATTAAGAATTAACTAATGTTTCATTACCTAATCCCCAGCTTGATAAAGAGCAATGGAAAATTTAAAGGGAGAAGTGATGCATCAACCTCTCTTCCATATGCTGTATTTTAATGGAACGTGGGTAAGTGTAAGAGTGGTATTAGAAATGGGGGCCACGGGTGGTACTAATCGTCAAAATGGCATCTGTCTCCCCAAACGTTGCAACGCTCACTCCAGCGGGCTGCTTCATTGTGACTTAAGATCTGTCAACTGAGGATATAAGAGAATTTGATTAAAGCCAAAGAGATACATTCCTAAATTTTACACCAAATCTTCCAATAAATCTAGGACAAGATCTAACAAGAGTCAACTATAGGAAATTAACCTATTCAACATAAATTAATTCTAACGTACTTTTTAAAGTGACTTCTAGCTAATGCAAACATTCAGGAAAGAAGTCTGGAGACCTACTTCCCTAATGGCACATGTCATTTTATCTATTGATAGAAGATACTAAAATATACTACTAGGTGGCTAAATCAATGTATCATTCCCCTCTTATCCTTACATAATCTTATTTTCTAAACTAGAAGGTAATTAAGTGAAAGCATCAGTTGAGCAAGTACTTCCCTTCTCAGTATTGATGAATACAAATACATTTGAATCTTTGTTGTATACTATATGCCCAGTACACTATATGGCAAACAACAGTGGTAAATTCACTGCATTAGGAACAGAAGCAAATTAACAATAGCTTCCAAATATAGCTATCCCTTTCTCCCCAACCAGAGAGAAAAGAATTTTCCCAACTTCTCCAATCATATTCCAAAGAATTCATACAGAAAATAAGGACACAAAAGATATACAGAAGCTTGTATCTATAAATTCTGAATGCAAACATTTCACTAATAACCAAGCTTTCCTATTATACTGATTTTTAATTGGACCAAAACATGAATCTTTGAAGGCACAGAAAACAAAGATTAAATGGCTCTGCCAATTTACAATGATCATATTTCACCTTTAGAAGGGTAATCACCATGGAAGCAACAAATTCAGTGCATCCCTTGCTTCCTTCTCTCCAATGATTAAATGGATCCTGCACTACAGCCCCAGTCTCCTGGTTTCTGCCACCACACACACATTAGGCCTCCAACGCTCTCCACAGGCCAGGTCTAGGCTGTCTAGAAATCCGCACTGTGTCACCGCATACGGCAGTTTCCCACTGCACGTATCCAGGAAAAAGAAAGCCACCTAGGTACTCTGTCAGAGCGCGGCAAGGCGGTAAAATGACAGAAGGAGCTGCTAACCAAACAGCCAGCTGTAACAATCATCACCTTTAAAAATCATTTAAGCAGTTTTCCTCCTCCGTCATCTCACTTCCCTCCACCACCACCCCCTTCACCCTCCCTCTCCCTCTCCCTCTCCCTCCTCCCCTCTCCCCTCTCCCTCTCGCTTTCTCGCTCTCTCTCTCTCTCACACACACACACACACACACACACACACACACACACACACACACACACACACACACACACTGCAGTTCACCACCAGCTTTGCAAGTGGAAGGCTGTGAGCTCTGGCTGCCTCTACAATGACAGTCGGCCCAGAACTCATTCAGAGCCCCGAAATACGGACATTCTCACCTACACACACCACGCCACTTCTACCCCCGCCATCACCTCCCCTCCACCCCCAACACTCCACTCACTCGCCCTCGCAACCTCTCCCCACACCAATCCCGGCGCTGCAGAACACCTAGCAGGCTCAACAGCAAGAGTAGCACGCGTTGCCATGTAAGATGATTCGGGTGGCCTAGGCTCCAGAAACCCCCTCCTCACACACGCTACCTCCCAGACGCGGCCCCGAGCCTGGAGCCCTCGCCCGCGGGAGGGATGCGCTACCTTTAGACTGGCAGTCCGCACAAAACTTGTTATCCTCCTCCAGCAGCAGGTTGGCCAGGACCGCCTGGTACCGATCCACGTCCTTCACCGACTTGCCCGTCATGGCCAGGGTGCCGGCGGGGGCAGAGGGCGAAGCGCCCTCCTCGCCCCCAGAAGACCCTGCCTCAGTCCGGAGTGAGGACTCCTGGCCCCTGCCCAGGGACACCTCCTAAGCGCACCCTCTCCTCAGGCCCGGCCCGTCGCCTCTTCCTGCGGCAGTCGCGCCCGCCCCCGACTCCGCAGCCCCTCTGTGCGGCGCCCCCTGGCGGGTTTAGGCAAAGGCCCGAGTCCACAGGAGGCCGCCGGACCAGGGGCCCTTAGCCCAGGCAAAGGGGGCTCTCTCGGGGGCCCGGCGCAGAGATGACACCCCGGCAAGCCTGTCTGGCCGCCGAGCGTCCCGCGCCCGGGTTTCCCTGGCAGCTGCCTCCCGCGCAGCCACCACCTCGGCCGCCTACTTCCGGCAGCTCTTCCTCTCCACCTCGATACTCAGCCCAGCCCGCGCATGCGCCCCGCCCGCACCGCGGTGCATTGGCTCTTCCCGCGGCTCCGCCTCTCCGGAGCCTATCCCGGTAGAAAGAGGGGCGGGGTTTGGGGTGGGGCGGACGGGGGAGTGGACACGCCTCCTGCGTGTCCTTGGAAGAGAATGAATGGAACCTGGCAGAAAAGGAGTGGAGGGAGTGGAAGAAAGTGAAGCGAACCAACAATTAACATATGCTGAGCTTTCACTATGTGCCAGGCGCTGTGCTAAGCGCTTTGTAGGAATTATCCCAATATAATCCTCAAAATGTCTCTGAATTAAATATTTATCATGCTTACGTAACCTGAAGGTTTTTGTGGATACTCCAAAGTCCTCCTGTTTATTCTTTCCTTCAACACCCAAACAGAAGGGCCCAAACCCCTAATCCAGGATAAAGGGGACAGCACATCTTTCCCAAATTTTCAGAGGATTCTGGTCACCGCTCTCTAAATGCCTGCTCCAGGTGAATTCTGGGTCCCCCTGTTGATGAGCTTTCCTCTTGTGGTAACTGCCGTCTTTGGAGATTGTTTTGCCTATTCCCTGACATTTTCTTCTTTCAATCCTCAAATCTTCCCAAAACAGTGCAGACATTTACTGAAGGTTATTTGGAGGCATGGGGTGGAGAGGAGGGTGATTACAGTAAAATAGGCAATTACTGTTGGTTATCAAACATTGTCCAAAGCCACGATTACTACACAGAATTTCTCGATGGCTGTCTTTTTCTACAGGGATCCGCCTGCCATTTGGCAAATGTTTTCATTCATTCATTCATTCACTCAGCAAATTATTACTGAGAAACTTCTAAGTATCAGAAACTGTACTGGGGGGGCAGGGAACAATATGATCCGATTAGTGGTTTTAAAAGATCTCTCAGCCATAAAAAGAAAAATTCCTCCCTTTTGCAACAACATGGATGGATCTAGAGGGTATTATGCTCAGTGAAGTAAGCCAGGCAGAGAAAGACAAATACCAAATGATCTCATTTATTTGGGGAGTATAAAAACAAAGCAAAACAGAAGGAACGAAATAGTACTAGACTCACAGACACCAAGAAGGTACTACTGGTTATCGATGGGGACGGGTTGGGGGGAAAGGGGAAAGGGATAAAGGGGCACAATAATTCACAATCATAATATAAGTTGGTAATGGGGACAGTAGCACAGCATGGAGAATACAGTTAATGATTCTGTAACATCTTACTATGTTGATAGATAGTGACTGCACTAGAAAGGGTGAGGATTTAATAATATGGGTAACTGTTGAACCACTGTGTTGTATAATTGAAACCAATATAAGATTGTATATTAATGATACTTTAATAAAAAAAAGTTGACAAGGGATTACCATTCAACACTGCTGTCCAATAGGACTTTCTGTGATAATAGACATGTCCTTTATCCGTGCTCTCCAATATGGTAGCCACTACTCACATCAAACACTTCAAATGGGGCTAATGTAACTGAAAACTGAGTCTTCAATTTTTGTATTTTAATTAATTTAAATTTAAATGTCCAAATGTGGTTAGTGCCAACTTAATGGACAATACAGAATTAGAATATTCAAAGTCCAGCAAACCAGCAAGAAAAACATAAGATTGTCCAATAAAAAAATATAAATAGGTTGAAAGAATGGGTCACCCAAACAGCTAACAATTATATGAAAAGATGAAAAATCACAAATATTTGGAAAAACGCAAACTACAATTATAAAACAATATTGCTATAATTTAGAAAGTCATAGAATACCAAGTGTTGGTGAGGATGTGGGGAAAAGCAGCCCTCATTAGCTGCTGAAGGTTGGGGATAAACTCGTGCAGCCATTTTGGAAAACAATCTGGTAACATTAAGGATGTTTATATCAAATAACCAATCAATCCATCTTACTTTCCCTAGAACAACTCATACACAGGCCATCAACAAGGTGTGTTCTCAAAGATGTCCATCATAGTGTTATTTATGATGGTAGAGATTTAGAAGCTTTGAAAATTCATCATGGTGGAAATAGAGAATTAAAATGCAGTGGAGGTGACTACAGTCAGAAACAATGAGCCAGAACTATATACAGCAACATAGACAGAGCTTAAAGACCTAGTGTTTGGTGAAAAAGGCAATAAACTAATTGAAATGTATAGGATAATCCTATTAATGTGTATTTTCAACATCAACTCACACAGAAAAAAAATATATCACTCAAGCTGTCATGGGAAGAATGGATCAGAGAAGTTGCTAAGACCAGATGCTCAGTTATCCAGTGAAATCCTTTGTCTTTTTATTTTCCCCCAAGACCAGGCTTCCCTCAAAACTTTCATCTCATCAGAGCAAAACCAAAATTTTTTGTGACTTTATTAATCAAAACAACTTAATTCCATGACTAGGAGACTTGAGTTTCATATACACACATTTATTAAGGTAGTTTTCATAAACAGAATCTCAGTTCTTTCTCTAGAAGGAATTCTGCATTCTTCCTAAGCTAATTTTCTCAACCTACAACCAATTTGCAATAATCTTTCTTACATTAACTTGCTTTTCTTACTTTAACACCCATTTTATAAGTAAGCAAACTGATACTTAGATTAAAAAACTACCTCTAGTGAGTGGTTGAGCGGGGATTTTTAACTTACATCTCTGTGATTCCAGAGCCTTAGTATTGTCAGAATTTTTGTTTATGTTATCTTTTATAATCCTCAGAAAAACCCATCAAGATAGGTATTACCAGAACCATTTTTCAAGAAATGATGAACCAGAGGCTCAAGATTACCCAGTTAATGGTGGTAATTGTGCCTTAGCTCAAGTCCTCCTTATCTTCATTCCTTCACTATGCAAATAGCCCTTCAGCCTTAGTCTAACCATTGTTAAACTGATCTTTCACCCAACTCTTTGGAGAAAGCTTTCTACATGGCAAATCTGGTTGAATTCCACCCTCCTGCTTAGAAATCCTTTAATAGCTCTCCGTCATCTATGGCAGTGCTTCTCAAATTTTCCTATCTACTAAGAGATTGCATAGTCAGGTGATTAAGTACACAGACCAGAATGACTGGGTTTAAATCCTCAGTTTTACCATTTATTATTTATGTAACTCTGATCAGGTTAACCTCTCTGTGCCTTAATTATTTCTTCTATAAAATGGGATTGATGATGAGAAATAAGAACACATACAAAGGAAAACCCATCAGGCTATCATCAGATTTCTCAACAGAAACCTTACAGGCCATAAGAGGGTGGCATGATACATTCAATGCAATGAAGCAGAAGGGCCTTGAGCCAAGAATACTCTACACAGCAAGAATATCACTTAAATTTGAAGGAGGGATCAAACAATTTTCAGATAAGCAAAAGCTGAGAGAATTTGCCTCCCATAAACCACCTCTACTGAACATTTTAGATGGACTCCTATAGATGGAAGTATTCCTAAGACAAAATAGATGTCACCCAAGGGATAGACAAAAAGTATAGAATATGATTCATAACATACAAAGAATGGAAGAGGAAGAAAAAGGAGAAGAAAAAAAAGAATCTTTAGGTTGTGTTTCTAACAGCATATGAAGTGAGTTAAATTAGACTGTTAGATAGCAAAGGAATTACCCTTGAACCTTTGATAACCACGAATCTAAAGCCTGCAATGGCAATAAGTACATACCTATTGATAATCACCCTAAATGTAAATGGTCTGGATGCACCAATCAAAAGACATAGAGTCACTGAATGGATAAAAAAAAAAAAAGACCCATCTATATGCTGCCTACAAGACACTCACTTACTGAAAGTAAAGGGATGGAAAAAGATATTTCATGCAACTAATAGGGAGAAAAAAGCACGAGTTTCAGTACTTGTATCAGACAAAATAGACTTCAAAACAAAGAAAGTCACAAGAGACAAAGAAGGACATTACATAATAATAAAGGGGTCAGTCCAGCAAGAGGACATAACTATTATAAATATCTATGCACCCAACACAGGATCACCTACATATGTGAAACAAATACTAACAGAATTAAAGGGGGAAATAGAATGCAATGCATTCATTTTAGAAGACTTCAACACACCACTCACTCCAAAGGACAGATCAACCAGACAGAAAATAAATAAAAGAGACAGAGGCACTGACCAATGTATTAGAACAGATGGACCTAATGGACATCTACAGAACACTCCATCCAAAAGCAACAGGATACATGTTCTTCTCAAGTGCACAAGGAACATTTTCAAGAATAGATCATATACTAGGCCACAAAAGAGCCTCGGTAAATTCAAAAAGATTGAAATTGTACCAACCAGCTTCTCAGATCACAAGGGTATGAAACTAGAAATAAATTACCCAAAGAAAATGAAAAAGCCCACAAACACATGGAGGCTTAATAACATGGTTCCTAAATAATCAATGGATCAATGACCAAATAAAAACAGAGATCAAGCAATATATGGTGACAAATGACAACAATAATACAACACCACAAAGTCAGTGGGATGCAGTGAAGGCCGTGTTAAGAGGGAAATATATTGCAATACAGGCCTACCTCAGGAAAGAAGAACAATCCTAAATGAATAGTCTAAGCTCACAATTAATGAAACTAGAAAAGGAAGAACAATGAGACCCAAAGTCAGTAGAAGAAGGGACATAATAAAGATTAAAGCAGAAATAAATAAAATTGAGAAGAATAAAACAATAGAAAGAATCAATGAAAGCAGGAGCTGGTTCTTTGAGAAAATAAACAAAATAGATAAACCCCTAGCTAGACTTATCAAGGAAAAAAGGAAGTCTACACACATAAACAGAATCAGAAATGAGAAAGGAAAAATCACTATGGACAACACAGAAATACAAAGAATTATGAGAGAATACTATGAAAACTTACATGGTAACAAACTGGATAACCTAGAAGAAATGGACAACTTTCTAGAAAAATACAAACTTCCAAGGCTGACCCAGAAAGAAACAAAAAATCTGAATAGATCAATTACCAGCAATGAAATTGAACTGGTAATCAAAAAACTACCTAAGAACAAAACACCTGGACCAGATGGTTTCACTGCTGAATTTTATCAAACATTTAGTGAAGATCTAATACCCATCCTCCTTAAAGTTTTCAAAAAGTGGAAGAGGAGAAAATACTCCCAAACTCATTCTACAAGGCCAATATCACTTTAATACGAAAGCCAAGCAGACACCACAAAAAAAGAAAATTATAGACCAATATCCCTGATGAACATAGATGCAAAAATACTCAACAAAATATTAGCAAACCAAATTCAAAAATACATCAAAAAGGTCATCCATCATGATCAAGTGGGATTCATCCCAGGGATGTAAGGGTGGTACAACATTTGAACATCCATCAACATCATCCACTACATCAACAAAAAGGACAAAAAAACCACATAATCACCTCCACAGATGCTGAAAAAGCATTCGACAAAACTCAACATCGATCTGTGATAAAAACTCTCAACAAAATGGGTATAGAGGGCAAGTACCTCAACATAATAAAGGCAATATATGACAAACCCACAGCCAACATTATACTTAACAGCAAGAAGCTGAAAGCTTTTCCTTTAAGATCGGAAACAAGACAAGGATGCTCACTCTCCCCACTTTTAATCAACATAGTTCTAGAGGTCCTGGCCACGGCAATCAGACAACACGAAGAAATAAAAGGCATCCAGATTGGTAAGGAAGAACTCAAACTGTCCCTGTTTGCCTGTATAGGTATATACCACACAAAGAGAAGTACTTAACTATGCCTTAATAGAGTTAGCTTCCAGTTAGTCAAGGAGAATATTCCAGGCAGAGGGATTAGAATGCACAAAACTGCAGATGTGAGAAAGGAGAACTGAGTTGTCAGAGGAGAGTACATGTGGCAAGTGTTAGGAGAAACTGGAGAGAGAGCAGAGGGCCAGATCACAAAGGGTTTTGTGTTTGTGCTGAGGAGGTGGAACTCCACACTGTTCCTAATATCTTTAAAGCTTGAAGAGCATCTTAACCTGCTTAACCTGGGCTTTAGCACTTTGTCAACTCTGTAAAATTATGACAAATTTCATATGGGTTATGTGTACTTCTCTGAGGAGTGGGCCCTGCTTTTGCAAAGATATGTGTAACCCAAACATGTTTAAGAATCACTTCTTTGAGGAGTCAAGGAATTAGTTAATACATTTTTTATTCATCACCAATAAATTCAGACTCCAGTAAGGTGAACTGGAAAGGGACAGATCTGAAGCTGAAACTAGGGTTCTTCTTTCCTGTCCGGAGCCTCCTTCGGTACAATCTCTGTAATGGACAATCTCCAACAAGGTGCTCCTTCAGTATGTGAGAAACACTTGCCAGGTCAGAGTTTCTCCTTCCTCCAAGAACCTCTCAGTCCTGCTCTGTGTTGCACCCCCAAATGAAGAGAAAGGAAGGGATAGGACGTTTGTGAAGAGATCCCCCAGTTCTCCATCAAAGCTGGGGAGCTCCAGAATGGCACCCCTCGGGAAGGCACCAGAAAATGGACAGGAGTGGATTTTTCCAAGAGGAGTGGGACAAATGCAAGGGAGCTTCTTGTCTGCGACTTGTCCCTGTGATCACTGGTGAAGAGTAGGATCACTTGGATCTGCTCTCGCCCTTGCGTCTTTAGAAGTCTCAGCTCCAGACACTTGCAATCATTATTTATAATGAGTGAACAGGCATAGTGGGGTAGAATATTATCACTGGTGCTCCTTAACTCAGAGAAATTACTTCACAAAAATCACAAAGAACAAGGGACTTGTTTCAAGGTTTGTTTTAGAAGAAGATATGGAAATGTTCCCACGGCTACACCTGTTCACCACTGGTGTTGCTTTAGTTCTTTCCAATTAATTCCTGAGTTTAAGAAGCCTATTAGCTTCTTAGCCCTTCAGCAACTACATACCTGAAATATTTACCCAGGTAGACTCCACAGGCCTCCAAGTAGCTTTATTAGCACCCTAAATAAGGTGGGAACTTCCCTTGATCTAGCTAGTTAGGGCTCTACTCACCCAAATATATTACTCAGCTGGTGCCTGAAGAGGAAATGAAGCAGATTTGCAAACTGCCACGCAAATTCAGTTTTGCAGCAACAACACAGTCTTCCTCTTGGTTTTGTCTCCTACCAGGAAACAGAAGTGTCACCCATTCTTGCCAGCCCACTTTCCTTTGTTCTTGAAGTCCTCCCTGGTTCCTGAACACCTTCTGGTCATGCTCTTACGGTGTCATGGGGTAGGGAACCTCAGGTCTGCGCACTTTCCTGATCTCCAGCACAGTGTGGCAGGTCTGCTCTGATTCCTACCCATCTGGTGCTGGTGTACCCTGAGGCACCCTGTTTGGGTACCCTGCCAATCCCTGCTGAAGGTCATGGCTAGGGAAACCAGCAACTTCTCTCATGGCTCCCCTGGCCTGGTCTCTGGTACTGATGATGTATAGCTTTTGGCTTCATCGTGTGGCCTGTTCAGTAGTTCAGAGCACCCCGCTGGGCAGCCACTCCACAGCTTCTTAAGACTGGGGTCCCATGGCCACATACCTCCTCCTCCTCACCGGTGGGTGATTCACCCCCACAGCCTCTGAGGGGGCTGGAGAGTACTGTCCACCCATCAACCTTGACTTTGTGGAGAGACTGGAGACAATCTTGTTTGCTATCTGACTCACCGGCCCTTTGCCATTTCCAGCAATGCCTCTGAGACACCATAGACAAGGTGCTCCTGTAAGTGACCTTAAAAAGGATGGAAAACTGGGGTTTGGATTGCAGAGAAAATACCACCATACAAGCTGTTGTGAGGATTAGAAATGATAAAGAGCTCTCTGCTCACTCTCCGTGTGACCTCAGACAAGATACTTTACCTCTTATGTGCCCCAATATCTGCATCTTAAACATGGGGTTTAAAAGGTGATTATGAATATTTGAAATAATATAGGATAACTATCTGAGAAGTATCTGGGATACTGCAGGTGTTTAACAAGTGGTATCCTTATCATTTGCTACAAACAGCAGGCCTATTTTTGACCCCCATTTTATCACTGATGTCACAAACTTTATGTATTAAATAACATACCAACATCATGAACAACAAAAGGCAAAAATAGTAATCTCAGAAAAATTCACAGATGTGCCATCATGGGAGAATGTATTAAATTAAACATCCCAATAGAAAAATAGGGTAGATGATAGGAGCAGGCACTTTGACTAACGAGCAACAAAAATGATCAATAAGCATACGAGAAAAGTCTGCACTCACTAGAAATAAATACAAATTAATAGAATGATAAAACTTGTTTCACCTAGCATGTTGGCAAAGATTTTTAAATTATGATACCCTCATTTAGGCTGGGATGTAGAAAACCAGTAATCTTATATGGGGGGAAGGTTATGTGACTTGTTATCTCAGTTCTAGAGAACAATTCAGAAATGTATATTAAATGTCTTAGAATATTAGATATTCTGTCAGGATTATACCATTTTCAGGAACTCACCCTAAAGCAATACTTATAGTTAAATGCAAGGGTATTCTTTATAGCACTATTTATGACCCTGAAAAATTGAAAACACACCAAAATCAGTTTTTAAACAGTGATTATCTAGAGTCAATCACCACAGAATTTTCAAAGTATAAAAACAATACAAGAATTCACTTGCACAAAAAATTTTAATCTATATGTTAAAAAATCATAAATTATATTTAAAACAAGCAACAAGATGGAAAAATAGGTATCATAAAACTGACAAAATGTTAATAAACTTACACTACAAATATAGTGTACACTACAAATCAATAAAAGTGCTTTTCCATAGAAAAATGAGCAAAGACTTATCTGAAGACAATTCACAGAAAAAGTATAAAAAGTTAATAAACATAAGAAAAATATTTAGCCTTATTAAAAGAAATGCATATTTAAATGAGATTTTAACATATTTATCAAGTCAGCAAAAGAAGTTTAATTACAATACCTAGTGTTGTTGAGGAAAGAGGGAACTGCATTTTCATTTACAGTTGTCAGAACTTAAGTTGGTTAAAAATGTTTTTTCTGGAAAACCACAAGCAGTATATCAAATACTTAACAAAAAATCAGAACTTGAGCCCCGGTTCTAGCACTGTACAAAGGAAACAATCCAATAAATCCACAAAGAACTATGTGCCATAGCTTTCTTCACAGCATTATCCATATTTTTGCAAACACAGAGATTAAGTAATGTATTTCTATGTGGGTGGAGGGTGAGGGCAGAGAGACCAATTAAATTGTCCTCATCATCGAGCCCCTCAGTGCATACTTTGGTGGACACCACAAATGCCAACAGATATAAAAATGATTTGAAAAGTATGGCATGCAACAGAAATACCAAATCTGAAGACTGTTTTTCTAATGTAACTCTGACATCAGACTTTTCCCTCCCTTTCCCCTCCAGCCAGATGCAATTTTGGTTCTTCTAAGGGCAGGATTCTCCTCCACTCTGGACCTACATTTGCTGTTCCCCCTGTCCAGAAGACCACACCTCACTCTACACCCCTCATCCCCACTTCATCCCTCCTCCTCACTTGGCTAGCTTCTATGCAGATCCAGACCCCAATCATAAGCAGAAACCCTGGGAACATAAAGATGGATTATATTTCAAAAATTAAATGCCTGTCAAAAATACTATGTATAACCATTGGGTGGGGATAGAGGGTGTGAGATATTCAAGGGTTTACTCAAGTTAGTGCTGATGGAGATGCAAGGAAATTCTAAAGGGAATATGTGAGTCTAGTTAATAGCAGAACTTTTGTTTTGCAAGTTTGGGGACAGAGCTGAACTGCTTCTGGAATAATGAAAGAGAATATTTCCCCCAACAGGCCTCCCTCTCCAACCTTCTCTTCTATATAATTCATCCTCTCTGCTAAATCAATTTTGAATAAATATTTAAAGATTATTGGCTTAAGAGGGTATCAAATTAATATCTTGCTTAAAACACTCAAGGGAACATCTAGTATGTTTCTGCTCATCTACAGTTTGCAGCCTAAACATCACTTTCATTGTTATAGTCTTGGTACAGAGTACTCAAAAGCAACAAAAAAAATGTATAGAATGAATAAATAATGGAATGGAATAGAATGGTGATACGACTGTTCTTTCAGAGAGATTTACTACGAAACTCAGAACCTAAAAGAGAAGTCCGTGGAATAAGCCCATGTTTATAACCTGGGACTTTCTGTTCTCACCAGCTACTTCCTGCCTAGGTTGGCCAACATGACTTGGTGGAAATAGCACAGAACTGGGATGCCAGAAAGCGGATTTCTAAATCTAGCTCTGCCACTGGTAGTGCAGATGTGAGCAATTCTCTGGAACACTAGAAGTGTTGAAGGCATTAGGTCTGTAAAACACTTGGTATGATTCTGATTAAAACATTTATATTCATAAACACAGAGTGACAGTATCATCTAGATCAAAAATATGTGATCAAAATGTCTTGCATGGCTTCACTAAAAAGGAAAGGGCAAGACATGCCTTGGCTGTTGCATGTTTTACCTATCACAGTAGCAAACACAAAAGAGATAAGGTTTAATGTTGGTGACAGTTTAGAAAAATGGCTAGGCTTGTGAACTGTAGAAGAAGTATAAATTGGTTATGAGCTTTTTGAAAAGTGGTTTGAAACACTTTTGGAGTGGTATTTAAATGCACATGCTGACACCATCAACAGAATAAAAAGTCATCCTACAGTATGGGAGAATATATTTGTAAATGACATATCTGACAAGGGACTAGCATCCAAAATATATAAAGAACTTACACACCTCAACACCCAAAAAACAAATAACCCAATTAAAAAATGGCAGAGGATATGAAGAGACAGTTCTCCAAAGAAGAAATTCAGATGGCCAACAGACACATGAAAAGATGCTCCACATCACTAATCATCAGGGAAATGCATATTAAAACCACAATGAGATATCACCTCACACCAGTAAGGATGGCCAGCATCCAAAAGACTAGAACAATGAATGCCGGCGAGGATGCAGAGAAAGGGGAACCCTCCTAAACTGCTGGTGGGAACGTAAGCTCGTTCAACCATTGTGGAAAGCAATATGGAGGTTCCTCAAAAAACTAAAAATAGAGATATTATGCTCAGTGAAATAAGCCAGGCAGAGAAAGACAAGTAAATGATTTCACTCACCTGTGGTGTAGAAGAACAAAGAAAAAACTAAAGGAACAAAACAGCAGCAGACTCACAGAACCCAAGAATGGACTAACAGTTACCAAAGGGAAAGGGACTGGGGAAGATGGGTGGGAAGGGAGGGATAAGGGGGGAAAAGGGCTATTACAATTAGCACACATAATGTAGCGGGGGTGGGCGTGGGGTAGGGGGATACGGGAAGGCAGTATAACACAGAGAAGACAAGTAGTGATTCTATAGCATCTTACTACGCTGATGGACAGTGACTGCAATGGGGTATGTGGTGAGGACTTGATAATAGGGGGAGTCTAGTAACCATAATGTTGCTGTGTAATTGTATATTAATAATAGCAAAATAATAAATAAAAATAAAAAACTAAAAACAAATACCATTTGACCCTGGAATCCCACTCCTTGGAATTTACCCAAAGAATACAACTTCTCAGATTCAAAAAGACATATGCACCCCTATGTTTACTGCAGCACTTTTTACAATAGCCAAGATATGGAAGCAACCTAAGTGTCCATCAGCAAATGAATGGATAAAGAAGAAGTGGTACATATACACAATGGAATACTATTCAGCCATAAGAAAGAAACAAATCCTACCATTTGCAACAACATGAATGGAGCTGGAGGATATTATGCTCAGTGAAATAAGCCAGGTGGAGAAAGACAAGTACCAAATGATTTCCCTTATTTGTGGAGTATAACAACGAAGCAAAATTGAAGGAACAAAATAGCAGCAGACTCAGAGACTCCAAGAAGGAACTAGTGTTACCAAAGGGGAGGGGTGTGGGAGGGCAGGTGGGGAGGGTGGGAGAAGGGGATTGAGGGCTATTATGTTTAGTACACATGGTGTGGGGGATCACGGGGAAAACAGTGTAGCACAGAGAAGGCAAATAGTGAATCTGTGGCATCTTACTACACTGATGGACAGTGAGTGCATTGGGGCATGGGTGGGGACTTGATAATATGGGTAAATGTAGTAACCACGTTGTTTTTTCATGTGAAACCTTCATAAGAGTGTATATCAATAATACCTTAATTTTAAAAAATTAAATAAATAAATGCACATGCTATTGAACCAAGAAACTCCTGCTCTGGGGCTCGAACCTATAGAAATCATGGCAGAAGCACCTGAAGACGTATATTCAATGGCGTTTACCGTAGCACTGTTTGTGTGATCCTAACGCATCCTGAGACTCCGAGCAGCCCAGTCGCTACCTGGAGTCACGTTCAACGATGCTCAGCGATCAACATTAAGTGCCAGTAGAGAGGGATTGCAGTCTTATACCTCTCACAAGCCATAGCTTTTTCATACATGTGACAGCACTTCTTCCTCTCCCGCCTCCCACCAGTCCTTTCTCAGGCCAAACCTCCAAACTAGTGGTTCTAACTTCCTGTTCCCTCCTCTTTTCCTTCTGCCTTATTTCACTACCTGTTCCTGATTATGAATCACAAATCCTGGGAAACTTTGCATAGAAGGCAAGAAGGCAGGGCAAGGGAAAAAGCTAAGTAAAAATAAACTTGCATTTGGTTGGGGAGTGATTGGTGCAAAGGTTCGGATCAGAGAACAGACATTGGTAACTGGAAAAAAATGGAAGCAATGTTTATATTTTTCATTAGTGGTTTGTGGTTTTAATATTGTGCTGTTTTACATGACAGATGCAGGTATTAATAAAGAAGGAGGGAAATATTTATGTACTGACTAGGAAAGAAATCTGTGATATGCTAATACCTTAAAGAAAAGTAAATTGTGCATGTGTGTGTGTGTGTGTGTGTGTGTGTGTGTGTGTGTGTGTAGACAAAACACTTAAAAAAGAGAAAGAACATTCTTAAGAGGTGGGGAGCCTGGATGTTACTATTTTATTTTTTACAAACAATAATAAAAAATAAAGGCAAGTGATTGTTAACCTTTAGAGTTGAAGAGTCTCTTTTCCATTAATGGAAAGGAAATTCCTCCTTGACTAATCTGAAGTGTGACAGTTGTGGCTTAAGTGTTTCCTTCTGAGCTGGGAATCAGCTGAAATCAACACAGTCATTAGTGAGGCAGAGGTCTGCCTGCTCAACACACTCACTCATTTCTGCTCCTTCAGCCGTTTTCTGCTCTCATTTCTGCCAGGCACAGCTCAGCCTCACTCCCACCAGCATGGTGATTGCCTTGAACACTTCCACAGATCCTGCAGCAAATCCTGCAATGAGATCACAGAACAGAATGCGTCAGCTGGAAGGAATTGTGTCTACTGCTTCTCAAAGCAAACACTCAGGGAAAGCTTGTCTCATAGTGGACCCTTGCTGGGCACTGAGGACACACAACGAGGCAGGCACAGTCCCTGTCTTCACGTAGTTTACAGTCTAGTAGAGGAGACTTAAAAGTCCAAAGCTACCGATACACCCTGTCTTGGGGAAAAGGCTGGAACCTGTCGGAGGGGGACACATAACCCAGGGAAGGCTTCCAGGAGAACATGATGCCTCAACTGGATCAAAGAACAAGTAAGAGTGAACTAGGTGAACAATGATCTTGCTGGCAGCAGGGAAATTGAGGTATGGTGCAATGCAGGGTGCTTAAGGCAGGAGGGGAGGAGAGAGGTGAGAGAATGTCCAACAGGTATGAACAGCCAGATCACAAAAGTTCCTTTATTACAGCTATGATAGGAATTTGGCTGGTACCCTGAAGTCCACGGTGTTGACGGCAATCCACACAGCCAGTGCATCAAGGAAGAGTTTCAGGGTCTCACTCAGGGCCATGACCCAGGATGTCAGTTAGTCAGAGAGCTCTAATCAGACTGCTCCATCCTCTGTATGGAGACAGTTCATATGCAGTTTCCAGCAGAGAAAAAGTTACATTATTTAGTACATCAAGCAGTGTGTCGAGAATACGTTTGGTTTCCTATCCTAGAAAGTACAGACTGTGCACATTCTGGTGCCATGTGAGAGCTGGCAGGGGTTAGGATTGATCATTCTGTCCCTAAGGAATTCTCCCACAGCCAGGAGCACCTTACTCCCATTCATCTTTGCTTTCTGTGGTCTTCAAGCCCTTTTTCCCCCTGGTCCCCGGTGAGGGGACTGTGGATCCTGCTGACACAGGCAACAGTGGCTGCAGGGCCTCTTCACAGCACACAAGAGCTGTCCTGGCTGGCTCAGGGCCTCTGCAGCTTGCAAAGCTCTCCTTTCTTAGGGGACCACTGCGGGGACCATAATATTTCATTTTTATTTCACAGTGGAGGGCCATTTAAGAGTTTCAAGCAGGAGGCTAACATGACCTAGACCACACTGGCTAAAACGGCTAAAATTTGGAGGGGTGAGGTAGGTGGAATAATGGCCCCCCCCAACAAGTCCACATCCTAATCTCTGGAACCTGTGAATACATGAAATTACACGGCAAAAGGAATTTTGCTGGTGTGATTAAATTAAGGCTCCTGAGATGAAGAGAGTATCCCGGATTAACCAGCAAGACTCAATGAAATCACAAGCATCCATAAATATGGAAGAAGGAGGCAGATGCGATTTTGCTCTGGAAGGATGGTCAGAAAGATGCTTCGTCGCTGGCTTTGAAGATGGGGAAAGGGGACCCCAAGCCAAGGAGCATGGGAAGCTTAGAAGGTAGAAAGAGAAAGGAAATAGACTCTTCCCTAGAGTCTCCAGCAAAGGAGGCAGCCCTGCCCACGTGTTGATCTTATCCCAGTGTTGGACTTCTGACCTGCAGACTCTTAGATGACAAATTTGTCTTGTTTTAAGCCACTAAGTCTGTGGTCATTTGTTCCAGCAGTAATAGAAAATGAATGCAAATTTTGGTAGTGCTGTAACAAATACCTACACATGTGGAAGTGGCTTTGGAAGTGAACAGTAAGAAGAGGCAGGACAAGCTGAGAGGCATGATAGAAAAGCCTATAGTGCCTTGAACAGACCTCTGGCAGCAATATGGATGTTAATGACTCTGCTAGTGAGACTCAGAGAGGAGTGAGGCCCATGGGAGAGAAAACATAAATCAGAATACTGAAGTCATTGTGAATGGACCTGGGAGAAATACTGATGTCAAAGATGCTGCCAGTGAGAGCTAAGAAGGAAATGAGGGACATGTTATTGGACACTGAATGGCAGGGGGTATTTGTTGCATGATGGCAAAAGGCTTAGAGTTGTGGGTTCTGAAGTTAAGTGGAAAGCAGAACTTCTCAACAGTGAACTTTGCTAATCAGCCATGATTTCCAAGGAAAGCATTGAAGGGTGTGGCCTAGTTTCTTCTTGCTGCTTATAGTAAATGAAATGGGAAGTGGATACACTGTGAGGAAAACCACCAAACAAAAATGAACCAGGATTTGATGGTTTCAGCCTGTCTAGATTGCAAATATTAAAATGAAGAGCTTCATTGCCAGAAAGGTGTGCTTTAGAGAAAAAGCTGAGAATGTGGCTGGACAACCTTTGTCTGACATCTCTGAAAGATCAAAAGGTACAAGTATTCAGTCATATAAAAGGCTTTTGAAAGAAATTTAGTGTGTGACTCATAGATCATATCAGCTATCTCAACAGAAGCCAAAACCGGGAATGGAATTATTTAGGGAACATGTGTGAAGGGGCCTCTTGCCTAAGTCGGTGAATCTCTGAGACATACATGAGAGATCCACAAAGTTCTTGAGAATTTTACACCAGGAAAAATAGTAGAACTTGTACTGAGAGGGACAGAGAGAATATGAAATGAAAGAAGGTCCCACAGAACTTCCAAAATTCTACAGGCAAGAAATAGGCTGATAAAACTACCCAGCTGAAAACAGGTGCTGTCTCTCCTGAAAAAGGAAAATTGAGTCAGAGGAAAGAACTAGGGGCCCACAGAGCTGAGCCTTGAGCTACAGAGTATTATTCCTAGGCCTTGAAACTTAATGGAGATTGCCTGACAATTTTTAAATTACTTGTGACTGATAAATTCTTTATTTCTTCTATTTTCTCTTTTTGCACACAAACGTCTGTAACTGTTATTCTATGCCAGTCCTGCCATTCTATTTGGGAGCAGAGAACTTGTTTTCTAGTTCCAATGTCCACAGATGGAGAGGGACTTCATCCCAGGATAAATTATACTGATTTTCATCTAATACCTAATATAGAAGAGTTTGATGATGAGATATGAGAATTTGAGCTGATGAGGTTTAGATGAGATTTTGGACTTTGAGTTGATCCTTTAATTGGATGAGACTTAGGGGGTGTCTTTTGGGGAACTTTATGCCATGAGGTACATCTGTTTTGCATATAGTACAGAAAACATGAATATTTGGTGGGCAGAGTGAGGACTGTACAGGCAGAATAATAGCTCCCCAAAGATGTCCATGTCCTAGTCCCCAGAACCTGTGAGTCTGTTACATTACTTGGCAAGAGGGTCTTTGCAGTATAATTCAGTTAAAGATCTTGCAATGCAGAGATTATCCTGGATTATCCCAGTGGGTCCAATACAATCATAAGAATCCTTAAACGTGGAAGAGGAAAACAGAAGTGAGAAGCAGAGGGTGGTTTGACCATGGAAGAATGGCCAGAGAGAAGCAACTTCTCTAGCTTTTAAGATGGAGGAAATGGGTCATGAATCAAGGAATGTGGGAGGCCTCTAGAAGATGGAAAGGGTTGGGAAATGGACTCTCCTCTAGAACCTCTAGAAGGGAACACAAGAAGCAAATAAGGAGCAAAACAGAGGCAAAGAGTCTAATTCAGAGGTGGA
This sequence comes from Smutsia gigantea, assembly GCA_032199065.1. Lineage (NCBI taxonomy): Eukaryota > Metazoa > Chordata > Mammalia > Pholidota > Manidae > Smutsia > Smutsia gigantea. Next base: position 443,222 of record JAVSCE010016299.1, read on the forward strand.
ATATAATCCAAGCAAAAAAGGATGGTGCCCAGAGTGAGGAGTTGCAGCCAAGATGGAGAGAAGTGGATGGGTTAGATAAACATACATGAAATGTGACTGGAACATGCTGATAATACCGCTGGGGGAGGAGAGAGGGAAGAGTCAGCTGACACCCATAATTTTGGCTTAAAAGCAGTAGGAGGGAGGAGGGAGGAATCATTGGCTGTGTAGGCCACATAGGAAGAGAGCAAGTGGGCGGGGGTGGGGAGCAAGCAGATAATTTCATTTTGGACATAGCAAGTTTGCTGGTGTCTATGGAACATCCAAGAGACATTTGGATAAGCAGGTCTGAGGCTCTGAGGAAACAGAGAGGTGATAAAGTCAGTGGATGGGGTCAAATGGCCTAGGAAGAACATGGGGAGTAAGAGGAGAAGGACAGGACAGGATCCTCCCTGTAGTAGTAAGGGTGTGCAGAGAAAAGAAACCCACCAAGGAGCCTGAGAAGGACCAGCTAGAGAGGTGTGAGGAAAACCAAGAGAACATAGCTCAGGGAAGCCAATACCATTGTTTGTCAATGTTGAATCAGAACAGGGAAAGAATCAGATGGAACAAATAGGGAGTCAAATGGAACAAGGGGCACGATTGGACGGCTCAGAGGAGTTGGGAGGAGCTCTGGTCTAGCTTGAGAAGGAAGTACAGTAGTCGGCATTTTATGCCCAAGCATGGCAGGGCAGCCAGAGTCCAGATGGGCACGGTGCTCAGCCTAGAATGGGCAACTGGTTCCAGGAAGGGGTTCTAGCTCCTCTCTGTGCTGTGGTTAGGAGACTCATGCTCCCCCACTCCCACTCCCCATCCACAGAACTGACCCTCATCCCAGGAGGGGAGAAGAATCAAGTCACCTACGCTGTGTCCTGAACGTTCACCCTGTTCCCTGTCTTTGCTTGTAAAGTTCCTTCTACATAAAGTAAATCTCCAAAGCTTGCTTGGCACTGTGCTAAGCACTTCATGGACATCAAGAGGCATTGGTGTTCTCCCCATTTTACAAATGAGGAAACTCAAAGATGTAAAGTGACTTGCCTGAGGTCACACAATTTGTATGTGGTAGAATCAGAACTCACGTCTAGCTGAATATAGATTCTAAGCTCCAATTCCCCCCAGAAGCCATGATATCTCCTTTGTTTGAGTTTCCAATGTTTTATCTTCTCTCCGCATTTCATCTCCCTCCGAATTTTTCTCCCTAAAAAAAAAAAAAAAGGTTTTTATTCAATTTGTCAGCATGGCGTTTATGGCAGAAGACCACTAGGTGGAGCCAGAGAACCAAACAGCCTGATTTACTGGTGACCAGGTGGGGCTCTCTGAGTAGAGGGGGTGGGGAAGAGGGCCTGGCCTTTTCTTCTTACTCACCCCTCCTTCCTATCAGAGTTGGGAGAAGGATCAGGACATTGAAAGGTTAGAGACTAGAGGTCTAAGGGTTGTAAACTGGAGTGGCCCAGGACTCAAGTCAATCAGAATTCTAAGATTCTAAGAATTCTAAGAAGGGCTAGGACCAGCAAAATAAAAGCTCATGGCAGAGACTGATTTCAGCCCCACTCCCGCCTCTGTCATCCGTTTTTGTGCAGAATCCAAACTGCCCAACTACATGCTGTGACTTTAGTAGAAAAAGGAGAAAATGCACATTACTGGTATCTACCATGAGCCAGAAACAGCAGAAATACATGTGGGTGTTGGGAAAATCACTTCATTCCTCTAAGCCTCAGTCTTGCTTTACATAAAATGGGGTAATCATGGGACCTGCTCCACTGAGTGGTTGTGAGGACTTTATAACAAAATGCACAGAGCACATTGGAACAATGTCTTTCATACATGAAGTGCTCAGTAAGTATTATTATAAATATATAATAATCATAGTACTATAAATATATAAATGATAAATGGTATTACTAATAAACAGTAATTTGTAGGTACCCCTTTTATGATTATGTAACTTAATTATTTCCTCACACTACAGGCCCAACTAAGTGTTTTTTAAATGTTTTATTCCACTAAATTATGAAATATTAGTAGAATAAAACGTTTAAAAAATGAATTTCTGTCATGTTCTCTGTGCTAATCCAGCTTGTAGAGTGTGGAAAGACTTTCCAGAGGTGGAGTCTTCAAGGACCAGCTAAGATAATCATACCTTCTATAGTATACAGAACAGTGCCCGGGTACAGAGATAATGCTCATTAAATATTTTAGAAAGAAGAAAGAAAGGAACGAAATGAAGGAGGAAGAGAGAAAGGAAGTAAAGGAAGAAGAAAGGAATGAAAGAAAAGCTCAAGGAGGTTTTTTAGTTGAGCTAAGGATCTCTGCATTGAAAGACTGCAAATAGGATCCCTAGCAAAATGCTTATTAGAGAGTTGACATCATTATACTGGAGGTCCCTATAGTTCCCCAAATTTCCCTTATCCTTCAGTCAGCATGCTTCTTTCTGCCTGACCCCCACCCCCAAGTGTGAGCTCTGTGAAGGCAGAGTGTGTCTATTTTATTCAAAGTTATATTTGCCTAGTACAAAGCAGGTGTCTCTAAATAATTGTTAAATTGCTAAACTGGGCCGAGTTCCAGTTCTGGTAAGGGTGGAGTAAATTGTCAAAATGTTTAATAAGAAACAGAATTACAGGAAAGTGACCAAAAGCAGGCACAAACTAAAGAAGGATTCAGCGTTTAAAATAAGATCACACTGGATATGGTCCACACCTATATGGACTTTTGCCCTGGGTACTCCGCAGTCTTCACAGCTCAGGGAATCTAAAATTCAGGCAGAAATTCAGAATCCTATTGGTTTGGTGAGTCAGAGAACAGAGCTCAAGGCTGCCACTGTGGCTAAAAATTGAGGGGAAAACCACAGAAACAAAGAGCCACAAGGAGGGATGGCCAAAAATCTGTACATGAAACTCCCCTCAAATCCTTGGCTGCCCCCTGAAGTGCACACACACAAACAAGACCCCAGGTAACCCGCGGGGAAATCAGTCACTGGAGGGACAAAAGGGCTGAGAAAGATCTTAGCTGCTGCCCACTGCAAGGAAGGCGGTTTGGAGTTTCAATTCTGCCAAGTTAGGAATGCTTGTCCCAACACTGGGACATCTGTCAAGTGTTGAAAGGATAAAAAAAAACTTGCAAATTTAGAATTCAACATCCAGTGAAAACTCATTTCCAGAATGAAGGCAAAATGAAGAAATTCCAGATAGATTCAAGTTGAATTTGTCCCAGAGACCCAAATGCATGAAAGGAAGACAAAACTTTAGCTTGTACAGAAATTATGTTCAGCGTCATTTTAGATTTACAGGAAAAAAGGAAGAGCACTGGAAATGGTGAATATGTTGGTAAACATGAAAGGTATTATTTTTTACTTTCCAAATTCCTTAAAAGTCCATGGACTCTTGGGGAGTAATGTCAGCAAAATGGTGGAATAGGAAGCCCCAGACCTTGCTCCCCTACAGCAACACCAACTTAAAGTAACAACTAAGTTCAAAATGCCTTTATGAGAACTCCAGACACCAGTTAAGCAGTCACAGTAACCCAGGCAAGCACAAAGCCAAGAACAGCTGCAACAAAAAAGGAATAGAAGATAATACTAACTGTGTTATTAGAATGCAATTTAAAAAATACAAATGTTATAGGTTCTTATGAAAACATTTTTTGTTTATTTTTCTTGGAACAAAGACCCTTTAAAGCAAAATAATAACAATATATGTAGTTTATAACATATATAGAAATAAAACGTATGACAAAAACAGTGCAAAGAATGAGGTTGGCGATGAAATTATACTGTTGTGAAGTTCTTACATTATACATGAAATGATATAATACTACTTCTGGACAGACTGTGATAAGCTAAAGGTGCACATTGTAGTTCCTTCAGCAACCACTAAATAATAAGAATACACTAACAATAGAATATAATTAAAATGCCAGCAGAGGAGATAAAATAAAATACTAAAATATACTCAATTATACCAAAAGAAAATAGGAAAGAATAAACAAAGAAAAGAGGAGACAAATAAAAAAAACAAAAAGCAAGTTGATAGAATTAAACCCAGCTGTGTCACTAACTAAATATAGATGGTCCAAACACTCCAGTTAAAAGGGACATATTGGCAGGCTGGAAAACAAATCAAGACCCAACTATTTGCTGTTTACAAGAGGTGACCTTTAAATATAAAGACACATCAAGTTTAAAATAAAATGATGAAAGACAATATGCATGCAAACACTAAACATATGGAAACTGGAGTGACTACATTGCTATAACATGAAATGGACTTCAGGATGGTAAGCAAAAATCTAAGTAAATACTTCCCTTTTGAGCTTTCTAAATTATGTTTGGAGGTTGAAGCAAAATTTATCAACACTTTTTGATATGGTTCCAAATGTATGTGAAATACATATTTAAGATAATTGTATTATAAATGGAGGAGGGTAAAGGGACAGAAGGGGAGATAAGTTTTCTCTATTTCCCTCAAACTGATTAACTGTGATAAGTTATATATATATGTAATGTAATATTTATAGCAGACAGTAAAAGAGGTATGCAAAGAGATACACTCAAAAACCCTGCAAATAAATCAAAATGCCATCCTAAAAGCTGTTCAAGTAACCACAGAAAGGCAAGAAACAGAAAACAGAGGAATGAAAAAGAGAAGCAGAGAACAAAAAACAAATCAGCAGACTTAAGCCCCACATATCAGTAATTATTTTAACTGGAAACATAGAAATTGGCAGAGTGGATTGAAAAGCATGACACAGTTACATGCTGTCTATAAGAATGTGTCACTTCAAATATAACAATATAGGCAGGTTGAAAAGAAAAGGATGGAAAAGACACAGCATGAAAATATTAATCAAAAGAAAGCAGGAGTGGCTATAATAATATGAGATCAAGTAGACTTCAGAGCCACAGATTTATCAGGATCGAAAAAGACATTACATACTGATGAAAAGGTCAATCCACCAAGAAGACACAACAGTCCTGGATGTGTATGCGCCAAACAGCTGATAGTGTCTGAGGCATCTGCGTTGCCTTAGATATGAGGCAATATGTAAGACAAAATGTCTGAGGCAAAGGCTTATAGTATTTTCCAAAATAATACAAAGTTACAGTAGTCAAGATGTATGGCACTGGCAAAAGGATAGACACATAGATCAGCGGAATAGAATTAATAGTCTAGAAATAAACCCTCACATTTGTAGTCAATTGACTTTTGACACAAATGTTATGACCATCCAATGGTGGGAAGAATAGTCTTTTCAAGAAATTGTGCCACGGCAACTGGATATCCATAGACAAAAAGAATGAAGTTGGATCCCTTACCTCACACCATAAACAAAAGTAACTCAAAGCAGATCAAACACCTAAATGTAAGATTAAAATTACAAAACTCTTGGAAGAAAACACAGGCTTAGTTCTGTGTGATTTTGGTTCAGGCAATAATTTCTTAGCTATGACATCAAAACCACAGGAAGAAAAGAAAAACAGATGAACTAGATATCATCAAAGTTAAAAATTGAGGGCTTAAAGAACACCATTAAGAAAGTGGAAAAGACAACCCACAGACTGGAAGAAAAGTTTTGTAAATCATAAGTCTGAGAAGGTATTTATATCTGGACAGCTGGAAGGCTGGGCTGCTGGGCTGGACCCCTCTCCCTCTCCATGTACTCTCAAAGCCTCTCCTTGTGGTTTTCCCAGCAAGATGGTCTGACTTCTCACATGGCAGCTCAGGGATCCCAGGGTTGTTTGATTTCAGAGGTGAAGCACTTCTGGATGAGACCAAAGTCCCTGGTGTAGCTGAGAATATGGCTGAAGTGGAGTTGAAGAGACAGTCACTAGAAACAAGGTGGTTAAGAATCCAGGCTGTTGGTCATTCAAGAAGATGTTGACATGCCCCCAGATGATGATAGGACTCTGAGAGGAGGAGATGATGTGACCCAGGTGCCTACTCTGTTAGTGAGTGAAAGAAAGTGGCCCAGAGAAAGGAGGAGGGGTGCTAGAACCAGTTGGCATGTACCTAAGGGAGGGGGGTTTATACAAGCCTGTATCTAGAAAGATACTTAAACAATGTGAACACTGGCCACATCTTCTGATCTGAGGGATGTGGGGCCACCACTTGAGATGGCTGCAGGGAAGCAGTGTACTCAGGGAGGATCATGGGGAGGTTTAGAATTGGAGGTGAAGGATGTGCTCTGAGAAACTGATAACAATCAGAAAGTTTGCTGATCATTGAACCAAAGTTCCAGAAGACACCGTGGAAAGGTTGGGATGGAAGATTGGCTAAGAAATTGGGTGCTAGGTCAGGGGAGGGGAAAAACAGAGCAGCAAAGAGGTGAAATATTTTGGAAAACAACAAAAGGAAACCAAGTGAGTTAGGTCAAGTGTAAGAGAATTTAGACCATCTCTCCAAACTAAGCCCTGAGAACCTTCCCCTGAGAGCAGGAAGGAGTTAGAAAGCATCCTGAGGAAGTCTCAGCCCCCAGATCCAGTGAGGGGTTGATTTAGTGATATGTCACTTGCTCACTCAAAAATCTGTGGACATCTGCAGCTTGGGAGCATAGACGATGAATCAAACTCATTCTCTGTCCAAACATAAACTATATTTATGATTAAAACAAAATTTTATTGAGAGGAAGAAAAGAAATCCTGAGTCAATTTGGATGAAAAGAAAATAGAAGGGACATTTCTCTTCCTACTTTTTTGCTCCAAGGATGTGTCCAGCTGCATGTGTTTTTGGGGAGAGATGAGGCTGATAGGGTGTGGTGACAATACTTCCTTCTGGTCCAGGACCTGCTTTCCTGGGCTCCCATTTTCAGGTTTGTTTTTGCAGAGGAAATTACTATGGTAGATGGAAAGATAAGAGCAGACATCTGGGTTTCTTCCTTTCTTTTTTTTTTTTTGCGTCTTTTAGATGATCTTAAATTTTTCTTCTTTAATGATATGGTGAATGACATTAATAGATTTTCTAATTTTAAACCATCCTAACTTTCCTGGTATAAAACCAACTTGATCATGAGGTATCTTTTAATAGATTGCTCTATTCAATCTGCTAATATTTTAAATAGGATTTTTCCACCTGTGCTCATAAGACAGATTGACTTCTAATATTCCTTTCTCTTATTTCATGTTACTGATTTGGATATCAAGGTTAAATTAGCCCCATAAAATGAGTTGAAGAGTGTTCTTTATTTCTCTATTCTTTAGAAAGCTGGTAGATTTGATTTAGATATTCATTTAAATGTTTGAAGAGCTTGTCTTATTGATTCTTGAAAGCTCTTTGTATGTTATCCATATTAATTCTTTGGTAATGTATATTGTGAAGATTTACCTTCTGTCTTATAGTTTTTCTATACATTTTTATTATAAAGACATTTTTAAGTGTTATGAAGTCAAATTTAACATCTTTTCATGGTTTTGTGCATTGTTCAAGAAAGTTTTTCTTACTAAAATTATTTTAAAACTTTTCTTTAGGTTCTCATAGTTTCTTATTTTTATATTTAGGTCTTCTATTCATTTGTCCAGAATATGTATTTTTGTCTGCTGATGTAGAAACCTAGCTTGAATTTTTTACTCAATATATATCCAATTGCCTCAACACGTATTTTCTCAATGATCTTAAATTCAACCTTTATCATAAACTAAAATATAGACTTTTATGATAGATTAAATAGATGTGATAAATGTGTGTGTATATGCCTTGCTCCCACCCTCTTTAGTCTGTTATTGAGCTGATACTTTAGCTGATCTGTGGTCCTCTTTCTCACTTTGGGTAAAGGAACCTCAGTAAATCATAACGAAAGCTGAAAATTTATCAAGCACCTACTATGTGCTGTTGCTAGATTAATTGTGTCATATGCATCATCTCATTCCATCTTCACAAAGACCGTGTAAGATAGGGACTATTATATGCCCTTTTGCAGATAAGGAAGCTGAGACTTCATATAGTTTTAGGTGCTTCTGGTCTACTTACAGTTAGTGACAGAGTCCGAGTCCAAAGCACTTGACTAATATTGCTTAAGTGAGTGAAAGGAGTGGTAAGAGACTCTGGAGAGAGACTATGCTGGACAGGTAGGTTTTGGAAACTCTGGTAGATAAAGTGGTGGTTGTTTTCGTGAACATGAAGATCACTCCCAGTTGGAGGGAGGCCCAATCCTAGAGACTCTGGTGCTTAAGGAAGCAGCAGAGAAGAAAAGGCAACAGAAGAAGAAGGAAGGCTGAAAAAGAAGGCGAAAGCCTGGAAGAGAACACTCTCAGGATAGAATGGCCAAAGGCAGGTCCAGATGCCAACGTTCTCTTGCCCGGAGGACTTTAGAGGGATTGGGCCTCACCGGTGACCTCCAGGAGAGACTGATCTCCCAGCTGGTGCAGAAACAGGAAGGAGAGAGGAAGGTGCTGATTAGAGGTGGGGTGCAGACAACTCGCTAAAGAGTTAGCAGTGAAGCAAGAGGGAAGAGGCAGAGGCGGGTGTAGGTTGTTCCAGGATTGCTGATCCTGGAAGGCCTTCGGTCTGTTTCGTAAGGAAGAGGCCTGATTGTCGGTGGAGAGAGAGCCTGCTGTAACGTCTGCGGAACCTGAGGCCCGCTCAGTCCGGGGGCCTTGGAAGAGAGAGGATTGACCCAGCCCGGGCCTCAGAGAAATGGTGGGGCCAGTGGTGGAGGGCGGGCTGCGGGTCCGGGGGAAGGTGCTGGGCCTTGGAGGTCAGGCTGGAGGGGTACGTCGACGGCCCTCTGCGTTCTCTTGGGAAAAGAGACCGTGGGCGCCGTTCCTCACCTCCGCGGCTCCTCGGATTACTTGGCGGGGCCTTCAGGAAGCCAGGGGCGAGGACAGAGGGTGGGCACTGGCGGCTGGACGGAGCGGGGCGGAGCTGGGTGGAGGGCGCCGGCCTCCCTCCTCCAGCCCTCTCAGGTGACAGACCCCGCGGGCTCCCGCCCCGCCCCGCCGCATATTCCGGAGGCCGGCCTGCCACGTCCGAGAGCAGCTAGCGCTGCTGCGCCCGGAGCCTCTGCCCGTCGGTGCGTGCGTGGACCCGCGCACCCGTCCTCCCGGGAACTCGCCGCCCGCCATGGCTGCTGCGGCCGCCGGCCGCAGCCTCCTTATTCTCCTCCAGGTGCTCGGGCTCGCCCTCGCGCAGATTGTAAGTCCCGCGGCCACTCCCGCGCCCGCGTCCAGGGTTGGGGTCCGGGGTTCAGGATCCAGGAGTCTGGAGAAACGCTCTGCCTGCCTCCCGCCCTCTGTGGACACTCCCTAGCCTGAGGCGCCGCTTCCGACGGTCCCCTCGGTAGGTGCGCCCGTGGGGCGCATCCCGGCAGCAGGAAAGGCGGCGGGGGAGCCGGAGGACCCCGTCCTGAGATGCTCGGCCTGGCTGGGACTCGAGCGCGGGGCGGGAGCTGGCCCCCGGCCCTGGCAGCGCGGAGAGCCCTGGTGGCGGGGCAGACAATGGTGCCCATTCACGGGACTCCGGCGCCTCCGCCCCGCCTCCTTCCAGGGGGCGCCGACTGCAGCCAGACGAGCTCTCGCCCGGCTGCTGCCTGTCCGCCGCTCGCGCGCGCGCCTCACTTCCGAGGGCCGGCAGGGGGCTGGGGGCCTAACGCGACGGGGACACTGTGGAGGCAGAGCTCGTGCCGTTCGGGCGCCAGCCTGGCACTCGTCGGCCTGGGGAGGGCGCGGGCACCAGGCGTGCGGGGCCCCTACCTTCATGAGAGGGCCACCCAAGGGAGCACGGAGGAACGGGGCTGGGAGAGGGGTGCTCCGAGTGGGATGAGAGAACCGGCTTCCCCTCCCGTTGCCCCGCTGAGAAGAAAGGCAAAGCTGCAGAGGAGAAAAGGCAATAGAAGAAACAGGAGAAAGCCACAGCATGGGCGTGCCTTTCCCTTCGGCTTTTACCTGGACTAGGGTGAGAGGAAGGGGCACCTATTCACCATCCATACCTGTTGTTCATCTAAAAATAGTGATGCAAGCAACTATTCAGTGAGGGCCAACCATTTGCTAGGTACCACCTTGCCTAGCTATCATCTGTGATTTATCTGAACCGGCAGCACCTCCATCTGCTCCCCACCACGACAGCGCTAGGACTGCCTGCGCAGTGGAAGGAGTCCGGCCGACCTAGAACGGAATCCTGGCTTCACCACTTACTCCTTGTGACCATTCTTAATCTTTCTGAGCCTGTTTGTTCAAATGCAGAAGGACCCGTTAAAGTATGCGCCTCACAGTTCTGAGCTTTCAGTAAGATCTATGGAAGGATACACAGTAGGTTCTCAATGAACGGGGATAGGCGGCTCGCTGCGGAGCTCGCTTTTTCGCGTCTGGTACACCTCTGGGCCGCGCAGCACGCTGCCGTGTCTGAGGGCTGCACCCTGTGTGTTTTCAGAGAGGTCCGCCAGGAGACACGGGGCCTCCGGGACCCCCGGGGCCTCCCGGAGTGCCTGGATCCGACGGCATCGACGTGAGTCTCTAACCTGGGACGCTAGCGGGAGGGAGGCTGTGGACAAAGGGGTACTTTGTGAGCGCTGCGGGTGGGGAATGGGGGCTGGGGGCTGGTGCCTGGAGACGCAGCGCCCCCTGTTGCCAGTAGCAGCAGCGCCGGCCGCACCACAAGGAGCCCGTTTGTTCCGCGCAAACCTCAAACCATCTCTGAGATGTGGAGCCCGTTATAACCGCCCTCGGACAAGAGCGCTGCTGTTCCGTCTGCCCGCCACAGCTCACAGCGATTCCTTATCCCTCTCCCCTCCTCTCCTTTCTTTTTGGGGTGGGAGACGCCTTACCCCTCGTCCTGCCCCTGGCACGTCTGGATGCTTCTTCAGGGTAGCTTGTGAGCCTTGGTCAGACTGCAGACCAGCTGGAGCCAGACTTCTGTTCCTTCCCTTTGCACTTTTCTTCCCGATTTAGAACCAGCAGGGCTTGTCCCCTGCTCTCCCCAGTAAGCAGAAGGTTAAATACCTCATTCAGGAGGCTCCCCCCAGGAGGTCAGCTCCATGTTGACTCATCTGGACAGACTTCTATTTAACATGGTGCCCCCACCCTCCAAACACAGGGGTGGGTCCCTGCCAGGCTCTCTGGCTGCTGTAGGCTCTGAAATGCCTGGAGGCCTCTGTGGGGCCGAATGTGACTCCACGGCCCTGTCTGTCCACCACCAACGGTTCTTTGTCACTGGGGAAGGAGGGCTTTCCTGCCTTGGGAACAGATTGAATCTGCCACCTCCATAGGCCCCCTTGTCCTTGTGTCTGCCCTGGTCCCTTGTTTCCCTGACCCGAGGAAGACAGCTACTGCCTACCCAGCTCACCTCCCGTCATGTTTTTCAAAAAACCCCATTTCCTCCCACACTTGCCCAATCCAAGAGGCACCTGCTCTCCTGGGTAACTTGAGTTCCACAACCTGCTTGTATAACTGGCACCTCACCAACATCCTAACCCCCTTGCATGTTCATATCACCCTTTGCAGCCTGGCTGGGGTTGGTCTCAATCTGTCTATAATCTTTTTGAGGGAAAGGGAGCTATTCTCCTAAAAAGTCCAAGGCTGAGGCAACCTAGGACAGAGGAGAAGAGAGTGAGGAGAGAGGCATGTGGGCCAGGGCCTATATGTGCCTGCTTGAGGTAGCACGGATCACAGAGTGGTGTCTTACCAACTTGTATTTTGCAGGGTGACAAGGGGCCCCCTGGGAAAGCTGGCCCTCCGGTGAGTCCTTTTTCCTCTCGGGCCTTTGACCCTTACCCTTCTCTGTCTAATATTTGACCCACCTCTATTTTTGCCCTCTTCTGGCTAATATTTGCCCCACCTCTGTTTTCAAGGGAACCAAGGGGGAGCCTGGCAAACCAGGCCCAGATGGGCCAGACGGGAAGCCTGGGATTGATGTGAGTACCTGAGTGTCAGATAGAGCCGGTGAGGGCTCCACCCACTGATTCCCAGAGCCCAGTTATGGCATCTTCCCTGATCTGTTCAGAGTGGGGCAGCAGGATGGAGACTGACTCTACAGCTGTGAGCCCAGCTCGCCTTCATAGGACTTGTGAACTCACGCCCACCCCAGGAGCATTCAATCACAGGCAAATGGGAGGTCACAGGGGATTCTGTTCATCGGCAGCAGCCAGGATTTGGTCTACATTTCTGGTCTCCAAGTATCAGACTGAATACTCTGAAAGGAGTCCTTATGTACCCTGTCTTTCCCTCTTCCCTTCCCTAGCTCACCCCTCATAGCCCCAGGTGAACTCAGGAGAGGAACATTATTTGGCTGATACCACAGAGCTCAGCCAAATCTGAACTCAGGGGCCCAAAGTCACAGCTCCTGGACACAGCCAGGGCCAGGGGGACAGTCAACTGGTTGGGATTTGCCCTTGGTTGCTGAGAGATAGGAGGAAGAAGAGGCCCCTGATGAATTGCCTTTACTGCAGGGGCTCAAGAGGTCCCACCAGGGTTGTGACCAGCCACCAGGGCTTCTCCAAGTTGTCCATACCCTGCAAAAATCACAAACCTCATTACCTTTCACTAGCACATGGGTTCTCACATCCACCCAGATAGGTTAGCATGATTAACCCACTTTGCAGATGAGAAAATGAAGGCTCAGAAAATGTTGCCAAGGGCAGATATCAAGAAAATGGCCTATCCAGACCTACATCTAGTTCTGCTAGATGCCTAACGTGGGAGGCATGAGGCCTGGGCTGACAGGTCTTTGGGCCTTGGTTTCTCATCTTTCAAAAGAAGATAACCATCTGCCTGCCTGCCCCCCAGGGTTGCTGTGGGAACTGTGGGAAGGAAAGTGAGGCATTGCAGCCCTTCGTGGAGTGGGGTGGAAGGCAGCGTGGACCACTCAGGAGAGACCTCCGGCCCCACCCTGCCCATGTATCGGGGAGTAGACCTGTTCCTCCCTGATCCACCTTCTCTTTCTTCCCCAGGGTCTAACTGGAGCCAAGGGTGAGCCTGGCCCCGTGGGGAGCCCTGGAGTCAAGGTCAGTGGCCTGTCGGTGACTCAGTATGGGCAATCTAGGGCCAGAGTTCGGGAGTGTGGAAAAGAGAAAGGACCCCGGAGACCCCAGCCCTGAGCCTCTCACATTGCTATTGCAGGGCCAGCCTGGGCTCCCAGGTCCCCCTGGCCTGCCAGTGAGTATAACCTGCAAGAGCTTTGAGGGACCCTTTGCGGGGCAGGGGCTCATTGAAGAAGCCATGAACACAATCTCCTTTCCTTCATTGCAGGGCCCTGGCTTCGCTGGACCTCCTGTAAGTCCTCAGGGATGGGGCAGGGTCCCCGGGACTCTCAAGGAAGGAAGATACAGAAGGGCTTCCAGAGAACTGGTTGTCCTGGGGAGGGGCCAGCGTGCTGTAATGGTGTCAGGAATGGGCAGGCTTACCAGAGAACTCTGAGCCAGCTCACTCTGGGCCTTTCCACTGGCTCTGGGATTCTCTGTCCTTTAAGCCAGTCTCTGCCAGTGTCTCTGGGGTTGGTTGCAAAATAAAAGTGGGGAAACAGGCTCTGGATACCTGTCCTACCTTTGTGTCTGGGGTGGGCCAACCCTGCAAGGCAACCTGGTCAGTGATGGCTCTGCTCCTAGGGACCACCTGGACCTGTTGGCCTCCCTGGTGAGATTGGAATCACAGGCCCCAAGGTGAGCCCCAGCCACCCCCCTACTCACTCTGCCTCCAAGCTGGCAAGTTGGGGTGTCCCTCCAAGAGTTCCTGGGCCTGCCTCTGGCACGAGGGAACTCCCCCAGGTCTGGGGCAGAAACCCTGCGGTAGGTTTCTCAGGGAGGCCAAGGGCTGGGGCCATCCCCTGCCAGTCAGGCTTGATCTCCCCAAGATCCTAGATCTCAGAAGGTGATCTAGGGGCAGGGTGGACAGGGCACTAGCAGGAACGGGAGGAGGGGGCAGGGGTCATCTGGGCAGAGCTGCGGAAGGGAATGATTTGGGCCCTTCTTGCTTCCAGGGGGATCCTGGACCAGACGGACCATCGGGGCCCCCAGGTCCCCCTGGAAAACCAGTAAGTATCCTCGACCTCCCACATGGGGTAGGACAAGGGTTCTCGGCACAAACCTGGGGCGGGGAAGGTTCAGGTCAGGATCCCTCTTCATACAACTCCTTTCAGGGCCGCCCGGGAACCATCCCAGGCCTGGAAGGAAGTGCGGATTTCCTGGTGAGAGGCTGTCCTGGTGTGGGGCTGACTGGGGAAGGGGCAGGTGGGGAGGTAGCTGGGGCCTGGAGGTAGGGTTAGTGGGAGATGGGGAGGGACTGTGGCAAAGAGGGTCACTCCAGTGGGTGGCAGGTTGGGGAAGCTCTGCCCAGCTGGGCTGGGCAGGCCCGTGACCACAGAGCCCAGTGGGGTTTTCTTTGTAGTGTCCAACCAACTGTCCTGCGGGTGTGAAGGGCCCTCAAGGGCTGCAGGGAGTGAAGGTGAGCTGCTGGCCCAAGACTGGGTGGGGGCGGAGCAGATAGTCCAGAGGGGACCTCACCCTGAGCTCCCTTCCCTTCAGGGGCATCCTGGCAAACGTGGGGTTCTCGGAGACCCTGGGCGCCAGGGGAAGCCGGTGAGTTTGAGGGCAGAAGGCCATGGGAGAGGTGTTCACCTGCAGGGGCGGGTCTCCCCCTTCATCCCTTCCCCTTCCCCTGTGGGTCTCTGGGGACAGAGCCTTGAGCTGGGAGGCAGGAGGCCTGTGTTCTAGGTCAGGATGCCTCTGGGCAAGTCCCTTTTCCTTGCTGGGCCTGCACCTCCCCATCCATCCATCACGGGGACTGTATGAGTTCCAGGGTCCTTCCTGTGTCCTTTTGCTGGGGTGGGGATGGTATCTTTGGTTGCCTGAGTGTTTGTCTCTCCATCTGCCTGCCTGTCTGATTGCCCATTCCTGCCCCTTAGGGCCCCAAGGGAGATGTGGGCGCTTCTGGAGAGCAAGGCATTCCTGGACCACCGGTAAGGAGCACCCCCCAGGCCTCCTCCTCCTCCTGGGTGGCCTTAGTGGGGGCGTGCCCCCACTGTGGCCTCTAACCTGGAAAGAGACACCTGTGCCCAGCTGGCTTATCTCCGGGCGGGGAAAGGGAGGCTGAGGCTGACTGTCAGAGACTCAGGGATAGGAGCAGAGCCAAGGCTGTCACCCCGAAGACATGGCTGAGGCCCAGGTTTTGCCACTATCCCTTTGAGTAACCCTGGTGAGTCCCTTCCCATCTCTGAGCCTCAGTGTCCCCGCTATGAGATGGGGACTGTGCTGCCTGCCTCAGGGGGCCATCATGAAGATTGGAGGTGGGGGTCAGAGAAGGTGTCACGAACTGGGTCTTGAAATTGCCACTGCTGTCATTCTTCTGTCTTGACAGGGTCCCCAGGGCGTCAGGGGCTACCCAGGCATGGCAGGACCCAAAGGAGAGATGGTAATAAGTCTTGGGGTGTCCGGCAAGAGCTGTCATGACCAGCCCCTGGTCTCTGGGGTCCAGCCAGGACTGACCTGCTGCCCTTTCCTCTCACCAGGGTCCCCATGGGTACAAAGGCATGGTGGGCTCTGTTGGTGCTGCCGGGTCTCCGGTAAGTCTGCTCCTGCTCACGTCCCATGCGCCTCCTCCAGCCTGGAGCCCCTGGATCTGCAAAGGGGGTGCAGCTTCCCCCAGCCCATGTAACCTGGATTCGTTTGTCCTTCTTGCCAGGGTGAGGAAGGTCCCCGGGGACCACCAGGCCGAGCTGGGGAAAAGGGTGATGTGGTGAGTTCTTGGGCACCCCATGGCCAGTCAGGGCCTCTGGGGAGTACTTAGTCTAGTCACCCAATGCTCACGTGTGAGTGTGTGTCTGTGTGCACGGGTGACTCGTGTGGGGAGGAGCGTCTGTGTGCGGAGCCCGGGCAGCCCCACCAAAGCCCTGCCTGCTGCTGATCGAATTTAGACTTTGGGAGAAGCCGTGGGATCTAGTCCCGTGGTCGCTGAGAAAGACGGTGAAATTCCAGCAAATCAACCAAGGGGTAATGGTTCTCATAACTTTTTTTTTTAATTAATAGAATTTACTTATTTTGAGCAGTTTTGAATCTAAAGAAAAATTGAGCAGAAAGTAAACTAGTTTTTAAAAGTCACCTATTATGTAAGCTTTAAAACATATACAAAAGTCGATAGAGTGATATTATGAACCCCCCCATATAACTCTCCCCAAAGGAACACTCCACCATACCTCATCCATTCCCCCTTTCCCCTGCCTTCCTTCACTGTTGTTGCTTCCTCTGATATTTTCAAGCAAATCCTTAACGTCATGTCATTTTGCCCCTAAATACTTCTGTATGTACCTCATAAAAATAAGAACTTCTCACAAATCATTATCATACCAACAAAACTATCAATTACCCTTAATCAATTATCAATTATCTCAGGTTACAAATCTGTGTTCAGTTTTTTCCAATAATCTCAGAAATTCAGAGGTCTTGTTCAAATCAAGACCCAAAGTCCACACGTTGCATTTGGTTGCTGTGTTTGGCCACATAAGGGGAGCTGGGGGCCTTGGTGGGGTCTGACTGGGTGCTGGCTCCTGCCCAGCCCTGCCCGGTCCAGCCCCTCTGCTTGGTGCTGACCTCCACTCCCTCCCGCTGGGTCCAAGGCTGAGAGGGCACTCAAGGGCCCCCTTCCTCCAGCCCCTGCACAGCGTGGCCGGTGCCAGAGGGACCCTGGGACCCAGAGGTCACTCTTCTCAACCATTCCTCTCTCTGAACAGCCAGACAGGGGTTCAGCATCCCGACAGTGACCGCATGTCTATCTACTTTGCAGGGCAGCGAAGGTATTCGAGGACCCCAGGGAATAACAGGCGCAAAAGGAGCAACCGTAAGTGGCCCAGGCCCACCTAGACAGAGAACGCAGTCCAGCCAACTCTGTCCCAGCTCCCAGAGACGAGGAGCCTGAGATTCTCAACTGAACTCTGTGCAGGATGCCTGGCTCTGTTGTCTCAGGAATGCCCTCTTTCTGTGCCTCAGCTTTTCCACCTGTAAATAGGGTGGTGATGTAGGAGAGGTCATGGGGAGCTTGCCGTGATCGAGGACACTTGTCACCCACCCAAGGGAAGGACTGTGGTCTATCTGCTGTAGTCCCCTTCCTGCTTCCACTTCCCTACCCCAGTTGGCTGGTGGGCCTTCCCGAGATGACTGGACTCACTTCCTACCTGCACACTGCAGCTGTCACAGAGGGACATGGGTGGGTGGCCTGACTCTCGCCCTCTCCCCACTGTAAGTCTCCCTTTAACTTTCCTCCTGAGCAGGGCCCCCCAGGCATCGATGGCAAGGACGGAACCCCAGGCACACCTGGCACGAAGGTAGGGGTGGGGGATGCTGGTGAGACTGGGGCAAGGGTCAAGGCCCCTCTGTTCTGCCCTGAGTTCCATCACAGTGCCCCTGGAGGCCTAGCAGCCTGGATCCTCCAGTGAGTCACTGACACATCCCTGCTTGCTGCTGGGCCTCAGTTTCTCTAGCTGCACTTGGGTGGAAGCCATGACCCTCTGGCTAGAGTTCTGATATCTGCCTCTGGTTCTGTCTCTTCTAGGGCAATGCAGGACAGGTGGGACGGCCAGGATACCCAGGACACCAGGGCCTAGCAGTGAGTATAGGGAGAGTCCCAGGGGCTGCCCCGCCAGCATGTCGCTTCTCCTCAGAGAGGCCAGGCACTCTGTTGCTCACCTCCCCACAATGGCATGAGTGGCTGATGAGATTAAAATCCACATCCAGGGCTCTTGCTCGACTTCTTGTCCCCACCCAACCCTGGCCTCACCACCACCTCTGTGGCCTCTCACCTGGCTTAGGCCCCATCATTTGGGCAATTGCTTCAGCTGCCCCTGGCCATTCCCATTTTCCCTGCTGGCTAAGTGGAATCTGCCCATTTCTCTGCTAAAGCACCTCGCATGGCCCTTGTTGCCTCCAGGAAAGTAATCTATAGTTACTGAGTACACCGAGTGGGAGGAAGACAGTTACAAACGGGACAGCTACAGTCTTTGTCCTCACAGTTCATCTTAGTATTCAAAGACCACCATAGCCTGACCCCACCCTACTCCCCATCCCCGTCAGCCACTCCCCTCTCCGTTCTCTACCTTCTCAATGCCTTGACTTGTCTACCCCCACACCTTCAGGCCTTGGCTGGCCCCTCTGCTTGGAATGCCCCCCTCATCTCTCCATGCTTTCTCTCCATCAGGCCCACCTCCCTCCCCTGCCTTCTGGGTGCTAAGTCAAGGGGAGCTCCCCACCCACATCCCTGCTAGGGGCACTGAGGCCATAGCCTGCTAACATTCCCCTTGTGCAGATTGTGTTCCTGTATGCAGTCATGTGTCCTGTGAGCACATGTGTTCCTCCTCCCACCACGGGCCGTAAGCCCCTCCGTACCATCTCCTTTCCCACCAGGGCTTGGGGGCCAGGCCCAGTCAAGTTTGTGATGCCATGGCTAGGCCTCTGCTGTTCAGTCCCACAGGGGACTTGGGGGATCTGGACTCGGGGTGGGGGGCAAAGCAGCAGGTGCATGGGGCTCCCCCATGCCTGGGAAGAAACTGATGTCAGCTTTTTTCTACAGGGTGTGCCTGGCCAGCCTGGAACAAAAGGAGGTCCTGGAGACAAGGTGAGGTGACCCCAAGCTTGGGACAGAATTGGTTTCATCTGAGCAAGGCAGCCTGGGGGCAGGAACCAGGGGCACAGTTTGAAGACCACAAAGCCAGGCCTCACCCCAGGCTCATACTTGGCCTGGACACCATTCCCTTGGGCCTAACCACCTCCCTCCTGCCACTCCCCCCTGTCCCCACAAAAACTCACCCCCTCATCTTGGCTCAGTGAAGACGGGATGATATGGCTCCAATTCCAGAGGAGAAATGAACACAGGAAAATCAGTGGAGTCCAGAAGACCTGACCAAGAACATCTCTCTTCCCCAGCTCATTTAGTTCTAGAATCCGTTTAGGGTTCCCTGGGCTTCTCTAACGTCAAGGGCTCGACTGAGCCACCCAAATGACCTTAGAACTGTGTTTTTCTGTAGGGTGAGCCAGGCCAGCAGGGCTTCCCTGGATTCTCTGGTCCCCCTGGGAAGGAGGTAAGTGCCTCCTCCTCTGACACAGGGCTCTCGCTTTGGCCACCCTCCTGGGCCTGAAGACCCTGCACTCAGCGTATGGGGTCTGGCTGAGACTGGGGTGAAGCCCTAGGCTGGGATACCCTGGGTGTCACTCTGGGCTCTGCCACTGATGCACTGACCCAAGGAAGCTCCCTTCGCCCTAGGCCCCTGTTTCCCTTTGTACAATGCAGTGAGGGTGAGGACTGGCTCTGTCCTGAATGGGTGTGGCCTCCCCAGATGGTAACGCTGACTGGGGCTGAGAATCCAGCACTCACTCACTCATTCATTCATTTGATAAACATTCACCAAATACCTGCAACTGTGTGAGACACTGAGTCTACTACTCAATGATCACTTGATGACTAATTACAGTTGTGTTAGGTCCTGAGAAGGAAAAGTGCAGGGATCCCAAGAAAAGAACAGGAGATGAGGAAAGTCTCCCTGATGAAGCAAATTAGCTGAGACCCAAGGTTGGGAGGGGTTAGCCAGGTATGGAAGGGAAGGATCCACCAGACATACTGCATACTGCTTACCCCCAATGTCCCTGTCCCCCAGGGAGAGCCAGGGCCTCGAGGAGAAATTGGTCCCCGGGGCATCATGGGGCAGAAGGTAAGTGCCTGGCATAGTGGACCCTCCCTGGGGGCCTTTGCAGCAGCTGGCACTACAGGACCCAGGATCTGGATCCTCTCAATGGCCAAAGCACCTGCCCAGTCCTGCCCAGCCTGTCTGAGGCCTCCCCAGCCAGGGCCTCAGTTTGCCGGTCTGTGAAGTGGAGCAAAGGACCTCCATGCTGGTGACAGCAAGCATGGAGGGCACCCTGACCGAGCAGAGTCTGGGTCTGACAGGGGGAGGCTGCCCCTGCTAAAGGCCTGGGTGTGATCCTCTCTTTCCATTTCAGGGTGACCAGGGTGAGAGGGGGCCAGTGGGGCAACCAGGCCCTCAAGGACGGCAAGTAAGTGGAAGCCAACTGAGATGGGTGGCAGGGAGCATGTCTGGATACCTCATTTGATTTACTACTTGTTTCTCTTCTCCTCAGGGCCCCAAGGGGGAGCAGGGGCCCCCGGGAATTCCAGGGCCCCAAGGCTTGCCAGGCATCAAGGGAGACAAGGTATCAAGTGGAGCATCCTTGAGAAGGAGGCCCCAAGACCCTGGGGTGGGCGTAGGAGGTGGAGCTCAGTTAGACCCTTCCTGAGAGCTCCACATTTTCACGGAAAAGTGGCTCTCTGCGGGCACCCCCCACCCCCACCCCCGGGGACACTAGCCGGCGAGCGGAGCTGCAGAGGGGCTGTCGCCGGAGCCGGGGCTGGAGGCGTTCCCTGGAGAGGGGAATCACCAAGCCCCCGGCTCTGCGCTTTCTCCAGGGCTCCCCAGGGAAGACCGGGCCCCGCGGCGGAGTGGTGAGTCCAGCGCCTCCCAGTTCCCGTCCCGAGGCGTCCCGGACGGGTTAGGGTAGGGGTGCCAGTCTCAGCGCGACAGCTTCGCGCTGCTCTGACTCGTTCTCAACTTGCAGGGCGACCCGGGGGTGGCCGGCCTCCCCGGAGAGAAGGGCGAGAAGGTGAGCGGGCTGCGGGGGGGCGGTCCGGGCGCGGCGCGCGGGCCCTGGGGCCCCGCCAGCTCCTGACCCTGCGTCGCTGTGCCTGCAGGGCGAGTCTGGCGAGCCGGGGCCCAAGGGACAGGTGAGTGCCGCCCCTGTCACCGCCTCCTGCCCCGCCCCCGGCGCTGCCTCCTCTCACCCCCATCTGCGCCCACCCGCCCCTGCAGCAAGGGGTCCGCGGAGAACCTGGCTACCGGGGCCCCAGCGGCGACGCGGGCGCCCCAGGGGTGCAGGGCTACCCCGGGCTCCCCGGCCCTCGAGGACTGGCCGGCGACCGAGGCGTGCCCGGACTGCCCGGGAGACAGGGCGTAGCGGTGAGCTGGCCCCCGGGGACGGGGAGGGGCCTGGTGGGAAACCGCCGCTGGCGCTGCCTACCCCCGAAGGCCGGGAGTTCCCAGGGGCAACTGGCTTCCCGGAGGGAGCCCCGAGCCCCAGCTTCTGAGCCCCGGATGGGAGAGCACGGGTGTGGGCGCGGCAGAAGGGATTTCAGTCAGAGGCTGAAAATACTTCGCGGGAGAAAATGGCAGCCAGCCAGGGCTTCTTCCTGAAAGGCCTCTGCTTTCAGGGCCCAGATGCCAGTGACCGGCACATCGTGGACGTGGTGATGAAGATGGTGCAAGGTGAGGGGAGGGGGCAGCAGCCCCTCCGCCCGCGCCACGTCAGGGCCTCGCCTCTTCAGGAGCCTCCCCAGGGGGCCTTGCCCGGGAGGCTGGAGTCCTGGGTGCTCATTCAGCTCTACCTTCAAGGGGTGGGGGGCCTTGGATACACCCCACCGTCTCTGGACCTTTGACTTGCGCCAAACGGCCTAAGGAAGGGGGAAGTTAAACATGGGGCTCTTCTGACTGTACACCTAGAGGCCAGGGGCTGTCAGCGTGCGCTGCCTGCCCCAGGTTTGCTGGGCTGACACCCACCTCACAGACCTATCTTCCTCCCTCTTCCTCCTTCCCTCCAGAGCAACTGGCAGAGGTGGCTGTGAGTGCCAAGCGGGAGGCCCTGGGCGCAACCGGGGTGATGGGTCCCCCAGGACCCCCTGGGTCTCCTGGATACCCAGGCAAGCAGGGACCCCATGGGCACCCTGGCCCTCGGGGCATTCCTGGCATCGTGGGAGCCATGGGTCAGATTGGCAACACGGGGCCCAAGGGTAAGTGCTGTTCTGTGGTGGAGGTGGGGGCCCGGCCATAGGAATTTAGTCGAAGTCGGCCCCGAGGTCTCAGTTACCTGGGCCATCTGCTCAGCTTCCTGTTTTCTCTTTCACCATTCCTCTTACCAGGATGAGGTACAGACTTGTCCCCATTCCCTCAGCCAAGTTTTTCATAAGTGTCACACGTGACTCCCGGGCTGCCTTTCTCAGTAGCAAGTGGATAGAAATGAATGTACTATTTTATAACTTAGGGCTTGGCGGGGGGGTTGTTTTTCTGTTTTAAGTGTACTTGGTGGTAACCATAAATGTCTTTTCATGTCTGTGGGAAGGGGGAGGCAGGTTAGTAAAGTATTAAAGCAGGCAGGCTCAAAAGTCACAAGACAGGTGTCAACCCAATCTCTGCCACTTTCTCCTTGTGGACCTCCGACAAGTTACCTGATAATCTCCCTGGGCCTTAGATTTATCATCTGTAAGATGGGGATATCAATAGTCACAATCTCATAGCATTATCTTGAGGATTACATTTAGAGGTAATTTTCACGGAGTTGAAACATAGTAAATGCTAGCTATTATCATTAGACACTTTCCTGTAATGAGCTTTTATCAGCTGTAGAGTCTTCCATCCTTTTTCTGGACCTTCCTTTATTTAACCAGTTCTGCAGTCATTTCCAACTTCACCGTTATAAACTAGCACAAAACAGAAATAATTACTGTGCGGAATAAAAATTAAATAGCCACCAAATAGAAAAAACATTTTCCCAATTTTGAAAAACTCAGGCTCCCTTCTTTCTCTACAGGAAAACGTGGAGAGAAGGGCGACCAGGGAGACGTGGGACGTGGGCATCCTGGGATGCCTGGGCCCCCAGGGATTCCAGGTAGGACCTTTGACCTGCCCAGCAGCAGTTCTGTTCCTCAGCTCTGAGATTAATGACCCACAGACAACTGGAGCCTCAGTGAAGGTTCCATGGAAGCCTCATGCTGGGCCAACTCGGTTCTGTACATCCAGCTCTTGCATCCCTTTGGGGCACCCAGGAGCCGCTGGGTGCAGTCTGGCTGGGAACTAGGCAGCTGGGATTCTGAGACTTCCTGGGTTGCACCAAAATCTGCTTCATGGAGGGAAAGGAAGGGGCATTTGCTCTCAAGACTCACTGACTGGGAACTGGGAGTAATGGACAATCACACGTGACTCTCTCAGAACCTCTGCGTCTGGGGCAGAGTCCTTTCCTCCTGTGCTGTCCTTGACCTCATTTTTCCCCCCTGAAAAACGGGGCTTAAGAATTCTAGGGCTGAGACAGGAGGAAGCCCTGATGTCTTGATCTTGTTCCTTTCCTAGGACTTCCTGGCCGGCCTGGCCAGGCAATCAATGGCAAGGATGGAGCTCGAGGGGCCCCAGGGGCCCCAGGAGAGGCAGGCCGACCTGGCCTGCCAGGCCCCGTGGGGCTGCCTGGCTTCTGTGAGCCTGCAGCCTGCCTTGGAGCCTCAGCCTATGCCTCTGCACGCCTTACAGAGCCTGGATCCATGAAGGGCCCATGAATATCAGGCCAGGACAGAGCCTGGTGGGCATCCTGGGGGGAAAGGACTGGGTCCCCTCTGGGTGGACATGCACCCCATCCCTCAGCCCAGGAAGCTTGCCTCTCCAGGACCTTCTTTCTGGGGCCCAGGAATCCTGAGGCAAAGGCAATTCTAAAATGGGGGAAGGGAGAGCATCAGATTGAAAAGGTGAGGCCCACACAGGGCCAGTGTCACTGCAGAGTCCAAGCTCCAAAAAGGATGGGGTGGCTTTCCTTCCTGGAGCACTACTCAGATGTCACCAAAACAAACGTCTCCTTAATCTGCACCATCCTGTCCTTGGGGGGATGGCTGAGGTTTCTGCTGGCTCCTGATTCCATTTTCACCCCCTGGACTTGCTGGGTGACTGGTGATGGGTGACTGCCTTGAAGTGGCCATCTTGAAGCCAGCACCACGACTTCCTTCTTGCCTCCCTCCCACTGAGTATTTAAACACCCATCTCCCTTCTCTTTCTGGCATTACCCTCTCCCACTAGAGGCATTGCACCCCCCCCACACACCCCATATCCACCCAGGCCTTTCTGTAAATAAAAGCTCCTAGTGTGGGTACAAACCAGGACTGAGTTATATGGCTTAATTTCTCATGGGCTTGGGGTAGAAGGTTTTTACTGGGCCTTCACTGCCTAGGCAGGATAGTCAGGGGCTTGGGAAGGGAGACAGGGGCAGAATTCCTCCTTCTGGCACATCCTGAGTTGTGGGCATGACTGCCTGATATGTTTGAGGAACGTCTGTGGGAAGAACCTGTGGGTGGAGTCAGGATAGGGACCTGCCATGTAACTTGGGGCAAGTCCCCTCCCAGCCTTTGTACAGCTGAGGCAGGGCCGCAGCCATGCTGTATTATCCCAGTAGAGCCCTCCCAAGGGCTTGCCAGGGCCTGGCACACAGGAGGCCCTCTGAGTTTCAGCACCCACTATGTGCTGACCCTGGGGCAGAAACTGGTGAAGGACTGAAAGTTGTGGCTCTTGCCTTCTAGGGGTTTCCAGGCCCATGAGAAAAACAGATGGGGACCTGGATGATGAGAGCAGGAGTGATACTCACTCATGCCACTTTCACTAAGGGGATGTCTAAGGGAGAGTGGCTCAAAGCTAATGTGCACCCCATAGGGGCTGCCAGCCTTGTAGCTTTGTAGGCTAGCAGGCTGCTCCAAGCAGCAGGGAAGTAATGGCCGGTGCCTCTGACCCAGCCAAAGATGAACACTTGGAATTCAGGGAATGACCAATCCCCTCACTCCATTATTGATTTGGGCATTTGTTCCCTCAAGTGAAACACTGTCCTCCCAGCCTCTCCTGTAGGCACAGACTCCAGCCTGGGGCCTCCTACACCTTATTCTAAGCTTGGCTCTAAGTCCCTATCTAAGCTGGGGCATCCTTCTCCTCCTCTGCAAGGAGAAGCAGAAATCCTCTCACTAGCCTACCCTGGTCCTTCCTCCCCTACCCCAGCACATACACACACACACACACTTGTGACATCTTGGCCTCCTTCCCTAGTCTAAGGGCAGATAAGGACAAGGTGGGGTAGCCCTGAGGGCCAAGGTGGCTTTGCCCTCAATGCTTTGGCAAGTCCTGCATCACAGCACCCCTGTCCTCCCAGAAGGCCCCTCTGCTACTGTGGCTGCAGGGCTGTGAAATGCAGAGAATGGAGGACTCGGTGGAGGAGGGGAAGCTGGTGGAGGTGGATGAGAACTGCAGGAGGCTGCTGAAGCCTGCCCTGAGAGGCTCTCAGGCACTGCACACCTGGTGGGCTGGGGGCACCCCCTTCCTTAGGCCAAGGCATGTACAGATCCTGATGCCTGCAACCTTGGGCTCAGGAAACAAGTCTACTCCTTGAGGTTTTCTCATGCACTAGCCCTGGGCTCCTCTCTGACTTTCCCTGAGATTAGGTCCACTGGAGAATGATTCACAAGTCTTATGTAGTCACCCCTCATTCCCTATGACTTAGGATCTAAAGGCTCTAAAAGGGGCTGATTCATAGGCCCCAGTTGCTGGAAACTGAATTTCACTAAGGAAAAACACACATCCTTACTACAATTTACAAGACTCCCATATGCTTCTCTGACCTCATGTCTATGCCCAGACCCTGGTACATTCCACTCCAGCCATGCCAGGCCCTGCACTGCTCCTCAAACATGCTGTGTCACAGACAACACAAATGTTGTACCCTCTGCTTGCAATGCTTTTCCCCAAATATCATCATGGCCAGTGAGCTTGTTTCAGGTCTTTACCCACAAGTGACCTGTTCATCCACACCCCAATATTCTGATACCCACCTACCCCCGTGGCTTTATTATTTCTCCTTTGCACTTACTCACTATTCAACATACAACATATAAGCTCCATAAGGGCAGGAACTTTGGTCTCTCTTGTTTGCTGCTCCATTTCCCAGCACATAAAACAGTGCCTAGTGAGGATCTAATAACATGGCGACTACAATTGATACCACTGTATTTTAACTGAATTTGTTCAAAGGAAATGTTTGAACAAAGACCTGAAGGAAGTGAGTAGGTGATCTGCGGGAAGAAGGTGTTTGGGAGAAGAGCATCCTTGGAAGAGGGAAAACCCTTGAGGCTGAAGTGAGCCCAGTGCGGTGGAGAAACACCAGAAGGCAGAGTGGCTAGGATGAATGTGCTGTGAGGAGATGGTGGGAGACAAAGGCAGAGGGGTAGGGATGAGGCAGACTTTACAGGGCCTCATAGGTCACTGTACGAACTCGGTGGTGGAGACCCAAAGTCCTAGGTCTTAACCCTTAGGTTATACCTTCCCTGTTTATCAACCATCCAGAGAGCCAGAGCAGAGGGAGCTCTGACCTGAAGGCAGACAGAGGCTGTTACCTGAGGTGCCAGCCTGCATCATCTTTAACCCTTCTGCCTTCATCCCCAGTCGCTGATTCATCTCCAACCCTGTTCATTTCTCCTTTTCATTCATTTGTTCAGCAAATATTCATTCATCCTGTAAATATTGTTCTTAGAATGTAAGCTCTATGAAGGCAGGGGAATTTGTTCTGTTCACTCTGTACCTTCAGAGCCTACAGCAATGTATGATATTTAGCAGGAACTTAATACATGTGAGCTGCAGGAATGCCTGTATTATTCACGATAATATCCATAAACTATGGCATCGACACCTCTTGGACCTGGCCCGTCTTCCTCTAGCCTCACTTCTCACTCCTAACTTCTTGCAATTCCTAAAGTGGCCCAAGTTTTCATGTTTTTGTACCTGCTGTTCCTTGGAATACCACTCCTTGCCCTTCTTTACCTAGAAGATACCCATTCCTCTTCCGAACTTAACCATGTCCTCTGGCGATCCTCTTTTCATCCCACCTGCCATCTAGGTCAGGCACTTTTTTGTTTTATTCACATCATAGCAATTATGATAAATTATTGATATAATTATTAACAATTATTCACTAGTTATTCAGCAGTTCATATTATTATCAGGTATTATGCTAAGCACCCCACAAACTAATCTCATTCTATCCTTACAACAGTCCCATGAAGCAGGTATGATCCCCATTCATGTTAAAAAATAAAATACCTCTCTCAACCCCACTTCCTCCTACAGCTACCATCCCATGTTTTTGCTGCTTTTTATGAGGGCCGCTAATTTGGTGTCTAGCTCACCACACTGTCCTTTGCTGATTTCTCATCCCCACTGTCCAAAAGCCAGAGTGCCACATGCTTGCTCCTGGAGCCACTTATTTTTCTCTCACTTCTCTCGTGATCTCATTGAGTTACATGGCTTTAAATTCCATCTCTACATCGCCAAATATGCTGGAATCATCCTCTACTTTTTCTCTTACACCCCTCATCTGATCCATCTGCAAATCCTGTTGGCTCAGCCTTCAAAATATGTCCAGAATCCAACCACTTCTCAACCACCTCTGCAACCATCACCCCAGCCATCATTTTTATCTCTTGCTGGAAATACTGTGAGAGCCTCCATACTAGTCTCCTGCTTGCACCCTTGTTCCTCAATAGAGCAGCCAGAGTGATCTTGTTAAAACTTAGATCAGACTATGTCATATCTCGGCCCAAACCCTCCACTGGCTTCCACTGCACTCTAGGAAAATCCTGGATGGCCTACAATGCCCTGTAAAGTCTGCCTCACCCCTACACCTCTGAGTTTATCTCCCACCACCTCTTCCCAGCACACCCCATCTGAGCCACTCTGGCCTTGTGGTGTTTCTCCACCACACTGGGCTAGCTTGACTTGGAGGCCTTACCCACTTCCTAGAATGTCCTTCCCCCAAACACCTGCTTCCCCAGAATCACCCACTCACTTCCTTCAGGTCTTTGTTCAAACATTACCTTAGGTGACGGCTTTTTATGACAGCCCAATTTACAACTGCAACTCCTACTTTCCCCACAATACACCTCAGGCCCTCCGTTTTCTCCAAGACATGTATCACCATTTAATATCTGTTTTATATATTTTGACTATCTCCCCAACAGCAGAATGTAAAATCTGTGAGATGGGGATTTTTCTATCATTTATTCACTAGAGTATTAATAGCACCTAGAGGAAAGCTTGGTACAGATGGGGCTCAATATTTTCTGACTAAACAACAGATGGAGAAATGAAGGCTCAGTCAAATCTCTTATGTAAGGCTTTACTAGAAGTGGTTTGTTGGATTCTAGAGCCCTGGGTCTTAACTCTTAAGTTGTACCTTCCCTGTTTATCAGCCATCATCCAGACAGCCAGAGAGAGCTCTGACCCGAAGACAGAGGCTGTTATCTGAGGTGCCGCTTAATCCTGCTCAGTGGGTTTGGGTCATCCTGGTTTCACAAGTTTTAGAAAACAAAGGGGAATCTTTCTATCTGTCTCTGGTCAAATTGTTCAGGAAATCCTCCTTCCTGGAAACAATCCTGGATAATAAGAGCCAGAGGTTTCCCTATCCTTATGTCTGAATAGGGCTACCCCATTCCAATATGGATAATTTCTGCCTTCCACCAAACTGTGCTTAGCCAGGCACACAAATTACTTGCTCACATCACTATGGTCTTGAATCAGAAGTATTTGGATACAAGTTCTCTGTAATTTTCTTTGTACAGCATATAGGACAGAACTTAAGGCTCTCAAGTGGTACCTGGTAAATAAGCCTTCCACTAATGATAGACACTCCAAAGTCAAAACTACATAAAGCATATATGTACAAAAGAACCCAAAGGATTGATGAAAATGACGAAGTGGAAGAAGTCTTCCTCAGGGAGGGGAATACTACAGAAAGGACTGGGGTGACAGTGACAACAGAAAGGTCAAGGGCAAGTTGGGGCCATCACTGGTACTGAATAACTGAAGCAATCCTAGGAATTTTGCTTCTATCCTAAATAGAGGTAGAATTTCTTAGTAGCTCTCAGTCTTCAGCAAAGGGCCAAGTCAGATAAAGGAAAAATATACGCACAACAGAGACTCTGCCTCCAATTCAGAGATCAACCCTGCTGAAGTCATGCTATTTTATCTGAGGCCTTATCTACTTCATTCAGCCCCCTGCATAGCCACCAATATTAGGATGCAGAGTGCCACCTCTTTCCCTCCTTGACCGGCCTGTGTACTCCTTCCCCTGATTGGTCAATACCTCAGGAACCTACCAGTATCCTCTGGCCATCCCTATGCCTCTGTCATCCATGAACTATAGGTGGTTCTGTCAAAGCAATCCCACATTAGAAAGCTAATTATTGCTGCCAAATGTAAAGACCAAAAAGGCAGCTGGAGCAGACCAGACAGGCCCAAGACAATCTGAGCTTATGAAAATCAAGGAGTGGTTCTGAAGGAAGCTTCTGAGGAAACAGCAGCAAGAACTGGTAACATTCTGGAATGGAGCACCTGCAGAGGCCTCTGCAGGGGTGCATGGGAATGGTGCTGACCTCACTCAGGGTTAGGGCTGCTCGTAGTTCCTACCTACCCTTCACGAAGAGCACCCAGTTCCATGAGAGTAATGAATATGGATCTAGATAAAAAATGACACACAGATTCTGTAATTAAAGACAAAGTACATCAATCTGCATTGGCAATTTTTAATGTTTCACTTGTGCAGAGCTGAAGTTTGCATTTAAAGGCACAGAAGGAAATAGAGGCAGTTATCACAGCATGAATTCACAAATTAAGGATGCTGGATAAAATCATAGGATTGTTCCTTTTAGCCTTAGGAAAATAAATAATGCAGTACTAAACTAGATCTTTATTTTTATTATATTTCCATGTAAAGACATCACCCAAATATCAGTTGAGCAAAAGATTTTCTGGCCAGATACCAAGTGTGCACAGTTAATCCCACTTTGGTATAAATACCCAGAATAAGTATTATCAGTGCGTGGGGGCTCTAAGCACAAAGTAAGTTCTCATTTAGAATGTGGACAGAGATTTGAGGCAGTGAAACATGCAGCTTTGAAAACCGGAAAAGAAATCTTTCATGACATTTGTTTTGAAAATAAAAATTATCTTCATATCAAGAACCATTAATTTTTTTTTTATTAAAAGAACCATTAATTTTCAAACATGGAAATCAGGCCTGGTTAAATAGAACTTATTACGTACTGATAAAAATTACAAAAATAAAAACTGAAATTCTTCTGTCCTTGAAAAACTATTTTTTCCTGTAATATCATAAAAGAATCATCAGTATTTCATCCTTATGTCTCCTGAAATGTCATTTCTTATTCTTTCCATATTCTTCCACCTAAAAAAAGCAAAATCTGTTCAATATAGCAATTTCTAAGTGAAAGGATGCACTATTTATTGAATAAAAGAGTACAAATGAGGAAAATGTTGAATGTTTTGAAAAACACTAGTTTATCCCTAATGGGATCATACCCACTGGATGGAAAGAAAGACAACGACTGAGATTTTCCTAAAAATAAAAACAAAACCCAATGATTAAAAACATTCTATCCATAATTTCTAACTTCAAAGCACTATTAGAAACTCCTATTGGTATGTAGCATGAAGGAACAGATAAGTTTGGTCAAACAGTAGAGCATATTTCTAACTACTTTCATTTCAATTACATTAGCCTTACTAGTTATCTTTCTTCCTTATGTAAAACACTGATTGCCACATTAGATTATAACAGCATGAAAGTAAAAAATCTCAACTTAGGTCTGAGCACAATGATTGGGGAACACTGTTTCTGCCGTATAGAGAAGACTCAGAAGTGATGTTGCTCCTTTAAACATATACTCCCAAACACCTTATATGCAGATTCCATATAAGTGTGTAAATAAAACAAGCTCTGTATTTTCCCAAGTAATTTTACAAGTTGATGGTAAATTAGATGTTAAAGATAAAACTATGCCTTTAAAAACATTAAGAGCCTCAAATTTTCACCCCGCGTTTTAAGAAATAAATTGTTAAAAATCATTTTTTAAATGAGACATTAAATGTATTTAAATCTGGGCTTTTCTGTACTTTTATAATTTTTCCTTAAAAAAAAAAGTTTAAAAACATCAAGAGCCAGAACATGCTGCCAGGACAGAAATAATCAGAAATGTATGTCTTCAGTCGCGACCCCTGGCAACTCAGTCTTGTTTTGAATTTTCCAAAGCTTGAAGTCTCTCTAGGAGTGGAGGATGAGAATAATGCCACATGGAAAAAAGCCAGTCAGAAACAGGGAATCCCAAGTTATCTTTGTTTAGTTTGATTAAAGCAGAATATAAGTCTTTAGCCTTTCCAAGTTTCTTGGCAAATGCATCAGCTTGAAACTCAAACCTGCGGCTTAGGACTGTTAGGCAAAAAGAAAGAACCTGAAAAAAGTAAATAAAAGAGCTTTAAATTACCGCTCACTTCTTTTGTGTCACTGAAGGGTTCATGAGCTAGGATTCTAGAGGAAGTTCAGCTCAGGATAAGAAAAAGAGCAGGCCAAAAAGAAAGATCACTAGTATCTAGGGAACCTAGGGTGGGTATTATTACAAACCAAACCTTTTCCCCCAAGCAAACAGTAACAGTAACAGATACATATCCAAATGAGTGTTACTCTTACCAAGTATACTAATTTTTGAGGATCTGCCATGCACCAGGCCCTAAGCTAGGCACTTTACTCTCAAATAACCCTAAAAGATAATTACTCTTACTCCTGTCTTACAGATGAGGAAGGTTAAGTTCAGAGAAGTTAGAGAACGTGTTCGAGGTTACACAGCTGGAAGGTGGAAGTGCTGAAATTCTCTGTGACTCCTAGGGTCATGCACACCACCTTGCTCAGAGTCAGAGTTCACTTGTGGTGATTTACATTCAGACTCTTTATTTCTCTTTAAAAAATAAATTTTTGTTCACTAATTCTACCTTTAAAGAATAATGACAGTCTTCACTGAGGATATTCTAAAAAATATGCTACCGCCTCTAATGACAACCTCAAAACTGAATTTTCTAAAGTGTTCTGAGCTACAGTACCACTGCCAGAATAAATATCCAATCTCTGAATGTGACCATTTCTAAGGGGACAAATCTCCTTTGAAAATATCCATTTCTGAAGGGAAAAGAATTTCTTTGCATACTGAGGTACTGCAGGTCAAATGACATGGATTCTATTTCTTACTTAAAATACCTCAGCATTAAAACAAACAAAAGTTTTTTAAAAAGTGTCTTATTGTCACTAGCAAATACAGTTTCAAAATAAAGTCTGGAAGTTCCTGATACCTTCTTAGATAGGTTCAAAACTATTATCTGAATTCTGCCTGAAATTTCTTTCCAAATCTTGAATAACTTTTTTGGGATAGGATCATTACCTGGTCCCTAGCTATTATATCTCCTGATTTTAAGTGTTCCAGGCAAACTTACTTTGAATCTCGTTGTAACACATAAATAAAAACATAAGCAGATATTCACCTGCACCTATCTGCTCTGCTACAGGTTTCCAAACTCTTCTTCATAGAGTAATTTCTCCATTTTCCCCAGAAAAATATCTCTTTCCTGTTTTTTCCTCTTAAATGCTGACATTAAACGTAAGATCTTCTGTTTAAATATCTAGTCTGGGCTCTCCAAGATTTTTTAAACAGTTGCTAATATCTCTGTGGATTAATCACATTTCAAATTACTCTACTACCCCACATTTATTTAGACATTTTTTGAAGTGAACTCAACTACTCAATATAAGGAAACAAAGCCACAAAACAGAGAACCCAAAGAGCAGCCAAGTCAGATGCCACAAAGGAAAACCACTGACACTGCCTACGCGGCCTCTACGTGGAAGTGGACCCTTTCACTCAGTCAGACTCTAGTAACAGTTACTTATTGAGTTTGATTATCTGATTTCCCAGTCTATGGTAGGTTAAAGAAGATTAGAAAGATAATGACTGTAACAGAAAGTCACATTGACAGTAGCAAGGATTATCAGCCTGACAGTGAGCGAAGAGACAAGAAAATTAGTTAATTAAATAAATAGCCCAACTGCTTAAAAAGCAGTACAGTGTAGGGTCAATACTAATATACACAGCTGAGTTCCTTAGGGCACTCCTGAATTGTGACAGAAGACAGAAATGACAACTATCACTAAATGGTGTTCTATAACCCCCCTAAGCAGTAACAAACTGCACAAGGCATTTTATAAACATTTTTAGTAAAAAAATAAAAACATCTTTAATTTAAAGATAATAGATCTCAGTTCTCTGGAAAAATAGGTTAGTTTCTATGGACAACATTATGCAAATATTTATTCCTCTCCATTTTTCTTTCCTAGTGCCTAACTCCCCCTCTCCCTTTTTGATAGAGAAATAGGATTCATTTAGCTCATCTTAAAATGTTAACTCTACAATCTGTTCTAAGAAAGAATTCTTCTGAATGGAGATATCTCAAAATACTCAATATCATTTCTTGATTTAATTTGGAAGCCTTATCAAACATGACATGTTGCCGTCACCATATTTGTTAATATACAGTCTGGTTAAGCTGGGTCTTATCCTATGTACTGAGCCCCCTATTGAGCAACCAGAGCAGCACTTCTTTAGAACTTCATGTTCCCTAACACACCCAATTTTGATTGGATAGTCTGAGGTGGGACCCTAAGGCTATTTTGAAGCAGGTGGTCAGAGAACACGATCAGAGGAACAGGGTCATACAGCCTCCCTTAGTTAGCCACACATATACTCAATTAGTATTTGTTTTGTCCCCTCACACAGAAGATTTTCACCCAAGCATTGGTGAAAATGGACATAATTACCAAGAATTGGTGATTTAGGACAAAGTATTCCAATAGCTGATTTCCATCTACCAAGTCTCTGAGGTACATGTCATATAGCAAGCTTTTCACCATTTAACGTCTACTTCCCTACAATTTTCCCCTAACAATATTCAAGCATTTATTTGGGCTTGGATTTTTCTGCTACTTCCTTATTTTGGCTGGTAAATCAAGGAACTAAAAGACTTTGTTTCACCTACTTGTTAAATTGTAATTTTGTTTCTTTCTTTTTATGCTGCCGTAAAGATTCTAGATTTGAAATGCTAGGGCAAAAGTGAGACAGTTTTAAAGATTATACATTACCTCATTGTAAGGTGAAAAAATAAACTGGAAAATGATCAACAGTCCAATTAGAGTGGGATGGCTGTCATAAAAACCAAATGCAGCAAAAAGCTCCTTTTGACCAATTAATACAGCAAACAAGAAAAAACACAGGAAAGAATTCACCTACAAAGAGGGACATAAAATTTCCATGTTATTTTTAAGGCGATTTCACTGTGTGGTCAGAAATACCAAAAAAGTAGAACAGGATATCATGGTGTGATTTTAAGAATGGTGTTAGTGTGATCACAGGAAGTTATTTAGGTAGTTTTATAGTTTTACCTATATTCTAGGAAGGAAAATGAAATTTTCCTAAACATAAAAAAATGTGTAGTTTTCTATAAGGACAGGCTTAAGTGGAGCCTCCTAAGACTGAGGGTTTAAAGTGGTCAACAGCAATGGGATATTTTCTTAAGGTAAAAAGTTAAACTTCTAGAAAGAATTCTAGCTTTGTCTGTACTTGACTGTTATCAGACACAAGGCCTCCCACCTGACCTCAATGTGGAGGCTCCAAAGAAACAGGCTTCCCTTGAATTCTCTTGAGGGCCACTGTACTGCATAGTTAGATCCAAGAAAAAAGTAGATCTATCTTTATCAAAAGAGAAAATCAAAAAATCAAAAGTCTGTACCAAAATATGAGTAAAGGATATAGGAATAAAGTTGGAAAACAAATACCATTGTTTTCCCTTAGCAGATTAAGATCTTGGAGGCCACATATACCTATGCTGCTCCAAACCATTTATCAGGTAATTTAAAAAGCTGCCAGCTTGAAGGAGGGCTCAGAGCATAAAAAGGCTTGCCAGCTGGCCTTGGATAAAGTACAAGCCACTGAGTCCTTACAACTCAGTATATCCAGTATGACAAGCCCCAATAGGAAACTTCATTCACAATGAAGGCCCCTAGAATTATGAGCTATGCATACCACTTTTGTCAAATAAGTCTCATCCTTTTGAAAAATAACTTTTGGTTTGCTACTGGGCCCTACTAGAGACTGATTCCTGACCATGGGACCCCATGATCCTGCAACTGAGTTGCTCCTCCTGAACTGGATGTTATGTTGATCCACCTAGGCAGGAAACTGGTCTGTCCTAAAGCACTCCCAACATCAGATGTAAGTATTAAACATGGGAGTGGAAACAGAGGAAGTCATGAAGGCAGAAGGAAGTTAAATGAGCAGGTGGCTCATCCTCCTAGTATGCCAACTTCTGCCACTCCACCACCCCTGAATTAACCCTTACTCGTGGGGAATTCAATTGACGAGGAAAATTTTGAGCCTATTTTACAAATAACTTAATACAATATGCTGGCACCAGCTGAAAGTAGACTATTGTGGCATTACAGAACCACTATGAGATGGTCCTAGAAGACAGTGGAGAAGACAAATACTCTCAGTGAGGGGAACTTTAGGCAGTTAATCTGATTGTCCACTCAGTCTGGAAGGAGAGAGGGCCTGAGCTGAGGATATACATACTAATTCATTGGCAGAGGGCAAAAAATGGCTTGGCTGAATGATCAAAGTAAAGGAACAAAGTAGAGGATTGCTCACATAGTTGGAAAAGAGGTATATAGAAAAACTTCCAAAATTAGCCCAGAGTATACTTTGGTCTAATGTGAATGTTTCACCAAGAGTCCCACAGAAGAGGAAGTTCTTGTTGACAAGGTGGAGAAGATACCTACTCTATGGATGTTAGCCAGTCTCTTTCCCCAAACACTTGGGGACTTGGTCAAGGGGCTCATGAACAAAGTGACTGAGGTGACAGGAATGGAGTCAGTGCATTAGTCAACAACCCAGATATCCCCCATACTGCCTCTTGCAAGTGCTTACTCTATCAAAAGAGGCAATCTACTCCGCCTCCAATAAGGTGCCTCAGGGACCCTACCACTTTATGGTAGGTGATACCACTGGACCCCTTCCTTCATGAAAGGGGCACTGATTTTCTTTATTAGGACTGAATACTTACTTTGCACTTGGATTTAGACTGACTTAATGTCTCACTCACCGTCATGTATCCATATACCATAGCTTCAAGCCAAGGAACTCATTTTTGTATCTAAAGATGTAAGGCAAGGGGAAAGCTCCTACAAGAGTTCACAAATCTTCCTGTGTAAGCCATCACCCAAAACCAGAGGGCCTTTTAGAAAGGTACAAAGACTTATTTAAGACTCAGTTTAGGCCACATGCTCAGAACTAAATCAACAAGATATAGTGCTATTCTGTCCATGCCTGAAAACTGTAGTCCTCTGTTGGTTTATAGATATTAATACCCAGAGGAATGTTACAGGAATTCTTGTTTTCTTCTTTATATTTACATTTTCCAACTTCTTTTCCGTTGGTATATAATGACTTTGAAATGAGAAAAACATTTTTAAGAAAGTATTTTAATGTCCAACTTATCTAGGCTCATGCCTTCTGATCTTCAAAGTTCTTATAGCTGAGTGACTATGGAGGTGGTGACAATTATGGTGATAACAATAAACATTTATATAGTACCTACCACATTCCGGGTACTACTCCAAACTCTTTACGTCTATTAACTCATTTGATTCTTATATCAGTCCTATAAGGTCCTATCATTCAATAAGGGAATGGAGGCAGAGAGAGGTTAAGGAACTTGCCTGAGGTCACACTGATAGTAAGTCAGGAAGCCATGATGCAAAGCTGAGTAGCCTGGCTGCAGAGACTGTCTTAACCTCTTTACTACATGATCTCTCATGCCTGCCATACTTTAATTTGACTAACAAAAGGGATTTGTCATTTCAAACTTACCTGGCTAATAATGATATTTTTGACTGTATGTCCCAACTTCCAGTGTCCCAGTTCATGGCCTAGTACAGCAAGCACCTCCTCATTGTTACATCCTTGTTTCTTATTCTGAACAAAGAAAAACTTGAAAATAAATTATCAAGAACCTTCAAAAAGTTTATACCTTTAAACCTAGTAAGAGCTCTTCTTAGATTCTAACTTAAGAAAACAATCAGCACTGAAGAAGATAGAAACATGAACAAGATAAATATTCCCTGACTTGGTAAGGCTTACAGTCTAATTTAGATTAGAAAGAAGCTGAAAAAAAAACAAAAATCTTTATCAATAAGACAATATTTAGTCATATGATAACCATAGTATAAACCCATTAGAAATGTTTTCAAAGATTATGTTCTGACATGAGGAAATGGTTTATTAGATGAAGATAGCAGGAAATAAGAGGTGAGTCCAAGATGGCAGTGTAGAAAGAGCCTGAGCCCCCTCCTCCCACGACCACACTGAATCTATCCCTACGCACAGAGCAATTCACCTTGAGGAAGAACTGAGGACTGAGTGAACACCCTCTGTACAAGGAAAAATAAAAATACCACATTAAAAAAATGTATACACAGTAACAGAGGAAGCCCCACCCCCAGCGTGGCCCTGTGGTGGGGAGGGATATCTGTGAGTTACTGGAACGCAGACTTTCCTGCTCAGAGAAAAAGCCATGAGGTAGAGGGTTTAAGTCACCAACTGCAACTACAACTGGAAGAGGCTGATTTTCAGAACCTAAGCACCTGCCAATGGCAGGACCAGAGCTGCTGGTGAGCACCAGTGTTTGCATTCCCCCAGGACAATGCTAATGTGGACAGGAGCAGGGTGAGTGCCACTGTTTATGTCACCCCTGGCACTGCTAGTATGGACAGGAGCAGGATGAGTGTTATTGTTTACGTTTCCCATGCACACTGTTAGTGTGGATAGGAACAGGGTAAGCTACATCATGTAAGTTACCCCTGCATATTGCTACTGGGGACAGGAGCAAGTTCAGCGTGAATGCACATCTTCAGACATGACAGAGGTGGCCTTCTGGCCCACAAGCCTGTCAAGATCCAGCACTCCCAGCAAGGTGGCACTAGTGCAACACTCACACAGATTCACCTCACCTGCCCTCTCTCCGTCCCTGGCCACCCCATTCACATGGACCCAGCCCAGTGCCAACAACCTGGACCCAGACTGCACCCATCCAACCCCAGCTATCCCATTAGAACGGCCCCACTGGTGTCAATCCAGAAGACCCCTATACCATGCCGCACCATCCTGCCACCCAGCCAGGGGGGCGCTGTTCTATTGCCCACCCAGAAACTCCCTGGACTACATGGCCCTGGATGGCAACCACATATGAGACCCCTGGCCCATGCCCTGGGAGCCCTGGAATCAAGACACTCCAGCCCAGGCCTCCAGCTCACCAACCAAAACTGCCAGGCACATGCCTTCTACCAAGAGGACATTCCTACACAAGGCCACACGTTCAAGAATGGGAGAGGTAGCCTTCGCTTAGCCTACAAAAACAACTACAGAAAGTCAAACAAAATGAGACAGAGGAATATGCTTAAAACAAAATAACATGACAAAACTTCAGAAAAAGAATTAAATGAAACAGTTAAGCAATCTATCTGACAAAGAGTTTAAATTAGTGGTCATAAATATGCTCACCAGACTTGAGAGAAAAGTGGATGAACTCAGTGAGAACCTCAACCAAGACACAGAAAAATAAAAAAGAACCAATCAGATATGAAGAATACAATAAACAAAATGAAAAATTCACTAGAGGGAATCAACAGCAGATTAGAAGATACAGAATGAATCAGTGATTTGGAAGACAGAGTAATGAAAAGCACTCAAGTTAAACAGCAGAAAGAAAAAAGAATAGAAGATAGAAAAAAGAAATGTCGATATGTTAAGGGGCTCCGACACAACATCAAATGTCATAATGTTCTCATTATAGGAGTCCTAGAAGGAGAAGAGAGAGAGAAATGGGTAGAAAACATATTTAAAGAAATAATAGATGAAAACTTCCCTAACCTAGGGAGGGAAGCAGACATCCACATACAGGAAGCAAAGACAGCCCTAAATAAAGTAAATCCAAGGAGGTCCACACCAAGACACATCATAATTAAAATGTGAAAGATCAAAGACAAAGAGAGAATCTTAAAATCAGTGACAGAAAAGGAACAAGTTACCTACAAGGGAGACCCTGTAAGGCTATCAGCTGATTCTTCAGCAGAAACTCTACAAGCCAGAAGGGAGTGGCATGATATATTCAAAGTGCTGAAAATGGTAGACCTCCAAGCAAGAATATTCTACCCAGCAAGGTTATCAGGATTGAAGGACAGATAATAAGCTTCTCAGATAAACACAGGTTAAAGGAGTTCACCACAATTAAACCAGTCTTACAAGAAATGTTAAAGGGATGTCTTTAAAGAGGAAAAGTAAATGACATAACTAGGAGCAAGAAAATCACAAAAAGAAAAAGTTTCACTGGAAAAGGCAATCAGATAGCAAATACAGCAGACCAATCACTACAAAGCTAGTATGAAGGTTAAAAGACAAAAGTAGTAAAATCAACTACTTCTAAAAATTAGTTAAGGGAATCACTAAATAAAAGGTGTAAAGAAGATATCATATACATAAAACATGGAGGAGGAGGAGTTAAAAATGTAGTGCTGTTAGCATGCATCTGAATTTAAGTAACCATCAACTTAACATAGATGCTATATATGTAGGACAGGACGTCATACATAAACCACATGGTAACCACAAACCAAAAACCTGTAATAGACACCAAAAAATAAACAGAAAGGAGTCCAGCCATAACACTAAAGAAAGTCATCATGCACAAGGGAAGAGAGCAGGAAAAAAAAAAGGATCAGAGAAGAACAAAAACAACCAGAAAAAGTTTAACATAATAGCAGTAAGTACATACCTATCAATAATTACTTTAAATGTAATTGGACTAAATGCTCCAATCAAAAGACAGAGGGTGACTGAATGGATAAAAAAATAAGACCCATCTATATGCTGTCTACAAGAAACTCACGTCAGACCTAAAGACACACACTGACTGAAATGAAGGGATGGAAAAAAATATTCCATGCAAACAGAAATGAAATAAAAAGCTGGATTAGCAAATACTCCATGCAAACAGAAATGAAATAAAAACCTGGATTTATATCAGATAAAATAATCTTTAAAGCAAAGACTTAATAAGAACAAAGAAGGGCTTGATCCAGCAAGAAGATATAACAATTGTACATATCTACACACCCAACAGAAGACCACCTAAATATACAGAGCAAATATTAACACAAATGAAAGGAGAAACTGACAGTAATATACTAATAGTAGGGGATTTGTAACACCCCACTTACATCAATGGGCAGATAATCCAGACAGATAATCAATAAGGATACAGTGGATTTGAATAACACATTAGGCCAGATGGACCTAACAGATATATACAGAACATTATATCTAAGAACAGCAGAATACTCAAAACCATCAATAAAACAAAAAGGCAACCTACAGTATGGGAGAATATATTTATAAATGGTATATAATAAAGGGCTAACATCCAAAATATATAAAGAACTCATGACTCAACACCAAAAAAAAAAAAACCCAAAAAATGGGCAGAGGACCTGAATAGAAATTTTTCCAAAGAAGACATACAGATGGCCAACAGGCACATGAAAAGATGCTCCACATCACTAATCATCAGGGAAATGCAAATCAAAACCAAAATGAGGCATCACTTTACACCAGTCAGAATGGCCACTATCCAAAAGACAAGAAATAACAAGCATTGGTGAGGATGTGGAGAAAAGGGAACCCTCCTATACTGCTGGTGGGAATGTAAATTGGTACAGCCATTATGGAAAGCAGTATGGAACTTTCTCAAAAAACCAAAAATAGAAATACCATTTGACACAGTAATTCCACTTCTAGGAATTTACCTGAAGAAAACAAAATCTCCAATTCAAAAAGATATATGCACCCCTATGTTTATTGCTGCATTATTTACAATAGCCAAGAAACGGAAGCAACCTGTCCATCAACAGATAAATGGATAAAGAAGACATGCTACATATATACAATGGAATATTATTCAGCCATAAAAAAGAAAGAAATCCTGCCATTTGCAGCAACATGGATGAACCTACAGGGTATTATGCCAAGTGAAATAAGCCAGGCAGAGAAAGACAAATACCATATGATTTCACTTATTTGTGGAATATAAAAGCAAAACAAAACAAAATGAACAAAAGAGCAACAGACGCAGAGACACTGAGAAGTTATTGGTGGCAACTATGGGGGAGGGGTTGTAGAGGGTAGGTGAAAGAGGTGAAAGGGATAAAGAGGCACAAACTTTCAATCATAATATAAATTAGTCTTGGGGATGAATAACAGCATAGAGAATATAGCCAATAATTCTGTAATATCTTTCTATGTTGACAGATAGTAACTACACTAGTTGGGATAAGCAAAAAGAAAGAAAAAGAAAAATTGCAGAATACTCATTCTTTTCAAGTGCACATGGAACATTCTCCAGGAATGTTAGGTCACAAAACAAGTCTTCATAAATTTAGAAAGGCTGAAATCATATCGGGTGTCTTTTCTGACCACAACAGTATGAAACTGGAAATCGATTACAGGAAAAAAAACGAAAAAACAAATGTTGGAGGATCAACACCATGCTACTGAACAGACAGTGACTCAACAAAGAAATTAACAAGGAAATAAAAGAATACTTGGATAATAATGAAAATGGAAACACAACAATGCAAAATCTTTGAGAGGCAGCAAAAGCTGTTCTAAAAGGGAAGTTTATAGTGTTATAGGCCTTCCTCAAGAAAAAAGAAAAATCTCAAACTATTTAAACGCCACACCTTAGGAACTAGAAAAGGAATAATAAACAGCCCAAAGCTAGTAGAAGAAAGGAAATAATAAAGATCAGAATGGAAATAAATGAAAGAGAGACTAAAAAAAAATACAAAGAATCAATGAAATTAAGAGCTGCTTCTTTAAAAAGATAAACAATATTGATAAAACTTTAGCTAGACTCATCAAGAGAGCAGACTCAAAATCAGAAAGGGGAGTTACAACTGACACCACAGAAATACAAGCAATTAATAAGACATTTCTATGAAAAATTATCTGCCAACAAATTGAACAATCTAGAAGGAACAGATAAATTCCTAGAAACATGCAATCTCCTAAGACTGAACTAGGAAGAATTAGAAAATCTGAACAGACCAATTATTAGTAACAAAGTGGAAGCAATAATCAAAAAACTCCCAATGAACAAAAGTCCAGGACCAGATGGCTTCACAGGAGAACTCTACCAAACATTTAAAGAGTTAATACCTATCCTTCTCAAACTATTCCAAAAAACTGAAGAGGAAGGAAAGCTTCCAAATTGATTCTTTGAGCCCAGTATCACCTTGATACCAAAACCAGACAAAGACACTACAAAAAAAGAAAACTACAGACCAATATCCCTGATGAACACAGATGTAAAAATCCTAAACAAAATATTAGCAAACCAAATAAAAAAATACATTAGAAGGATCATTCACCATGGCCAAGTAGGATAAATCCAGGGATGCAAAGATGGCTCAACACTGCAAAATCAACAACATGATACACCGCACTCACAAAAGGAAGGATAAAAACCATATGGTCATCTCAACAGATGCTAAAAAAGCGTTTGACAAAATTCAGCATCCATTCATTATAAAAACTCTCAACAAAGTGAATATAGAGGGAACAGATCTCAACATAATAAAGGTCATATATGATAAGCCCACTAATATACTCAATGGCAAGAAGATTAAAGCTTTTCCTCTAAGATCAAGAACAAGACAAGGATGCCCACTCTCACCACTTTTATTCAACATAGTCCTAGAAGTCCTAGTTATAGCAATCAGGCAAGAAAAGGAAATAAAACACAACCAAATTGGTAAGGAAGAAGTAAAACTGTGACTATTTGCAGGTGACATGGTACTATACACAGAAAACCCCAAGGACTCCACCAAAAAACTACTAATATTAATAAATGAATTCAATAAAGTTGCAGGATACAAAATCAATATACAGAAATCTGTTGCATTCCTATATACAAATAAGGAATGAACAGAAAGAGAAATAAAGAAATCATTCCCATTTATAATTGCATGAAAAAGAATAAAATACTTAGAAGTAAATTTAGCCATGTAGGTGAAAGACATATTCTCTGAAAATTGTAAGACACTGATGAAAGAAACTGAAAAAGACACAAATGAGTTCATGCTCATGGATAGGAATAATTAGTATTTTAAAACAGCCATATTGCCCAAGGAAATCTACAGATTCAATGCAATCCCTATCAAAATAAGAATGGCATTTTTCACTAAATTAGAGCAAATGACCCTAAAATTTGTATGGAACCACAAAAGACCCCAATAGACCAAGCAATATTGAGAAAGAATAAAGCTAGGGGTATCACAATCTCTGATTTCAAACTATACTGCAAAGCCACAATAATCAAAACAGAATGATACTGGCACAAGAACAGATACATAAACCAATGGAACAGAATAGAGAGTCCAGAAATAAATTCACATTTGTGTGCTCAATTAATATATGACAAAGGAGGCAAAAATATACAACGGGGAAAAGACAATCTCTTCAATAAACAATGTTGGGAAA
This sequence comes from Smutsia gigantea, assembly GCA_032199065.1. Classification (NCBI taxonomy): domain Eukaryota; kingdom Metazoa; phylum Chordata; class Mammalia; order Pholidota; family Manidae; genus Smutsia; species Smutsia gigantea. The sequence continues at coordinate 486,513 of JAVSCE010016299.1, forward strand.
ACTGGACAGCTATGTGCAAAAGAATGAAATTGGATCACTATCTTATATTATACACAAAAATAAACTCAAAATAGATAAAGACCTAAATATAAGACCCAAAACCATAACACTACTAAAAGAAAACATTCTGGGTATGTCTCCCCAGCCAAGAGACACAAAAGCAAAAATAAGCAAGTGGTACTACATCAAACTAAAAAGCTTCTGCACAGCAAAGAAACCATCAGCAAAACAAAAAAGCCAGCTTACTTTATGGAAGATTACATTTGCAAGTGAAGGGGCTAATAACCAAAACAGATAAAGAACTCACACAACTCAGCACCAAAAAACAAATAATCCAATTAAAAAATGGGCAGAGGACCTAAACAGACATTTGTCCAAAGAAGACGTACAGATGGCCAACAGACACATGAAAAGATACTCAACATCATTAATCATCAGGGAGATGCGAATCAAAACCATAGTGGGTATCACATCACACCAGTCAGAATGGCTAATATCAACAAGACAAGAAATAACAAGTGTTGATGAAGGTGTGGAGTAAAGGGAACCCTCGTACACTACTAGTGGGATGGTAAATTGGTGGAACAACTGTACAATGAAGTATGAAAGTTTCTCAAAAAACTAAAAATAGAAATGTTACATTTCCCAGAAGTTCTACTTCTGTGAATTTACACCAGAAAAACAAATTTACCTTAAGAAATCAAAATCCAAAAAGGTATATGCACTCCTATATTTATTGTGGCATTATTTACAATAGCCAAAATGTGGAAACAACCTAAATGTCCATGGATAGATGAATGGATCAAAAAGATGTGCTATGCATATAGAGTGGAATACTATTCAGCCATAAAAAATAAAGAGAGAAATCTTGCCATTTGCAACAACATGGATGGACCTAAATGGTATAATGTCAAATGGAATAAATCAGGGAGAGAAAGAGAAATAATGGTATGATTTAACTTATATCTATAATTTAAAAACAAAAGAACAAATAAACAAAACTGATATTGACTCATAAACACAGAGAACAGACTGGTGGTTGCCATAGGGAGAGTGGGAAGGGATGGATGAAATAGATTAAGGAGTGAAAATTAGTGAGAATGTATGATATCTTGATCTGAGCAATGGTTACATGAGTGTATACACATGTCAAAATCCACCGAACTGTGCTCTAAGATGTGTGCATTTTATTATATGCACCTCAATACAAAATTTTTTAATGAAAGCAGACAACAAAACTAATAATACATGGTACGATTCCCATTATGAGAAAATGTGAATGTGTATGTAAAAAAATACACAAATACGAGTTGCAGGATACAAAATTAATACACAGAAATCTGTTGTTTTCCTATACACTAATGATGAACTAACAGAAAGAGAAATCAGGAAAACAATTCCATTCACAGTTGCATCAAAAAGAATAAAATACCTAGGAATAAACCTAACGAAGGAAGTGAAAGACCTATACTCTGAAAACTTCAAAACACTCCTAAGAGAAATTACAGAGAACACTAACAAATGGAAATTCATCTCATGTTCTTGGCTAGGAAGAATAAATAGTGTCAAAATGGCTATACTACCTAAAGCAATCGACAGATTCAATGCAATACCTATCAAAATACCTACAGCATTCTTCAATGAAATGGAACAAATAATTCTAAAATTCATATGGAACCACAAAAGACCCCAAATAGCCAAAGCAATCCTGAGAAGGAAGAATAAAACGGGGAATTATGCTCCCAGACTTCAAGCTCTACTACAAAGCTACAGTAATCAAAACAATTTGGTACTGGGACAAGAACAAACCCATAGACCAGTGGAACAGAATAGAGAGCCCAGATATAAACCCAAGCATATATGGTCAATTAATATATGATAAAGGAGCCATGGATATACAATGGGGAAATGACAGCCTCTTCAACAGCTGGTGTTGGCAAAACTTGACAGCTACATGTAAGAGAATGAAATTGGATTACTGTCTAACCCCATACACAAAAGTAAACTCAAAATGGATCAAAGACCTGAATGTAAGTCATGAAACCATAAAACTCTTAGAAAAAATATAGGCAAAAATCTCTTGGACATAAACCTGAGCAACTTCTTTATGAACATATCTCCCCGGGCAAGGGAAGCAAAAGCAAAAATGAACAAATGGGACTATATCAAGCTGAAAAGCTGCTGTACCTCAAAGGATACCATCAGTAAAACAAAAAGACATCCTACTGTATGGGAGAATATATTCATAAATGACATATCTGATAAGGGGTTGACATTCAATTATATTAAGAGCTCATGCACCTCAACAAACAGAAAGCAAATAATCCAATTAAAAAATGGTCAGAGGAGCTGAACAGACACTTCTCCAAAGAAGAAATTCAGACTGCCAACAGGCACATGAAAAGATGCTCCACATCACTAGTCATCAGAGAAATGCATATTAAAACCACAATGAGATATCACCTCACACCAGTTAGGATGGCCGCCATCCAAAAGACAAACAACAACAAATGTTGGTGAGGATGTGGAGAAAGGGAACCCTCCTACACTGCTGGTGTAGTGGTGCAAGGGCTTATCGGCTGGACAAAACCGTCCCGGCACACTCAGCCCAGCAGGCTGGGAATCTTAAGGAACTTCAGGTGCCCTATACCCCTGGGGGTAACCCAGCCCTGAAGTCCCTCACGATGATAAGCAGCCTGCCATTCATTCTCCATGGTCGGCGCGGCAAGCAAACCCGCTGACCTGCCACAGCTGCAGAGCAGGGGGAAACAGCCCTGCCCACAGCAACAACACAGTCTTTTCCCAGCGCGCAGCTAAATAGGACAGACCCAGAGGTGGCCGCCAGCGCGCAGCTGCCCAGCACAGACAGAGGAAGCCGGAGCAAGGTCCAGAAGACAGGAAGGGGTGTTGTTCTCACAGGAGAACACACCCAGTGTGGCTGCAATCCCCCTCAGGGCTCTAGGCTATCCAGAGGGCCGCCCCACCCATGGCAGCTCATGGGATTATCCCACAGACTGCTCCTAGTATGTGGGTAAATGGCACAGGCAGCAGAGAAGGGCAAGGTGACCAGCAAGCAGGAAGGGACATTGTTCTCCCAGCAGACACACGCACCACCTGCTTGTGACCATTTATATCACCATGAAAAGGCAGAAGAATCTGGTCCAGTCAAAAATCACTCAGACAACCCCAGAGAGAGGGCCTGGGGAGATAGATATAACCAATCCTCCTGAAAAAGAATTCAAAATAAAAGTCATAACCATGCTGAAGGACCTGCAGAGAAATATGAAAGAGCTAAGGGATGAAGTCCAGAGGGAGATAACAAAAATGAACCAATTGATAAAAGGTCTTAAGAGCAGACTGGACGAGGTGCAAGAGACTGTTAATGGAATAGAAATCAGAGAACAGGAATACAGAGAAGCTGAGGCAGAGAGAGATAAAACGATCTCTAAGAATGAAAGAATATTGAGAGAACTGTGTGACCAATCCAAACATAATAATATTTGCATTATAGGGGTACCAGAAGAAGAAGAGAGAGAAAAAGGGATAGAAAGTGTCTTTGAAGAAATAATTGCTGAAAACTTCCCCAAGCTGGGGAAGGAAGAGTCTCTCAGACCATGGAAGCCCACAGATCTCCCAAAACAAGGGATCCAAAGAGGACAACACCAAGACATATAATAATTAAAATGGCAAAGATCAAAGAAAAAGATAGAGTATCAAAGGCAGCCAGAGAGAGAAAAAAGATCACCTACAAAGGAAAACCCATCAGGCTATCATCAGACATCTCAACAGAAACCTTACAGGCCAGAAGAGAATGGCATGATATATTTAATGCAATAAAACACAAGGACCTTGAACTGAGAATATTGTACCCAGCATGATTATCATTTAAATTTGAAAGAGGGGGTCTCTCTTGTCCCCTTCTGGCATGAGCCAGGAGCTCTTTCCTCTCACTTTATTTCTAAATAAAAGCCTCTACCCTGAAAAAAAAAATTTGAAGGAGGGATTAAACAATTTCCAGACAAGCAAAAGTTGAGGGAATTTGCCTCCCACAAACCACCTCTACAGGGTATATTAAAGGGAATGTTCTAGATGGAAGCACTCCTAAGGCTAAATAGATGTCACCAGATAAAATAAAATCACAGCAAAGAAAGCAGACCAACCAAATACTAACTACAGGCAAAAAATAAAATCAACTATCCACAAAAGCAGTCAAAGGAAACACAAAAGAGAACAGAATAAAACACTTAACATATAAAGAATAGAGTAGGAAGAATAAGAAGGGAGAGAAACAAAGAATCATCAGACTGTGTTTATAATAGCTTAATAAGAGAATTAAGTTAGACGGTTAGATAGTAAAGAACCTACCCTTGAACCTTTGATACCCACGAATCCAAAGCCTGCAATGGCAATAAGTACATATCTTTTGAAAATACCCCAAATGTAAATGGACTGAATACACCAATCAAAAGACACAGAGTAATGGAATGGATAAAAAAGCAAGACCCATCTATATGCTGCCTATAAGACACTCACTTCAAACCCAAACACATACACAGACTGAAAGTGAAAGGATGGAAAAAGATATTTCATGCAACTACTAGGGAGAAAAAAGCAGTTGTAGTACTTGTATCAGACAAAATAGACTTCAAAACAAAGAAAGTAACAAGAGAGCAAAGAAGGACATTACATAATGACAAAAGGGTCCGTCCAACAAGAGGATATAAGTATTACAAATATCTATGCACCCAACACAGGAGCACTGGGATATGTGAAACAAATACTAACAGAATTAAAGTGGGAAATAGAATGCAATGCATTCATTTTGGGAGACTTCAACACACCACTCACTCCAAAGGACAGATCAACCAGACAGAAAATAAATAAAGAGACAGAGGCACTGAACAACATATTAGAACAGATGGACCTAAGGGACAACTACAGAAAACTCCATCCAAAAGCAACAGGATACACATTCTTCTCAAGTGCACATGGAACATTTCAAGCATAGATCATACACTAGGCCACAAAAGAACCTCAGTAAATTCAAAAAGATGGAAATTGTACCAACCAGCTTCTCAGATCACAAAGGTATGAAACTAGAAATAAATTACACAAAGAAAACAAAAATGCCCACAAACACATGGAGGCTTAATAATATGCTCCTAAATAATAAATGGATCAATAACCAAATAAAAACAGACATCAACAATATATGGAGACAAATGGCAACAATAATTCAACACCACAAAATCTGTGGGATACAGCGAAAGCCGTGCTAAAAGGAAAATATATTGCAATACAGGCCTACCTCAGGAAAGAAGAACAATCCCAAATGAACAGTCTAAACTCACCATTAATGAAACTAGAAAGGGAAGACCAAGTGAGGCCCAAAGTCAGTAAAAGGAGGGACATAATAAAGATTAAAGCAGAAATAAATAAAATTGAGAAGAATTAAACAATAGAAAGAATCAATAAAAGCAGGAGCTGGTTCTTTGAGAAAATAAAAATAGATAAACCCCTAGCCAGACTTATCAAGAACAAAAGAGAGTCTACACACACAAACAGAATCAGAAATGAGAAATAAAAAATCACTATAGACACCACAAAATGCAAAAGAATTATGAGAATACTATGAAAAATTATATGCTAACAAATTGGATAACCTAGAAGAAATGGACAACTTTCTAGAAAAACACAACCTTCCAAGGCTGACTCAGGAAGTAACAGAAAATCTGAATAGACCAATTAGAAGCAAAGAAATTGAACTGGTAATCAAAAAACTACCTAAGAACAAAACTCTTGGACCAGATGGTTTATTTAGTGAAGACCTAATACCTAACCTCCATAAAGTTTTCCAAAAAGTAGAAGAGGAGGGAATACTCCCAAACTCATTCTACAAGGCCAACATCACTCTAATACCAAAATCAGGCAAAGACACCACAAAAAAATAAAATTACAGATCAATATCCCTGATGAACATACATGCAATACTCAACAAAATATTAGCAAACCAAATTCAAAAATATATCAAAAAGATCATCCATCATGATCAAGTGGAATTCATCCCAGGGATGCAAGGATGATACAACATTCGAAAATCCATCAACATCATATACCCCATCAACAAAAAGAAGGACAAAAACGACATGATCATCTCCATAGATGCTGAAAAAGCATTTGACAAAATTCAACATCCATTCGTAATAAAAACTCTTAACAAAATGGGTATAGAGGGCAAGTGCCTCAACATAAAGGCCATATATGACAAACCCCCAGCCAACATTATAGTTAACAGCGAGAAGCTGAAAGCTTTTCCTTTAAGATCCCGAACAAGACAAGGATGCCCACTCTCCCCACTTTTATTCAACATAGTTCTGGAGGTCCTAGCCACGGCAATCAGAAAACACAAAGAAATAAAAGGCATCCAGATTGGTAAGGAAGAAGTCAAACAGTCCCATTTGCAGATGACATGATATTGTACATAAAAAACCCTAAAGAATTCTACTCCAAAACTACTAGATCTAATATCTGAATTCAGCAAAGTTGCGGGATACAAAATTAGTACACAGAAATCTGTTGCATTCCTACATGCTAACGATGAACTAGCAGAAAGAGAAATCAGGAAAACAATTCCATTCACAATCACATCAAAAAGAATAAAATACCTAGGAATAAACCTAACCAAGGAAGTGAAAGACCTATACCCTGAAAACTACAAGACACTCTTAAGAGAAATTAAATAGGACACTAACAAATGGAAATTCATCCCATGCTCTTGGCTAGGAAGAATTAATATTGTCAAAATGGCCATCCTGCCTAAAGTAATCTACAGATTCAATGCAATCCCTATTAAAATACCTACAGCATTCTTCAATGAACTAGAGCAAATAGTTCTAGAATTCATATGGAATGACAAAAGACCCCAAATAGCCAAAGCAATCCTGAGAAGGAAGAATAAAACAGGGGGAATTATGCTCCCTGACTTCAAGCTTTACTACAAAGCCACAGTAATCAAGACAATTTGGTACTGGCACAAGAACAAACCCATAGACCAGTGGAAGAGAATAGGGAGCCCAGATATAAACCCAAGCATATACGGTCAATTAATATACGATAAAGGAGCCATGGATATACAATGGGGAAATGACAGCCTCTTCAACAGCTGGTGTTGGCAAAACTGGACAGCTACATGTAAGAGAATGAAACTGGAGTATTGTCTAACCTCATACACAAAAGTAAACTCAAAATGGATCAAAGACCTGAATGTAAGTCATGAAACCATAAAACTCTTAGAAAAAATATAGGCAAAAATCTCTTGGACATAAACATGAGCAACTTCTTCATGAACCTATCTCCCTGGGCAAGGGAAACAAAAGCAAAAATGAACAAATGGGACTCTATCAAACTAAAAAGCTTCTGTATAGCAAAGGACACCATCAATAGAACAAAAAGACATCCTACAGTATGGGAGAATATATTCATAACTGACGTATCCGATAAGGGGTTGACATCCAAATTATATAAAGAACTCATGCACCTGAACAAACAAAAAGCAAACAGTCCAATTAAGAAATGGGCAGAGGACATGAATAGACACTTCTCCAAAGAAGAAATTCAGATGGCCAACAGGCACATGAAAAGATGCTCCACATCGCTAATCATCAGAGAAATGCAAATTAAAACCACAATGAGATATCACCTCACACCAGTGAGGATGGCCAACATCCAAAACACAAACAACTAATGTTGGCGAGGATGTGGAGAAAGGGGAACCCTCCTACACTGCTGGTGGGAATGTAAATTAGTTCAACGACTGTGGAAAGCAGTATGGAGGTTCCTAAAAAAACTCAAAATAGAAATACCATTTGACTCACGAATTCCACTCCTAGGAATTTACCCCAAGAATTCAGTAGCCCAGTTTGAAAAAGACATATGCACCCCTATGTTTATAGCAGCACTATTTACAATAGCCAAGAAATGGAAGCAACCTAAGTGTCCATCAGCAGATGAATGGATAAAGAAGAGGTGGTACATATACACAATGGAATATTATGAAAACAAATCCTACCATTTGCAACAACATGGATGGCACTAGAGGGTATTATGCTCAGTGCAATAAGCCAGGTGGAGAAAGACAAGTACCAAATGATTTCACTCATTTATGGAGTATAAAAACAAAGCAAAAACTGAAGGAACAAAACAACAGCAGACTCACAGAACCCAAGAATGGACTAATGGTTACCAAATGGAAAGGGCTGTGGAGGGTTGGTGGGAAGGGAGGGAGAAGGGGATTAAGGGGTATTATGATTAGCACACATAATATGGGGGGACATGGGTAAGGGAGTATAGCACAGAGAAGACAAACAGTGACTCTATAGCATCTTATTATGCTGATGGACAGTGACTGTAATGGGGTCTGTGGTGGGGACTTGGTAATAGGGGGAATGTAGTAACCACAATATTGCTCATGTGGAACCTTCATAAGATTGTATGTCAATGATACCTTAATAAAAAAAATGTCTTGCTTAAGATCATCTTGCTAATTAGTAGTGGGTAAAACACAAACCCACATATCTGGAGCCTGTAACCCTTCGTATTACACTTACAACTGGAAGACTTTCACATAACCCTAGCACTTGCTGGGGAAATACCTGTTTTCTTCTACAAAAAGGGGGCTTATCTATAGTTTTAATCTTCTTTTTCCTTAAACTGCTTTTGAGACAGGCTGTTCCAATTATTTTGTTTGTCTTCTGAAGAGAAAAATTCCAGAGAGTAGATTTTCTAGCCATCTTTTAAAGTGTTAGGAGCCAGTATGGAGACATTCAGCAAAATGAAGGATTGCCAGTAACTTCAGTTTTCTTCTTTAAACTTCTGCTAAAAATAAAATGCTTCATATTCGCTACATCATCCAGATTCAAAACCATCTTTGCATCCTCCGCTGCACTGTACATAGTAGGTGTTCAGTGGCAGATGTAAATTAATCACTGTTTCCTAAACATCTGCTACATCTGTGTACTCTCTGTGATTATTAATATATCTTCCTTTAATCAAATTCACTTTTTAAAACTTATCCTAAATAACAATATTCATGAAGTCATGATACTCTAGTTTTATCTTTTTCCTAATATACATTAATAAGTATATAACTATTCAAATTTCAGATATTGATACACTACCTAAAATCATCTCACTAGTAGTACACACACACTGCAAAGCAATACAGTTAATGAGTGTTGAGTCAACCTTTGACCTTCTCCTGCACTCCCCATAAGAGCAATCACCAAGTCCGTTAAAGGATCTTTTATTGTGACTCTTGCACTTATTCTGACTTCTCATTTCAGGGTAGGTCCTCAGTATTTCATGCTTATCTTGGTTATCATGCTTATCTTGATGCATGAGGCCCCTAGAAGTCTCCCTACCTCCAATCTTTGCTCTATCCTATATTAAAATCTGCAATTTATTTCTTAATTTCTAAAAGCCACACAAATTTCAGCCACTCATGATACTTACCACACTCTGGATAAGCTGTGGGCTATTTGTAAATATTATCTATTCTCTCTACTAGAAGTTCTTAGGGTAGGACTACATCTAATGTATCTTTGTCATTTAACTTACATATAGATGCTGAAATATTTGTAGTTAACAACAAAATAAAGCAGGCTCTTCAAAAAGCCAGAAAAATATAAATAACTTAAACCCCATTCAACACACTTCAAAGGACTACCCAATCTTTTTTAAGATTTAAGCCAAAAAATACTGTTCTCATAGATATTAAAGGTCAGTAATTTCATTACATTGCTTGAAATCAGTGGACCACTACTGAATGTTTGGCTACAGTGCAGTCCACTGTGTATGTGGATTCCTCTTAAGTTGGTTGACTGGCTGACCTTGCATGACTCCCCAGTGTTACTGGGTGGCCCTTTATGGAATTCAGTTTTCCTATCTACACAGTGACCTGAGATCTTTTCCTAGCTTAAAATCCTGTGACTTTTGGTCAAACCAAAGTGACTTTTATTCCAATACTCTAATTGGTGGGATAACCCTCCATAAAGAATAATTATAATCAAAGGAGTTAACCCTTTCCCGATGTTATTAAATCCCTTCACAGAATTTTGTTCCATCTACATATTTATAACAGGCTAGGCACTTTATCAGACCATCTTTATAGGGTCAAAACAGATGCTCGAGTGATATACTTTCCTAGTACTTACAATGCATTAAATGGAATACGAGGTATTTCACATATATTATTTCATTTAATCTTCCCGACCCTAAAAGGTAGGCACCTATAACCCAGCGTTTCTCAACTAAGAGAGCCCTTGTCCCCACTCCCACCTAGGCATATCTGGTAGTGTATGGAGACATTTCTGGTTGTCAAAGTTGGAAGATTAGGGTAGGTTTGATCCTGGCATCTAGTGGGGAAAGGCCAGGGATGCTGCGACATATCCTACGGTGCACAAGATACCCTCCCTCAAGAAAAATGATTGGGTGTCAATACTGCCAAAGTGGAAGCCCTACTGGCATTATCTTTCAGTGAAGCAATCAAAGAATTCAAGAGTTTAACTTACTTGCCCAGCGTTACAAGCCCCAGAAATCTCACTGAATGACACCAAAGCCAATGGCACATTCCATCACACATCAAATACTGTGACTGTTTCTGATTAATTTGTATTGCTCCTTTCATCCTTTCCTCATTTAGTCTTGGTACTTCAGATTTTGCTAATCAGCATCAACTGACTTCCCCCAGGAAAGGATTCAGAAAAAACTTTCACAGACTCTTAGGTTACATTTAAGAAATGTCTTCTCTTGTGCTTTCACTGCATCCAACATACCTAGCTTCACTGAAGCAATTATCATATTGTACTGTGATTATATGACTCTCCCCGTTAGAAAATAACCTCCTTCACAGCAAGGTTTGTCTCTTATTTTTGTATTCCTAGTGCCAAAGTATCTCACGACAGATGATGCATTTTATAAATATTTGTTAAACAAACAAAAGAAAACTGCCTAAATTACATAGTGTCCCCAAGGACACAGAGCTACCAAATGACAGAACCATGACTCAAATTCGAGTCTCTCCAGTGGCAAAGCCTAAGATTACTAAGTCTCAATGAAGCTAAAAATTAGATGTTTATCTCCACTTTAACCTGCCTGTGGGACTTCTTGGGTCATAAACACATCAGGAATATATATAAAGTCCTTGTTTTAAAAATAGCTTATAATTGTAAGAATTTTCCTATTTTATGCTTCCAATTTTAATATGTACATTCTATAAAAAATTGCAAGGTAGTCAGCATGTAATAAGAGTAATAATCTCTCCCAAATATGAGAATGATAAAGACACCATGGGGTTTTCATTTGATAGTCTCCCTGAACTCAACACTCACTACATAGAAACTGATGTTATTTTGAGTTGTCACAGAAACTGTTTATAAAAATTAAGCCAGGGTCTCTTAGGAAAAAAAGAACTCACTTTAACTTTAGCTTTTATTTCTTCATTATCCCCTTCTCCATCATTGCGGGGTCCCATGCCAGACTCCTCCCAGGTGTCTCTGTTTAGTACTGAATACTCTTCTAGTAGATTGTCAAACAAAACTATTCGTTTATTCTTGAAGAAGCCATAAAAATAAGCATTGCTGTGGGAAGAGCGTTTAGATCCTAAGGAAAAGACAGTTCAAAGCATGGAAAATAATTAAAAAGTTTGGGGTCCTCTGGAGAGACTCCTAGAAACTGAATTACTGGAAATGACATTAACATTTCAAATTGCTTAACACCTGAAGAAAAAAGTATCAACATTAAGGCAGCACCGACCATGGAGAGTACCTGTTCCCCTGCTTCATGCCAACAACTATCCATGCTCAGCGCAGCTTTATAACAGTTAAGTAATAGCCAACAGTAGCAGAATGATTAAATTATGGTAAAGCTGGAAAATGGAATTTTAAGCAGCCAGAAAAAAATTGTACTTTTGAAGAATTTTAACAAGATAGGAAAAAGCTCACCAATATACTGCGATGGATATAAAACCTCACGGACATAAGATTCCATTCAAGAAAAAAAAATGTAAATGTAAACACAAGTTTATTGAGAAATATATCAAGTGTTTATCACTGGCTTCTAGAACAACGGATTGTACTTTTCTCTTTTACAAGGCTTTTAAAGTAAGCATATTAGTTCTGTAATCAGAAAAAAATTAAAGCTATTTTTAAAAAGACTGCAAAAAAAGAAAACTTAAATTTTTAACAATGGCTAACAGCTGAATGATGGTAGATTTTTTTTCTTCTTCTTTATATTTTTCTTTATTTCCTAAATATTCTACAATGTGTAGTGAATTTAGTGGTTAAGAATGGGCTTTGGATTCAGATCTTGGCTCTGCCATGTATTAGTTGCACACATTTAAGAAACTTTCTTAGTTTCTTTACATTTCATTTTCCTGTTTATGATAGTAATATCTACTTTATTGGCCTGGATAAAAGATTATATAAGTAATTCTAAATTAATCAATTAGTACTGCCTAATCCATATAAACTACTACTACTTATATACTTTCCTTTTTAAAATAAATGATAAAATACTTCTCTTGGGAATTTGAGAGGTCTCACAGAAAATGTGAATTTTGAATCCACTCATACTTCTAGTGTGAAGTGTGTTTGATAGTATATTTAGAATATAGCATGTTCTATAATAACAGTTTGGCAGAATGTTTAAAATAAAGTAAAGCTTTGATAAATAGTAGCTTGCTTATTTATTTATTCATTTATTCATTCACTCATTCATTCATTCACTTGTTGGTTTGGTTGCTGAGAAGTTAAAAGCCAAACATATGGCTCAATTTTGTCAGTAATATAAGACTTTAGGATCTGGACAGCTGTGTACCATTCTGAGGTCTTATGCTTCTATCTCAGTTCTATCTTCTCTAAGTTTTAAATTAATTTTTATATATTTCTTAGATTGCCTTAAGTTAGGAAGCGGGCAGACTGTATGTATATAAATAAAAGAAAACTAATGCTGTAATATCTTTCACTGGTCCAAGTATCTCAAAGTGTGGCCCAAGGAATACCTATACCAATTATCACCAAGGGGAAGTTGTTAGAAGTTAGAATCTCTGGGAATGGAGCCCAAGAATCTTTAAAAAACTCTCCAGAGAATTCTAATACTTAAGTTTAAGAGTCCCTGCCCTAGACCATAAGCTTTTGCATCACTGTGCTTGGCATGTAGTATGTATTCAATCATGTTTGTTTACTGAGTGGATTAATGATAAACATCAAGTAACATATATGAGAACTCTGAAAACCAAATGTTTTATTTAAATGTAAGGCACTGCCATCTATGTTTTCATCTTTTGTTTATGATGTCTTATATTAATCAACCTCTCAGCAGCATTTGGCACAGCTGACCACTCCCTCCTTGAAACACTTGTTCTTCTCCTACCTCAAAAGAAATACAACTTTCTTCTGGCTTTCTTCCTACGTCATTGGTCTCCTCTGAAGCTTCCTTTGCTAGCTCTTCCTTCCCTGCTGACTCTGACCTGATCCTCCCTTCTCTTCTCTAAGCGCCCTCATCCATGGCATAAATATCATCTATGTGCCAACTACTTTCATATCAATATTTCTGGCTCTAACCTCTCCCTAGAAATCCCTAGAATAGCTAACTAGTTGACACCAATAAATCTCCACATGGATGTCTGTAGTGCATATCTGTTTATATACTGCTTTGTGTTTTATTTCCCTGCCCAATGTTGGAATCTCCTTTCAAAGTTTAGAGAATTTCACACCATGTAAGTCTAGTGAGACACTGCTTCTCATTTGAGAAACCTAAAAAGCCAAAACATTTGCTTCCCCAGCACTCCTGTCAGCTAGCCCCATGCCCTGGCTTGGTCAGTCATATGCACCCACTGGGGACTGAATGGTTAGCTAATTATGCAAAGAAGCAGGGCAGTGAGGAATTAATTCTGCAGGTGCTAGCAGCAGGGATGTTAGGGGTGCAAATTGCTGAATCCAGCAGCAGGAGGGAAGAGCAGTGTCCTTGCCGGTGTTCTGCAGCATGGTTCTGATTTTCTAGTCTCCCCACGGAACAGCCCATTTTCCAAGCCTGATAAATTTAACTCTCCTGGTGACTTTGTGAACTATCAAATATTGTTTCAGTCAGAAATTTTTCTGCCTTAATCAGCCACAGTTGGTTTCCATTGCTTGTGTGGAACTATTGTTTGCAGAATTCTAATACAATGTTCAGTGGTTATCTCAAAATGTAACACATTCAACAGAACTTAATTCCCGACTAACCTGCTCTTCTCTCAGTTATTCCCATCTCAGTAAATTACCATTTATCTAATTTCTCAGGCCAAAATCTACATCATTATCCTTAATGTCTCCCTTTCCCCCTTATTCCTTGACATGTAAACTATTAGCAAATTCCATCAACTCTACCTCTAAAACATATCCCCAATGCAACCAGTTCTCTCCATAAATCACTACTGCCCTGGTCTAAGCCACCATTATCTCCTCCCTAGACTACTGCAGCAATCTCCTAACTGCTCTCCCTGCTTCTACTCTTGCATCCCCCTACAATCTATTCTACATAGAGTAACCCAAATATTTTAAAAATACAAACCAGATCATTTGGCCTTCCTGCATAAAATCTTCAATGGCTTTTTCCCCTGAACTTAAAATAAATCCAAGCTCCTTTACCCTGATTTACAGAGGCCTACATGGTCTGACTCTTGCCTATATCTCAGATTTCATGTCATAACACTCTTCCTACTATGCTGCAGCCACACTTGACTTTTATCTATTTCTTGATGATAAAATCTCTGGAAGGTCTTCCCATTGATCTCAGTATGGATGGCTTCTTCCTTCAGGTCTCAGCTTAAATTTATTTGCTCAGAAAGATCCTGTCTAAAGACACAGTCTACTCAGGCATTCATCATCACATCAGACTCGTTTCAATTCTCTGCACAGCACTTGCTATCTGAGGTTTTTTGAGAGCTGGAATCTTGGCTTTTCACTATAATATCCCTGTTAACTTACAAATCCATCATGTGTGTTGTTATTGTTAGTAACAACATTCATTCATTCAAATGATTTTTGAAAATTATTACCATTAACAACCATGAAATATATATTACAGATGAGTAAACTTCTGTTTAGCAATGGTAAATTGCCCAAAGTCACACAGATAATTTGTGATAGAGCTAGAATTCAAACCCAAGCCTATTGACTCCACAGCCTGACCACTGAAATGCTACTACCCCCCACCTGCTCAAATCTTTTTGTTTTTTAACTCTAGCCAGTTTCATGGCTAGATTTTCTTTTCACCAGTCTATTCTGGCATGCTTCTAATGATACCAGAATTAACTTGATCAGTAATAGCCAGCATGCATAGTCTGTAGTATTTCCTATAAACTGTGCCCAGTTCAATATAGTACTGCTACTGTAGTGATGGATACCAGTTTGGGCCAAAATAGCACAGTACTCTATTTCAGATTTCCTCAAGGCTGGGCAATTGTTGGTGAGAATGACTAGTTTCACTTTACCTTGTCTGATTATATTCAGTCTGCTTATACCCCAGCACATACTTTCCACTTCTCATATTGATTTGGAATCTAGAGTTGATTGACTCCAGACACTTTTCATCTTCTTTGCAGCCACCATCCTCCTGCCTTAGGGACAGGATGGCCCCCAACCAAGAGCAGCCAGTAAGATGGCCCAGGGAACAAGAAAAAGGGACAAATCTTGATCTTCCATAAAGTCCCAGCTCATGTTGTAATTGTCCATAAAGCCTTCCCTATTTCATCTTAAATCACATGGCACTGATGGTATCTATCACACTTATCAATTAGTTGTCATTTCATGTTATCTATTAAGTGATCAGCAATTTAGGCTGCCCCTTCAGTAAAGGCCCCTCAGACATTGTTCTACTGTACTTGTTAGTGTGCTATACTAGCTTAATATTAACTAAAATTGAATAAAATAGTTAATTTAGTGATCTCAGAGGCTAAACAAGTAGTATGAACTGGCTTATTCTACCATTTCCACATAGAAATGTCCTAACTGTGCCTTTAATTGGGCTGTATAACCTCAGAAGCTACTAGAGATTTCTATAGTCTTCTCACTGCTGTTAATTCATTCTTTCCAGTTGTGACCATTTCTGTTCTCCCCTGATCCTGCAATTACTTCTCAGTTTCTACTCCTTCACCCAATATAACTGCTTTTCACTGGTGGTTTTTTTAGTTTAGAGGAGGGATGGGGAAACTATAGGCCAAATACAACCTGCCACTTGTTTTTATAAATAAAGTTTTATTAGAACACAACCATGCCCATTTATGTATTGTCTATGACTGCTGTTGTACTATAAATAACAGCAGAGCTGAATAGATGGAATAGACAGATCAGGTGTTCTGCAAAGCCTAAAATATTTACTGACTAGCCTTTATATAAAACATTTGCCAAACTGTGGTTTAGAGGAAGAAAAACTGAAACCTAGATTTGTCCAAGATTCCACAGCAGGCAGACTGTGTCTCACCCACTTACATGGATTTTAATTTATAGATTCTGAAAGACTTGGTACCACACAACAGGTTAATTCTACACTTTTGCAGGCTTGCTTGAGACTTTAGTGGTCTTACATAAGCTTGCAGATGGCTTAACTCTCAAAAGCAATCATCAAAACAAGCAGAGAATAACTAATCTGAAGTATCCAATTGTACTACAGTTTTTGGTAATCTGTATGTGAAGTCAGCATCCCCCAGAACACTGGAAATTTTTCTGGAGGAAAGAAAGCCAATAACACTGGCTTTGTTTATGGGCCCCCAAACTAGAGCTAAATGGAATCTGACTATGCAAAAGTCCAACCTAAAGAAGTAGGAGGGTAACAGACGTGAATAAACCAATCTAATATACATCAGACAACGGAGTGATAAAGGCCTTGGCCAAAAATTAAAAACAATGCTATAAAGCCAACCAAACACAGCTGCAGGGAACAGCAGACTTTGGCCTCAGGCCACCAATTTCTGTCCTTTGACTATGTCACCAATTCCTATAATTCTCAAAAATTCAAAATGTAAAATCCTAGCCTTTACATAACAATTTTAAAAAATCTGATTTGTTGTTTTACTAAAGTTTTAAGAACAAAGAAATACTCAAATGAAAGAAACCACTCAAGTAAAAACTTCTTACCTCCAGGTACCCTTACCTTCAACAACATACACCTTAGTCAAAGGAAAGTCAATACTCTTTGCCATTATTTCAATTTCTTGTTTAAGCTTTCCCTCAGGCAGAGGTGTGAATTTGTCAAATAAAGGAGCAATATAATCAGCATAGATTGTGACAAGCACCTGAAAAATAAATGTCAGAACTTATGACATCTTCTTAAAGAAAAACTACTCATTATACAGATGCAATTATATTAAAACAACAATGTGATCTCAGCCTTGAGAACAAAGGCCTTGTGTTATTTGCCCTGATATTCCCAGTCCCAAGTAGAACCAGATAGTAAGTTTCAATATCATTTGATAAGCTGAATCAAAACAAGTAGTCTCTAGGCAGTAATAAATGAAAAGTCAAACTGTCTGTTCAAAACTATCTTGGGGATTTCTGACACTTCATAAGCACAATGTAACATGGAATTTTGCCTTTCAGAGTAATCATGATAGACCTGAAGTTGATTAGCAGATGTAATGTTGGGGGGGGGCACGGGGAGGGCTGTACAACTCAGAGAAGACAAGTAGTGATTCTATAGCATCTCACTACGCTGATGGACAGTGAGTGTAATGGGGTTGGTGGGGGGGACCTGATGAAGGGGTAGTTTAATAACCATAATATTGCACATGTAATTGTAGATTAATGATACCAAAATAAATTATATTAAAAAAAAGAGTTACTAAAGCGTGACTGTGTGCTGTTATTTGGTTGGTCTGCTAAAATTAATTATCTGCAGTTCACAAACGTACACTTTAATTAAAACAGCACTTCAAGAATTTTGGAGCATTTCTCCTGCTCTTTTTTGTTTCATTTCAATTTGCCACACAACAGATATGTATATGTAGATCCAACTAGCATCCATTTTCTGATCTTGATTCCACCAGTGGGAAGTGAAGCAATGAGCATCATGATAATTCAGAATAAAGTAAACCTCATCACCAGTGGAGTCGAAGAACTAAATGATAATATTTTCTGGGGACTGTGAATAGACCACGTTGTGTTGACGTGTATGTGGTGCAAAGCAGTTTAGTGAGAGGGTAAAAGGCGGGTAGAGAAGTCAGAGGAAAAAGGAGAGAGGGAAGGAGAGATGGCAGTAGGGGAGAAAAGAAAGTAGGGAAGGAAGGAGGAAAGAGAAGAAAGGGTAAAGAAGAGAGGAGGGAAAGGCAGGGAAAGGGAGGCAGCAAAAACAAGGTAAGTTTATGCTTTCTTTTCCTTGACCCCCTTAAATCTATTCTCTCTTCAAAACATCTATGATTTTTAGGCACTAGAGCTCAGTCAAGAGTCATTATATTATCAAACTTAGTCATCTACTCTGGTGGCAACTCACAAATGCACAGCCCCAAAGTGCCTAACAACTGGGTCATTAAAGGTAACTAACAACAAGCTTCAAGGACCTTTAAGAGTCAGCAAAAGAAAAAGGAAATCTATGGTCAGAGTCAACTCTCCTGTTTCTATGCCGAAAAGCAGAAACCAAGAGGGGAATTTATAAGACCACCTATTTATATTTCATATGCTTCTTCAGAACTGTTTACATGCTAATGACATTTAAATCACAATTATCTCACCAAGGAACTTTTGTAAAAGAAAATGAAATGAAGATTTTACTCACCAGAGAAACAGCTAATGTAAACAGCCAGGCATAAATAAAAAAATAGTCACCCCCAATTTTAATAATGTAAAGTAGAAGTGAAGACACAGGCAATAAAATGCACTGAGTCACAATAAATTTCTTGATTGCATCTTTCATGAAGAACCCCAAAGTCTGAAAAAAGAAAAGATCATCACAAGAAACTGAGAAACTGCTTTTAAAATAGTGAGTACAAAGGATACATTTCTAAAGCAATTTTTAAAATGAAAAGGCAGAGGGTCTATATTATATGACCCTAGGTGACCTAAGACAGTAAGTAAATGTCTTGCATTTTACAGTTTAAAATAAATTCATTTAAATGATATTAGCTGAAAAACACTAGACATTAGTGTGAGAAGAGTTTATGGCATGACTTTAAACCACGATCTTTACCATATCTGCAGTTCCTTTTCCCTCAATTAATTCATGCTCTAAAATAGCGAATTATGTTTCAATTATTACCAGCAGAGGAAGAAAGCACAAAAGGCGTCCACGTGTTAAAAGAGAACATCTGCAATCTTTATTTTACCTGTTGATTGAAACCATGTTTTTCTTCTATCACAAAAGTATTATAAAGACTCCACGGTAAACCAGTCAGTGCACTGAAAAGTGTAGCCAACAGCAAAAACACCAAGGACTGAGTAATCTAAACACAAAAAACATAATGGCAGTTTTTATGGTGTAATATTAACTCATTCATCAAATGAATTATTAGTGAACAAACTGACACATATTCGCTGAGTACTTACTGTATCTCAAAGCAATGTGTTTGATTCGATGGGAAATACAAGGTCTGAAGCAGCATCTCCACACTCAGGTTTACTTGTGAGAGAAGGAGGCAACAGAACAATCCCCCTTTTATTGCACGGGCACTATAAGAAAGCTACCTCAAGTCATGTAGACAAACAGTTAAAAGAACTAAAAAACAGCCAAACATGCTGGTGAATTCAAGGAAAGCATCAAGTTGAAAAGACTTGGGATGCCACTCTGAAGAAAGATAAATTGAGGAGATGGGAGAAGAGACAAGGAGGAATTCCACACAGTTTGCAAATGAATGCAGGGAGAAAAGAGCATCCTATAAGTGGAGTATGACAAGATGACAGCTCTGGCTGGGACCAGGCAGAGAAACTTATAATAGGGCATCAGAAAAGCTGGGCCAGAGCAGGTAGGCAGGATGTGTCCAAGTTTTCACAAAAAGTCAAAGGTCCAATAAAGAAAATACTCCCAAGAATTACTTTGCCTTTACAATGGGTCCTAGGAGAGGAAAAGCCAAGAACTGTCTCATTTCTTTTACAAACTTTTTCCTAGGATAGTGGAGGACAAGGGCTACTTAGTACGAACAGTGTGTGCAGGAGGGGAAAAGAGCAGTAAGTACAGATGACCCGTGAACGATGCAGGGGTTAGAGGCACTGACTCCCTTCCCCTACAGTTGACAGTCTGCATATGACTTTTGACTCCCCAAAAACTTAATAGCCTATTGTTGACCAGAGCCTTACCAGTAACATATTCTGTCAATTAACACAAATTTTGTATGTTATATGTAGTATATACTGTTTTCTTACAATAAAGCTAGAGAAAGAATGTTATTAACAAAATCATAAGGAAAATACATTTACGGTATTGTATTGTGTATATTAAAAATCTGCATATAAGTAGACCCTTGCAGTTCAAACCTGTGTTGTTCAAAAGTCAATTGTACTTTCAAGGTTTCTTTGTTTATATTTAAATATTCCATTCATCTAAGTCTTTATTTTTCTTGTAGGATATAAAATAGGAATTTATTTTTTCTCAGTTGTTCTACGAAAATTTATAAACTATACTTTCCTCACCGATCGGAAATGTCACCTTTATTATATACCAACACCTTACCTATAGTTAGGCCTATATTAAAATTTCAGATACATTTTAATATATGAGATTAAAAGTTGCCACTCATTTCACTTACTCAGAATTTTTCTATTTTGTTTATTGTTTAGATGAACTATAAAATGTTTTATCATGCACCCCTCACAAGCTGCTCTGGGGTTGTAACTGAGCTCTACTGTTTTTGTTTTCAAGTTCATGAATCTCCGCTTTAATAATTTAATGTGAAATTTAGATAAGGTATTAATATCAAGTTTAACATTCTGCACAGAATCTATGATTTTCTCCTTTTGAAAATCTAGACATCTGCTCATCTGTAGTATTTGAAACCCCTTATTCTCCCTAGTTTATCAATATAAATGATAAATTCAAGTTCCTTCTGCACACTAATATGTAAATGATCTATTTCTGGGAACTTGAATTAATTTAAAAGAACTTGATTCCTTCTTAATATCTTACTTATGTTTAAATAGCACTAGAAAATAATTCTGTCAACAAACCATTTTAATTGCTTAAATAAGATGAATAGTAAGTCTGCCTATTTTCCCACCCAAATGGCTTATTCCCTCCTTAAAACTTAAGATTCCAAGCTTTTAAATTATTTTGCCTGAATCACTAAGACAAACCTCTTAAGTGGCCCCCCACTTACTATGTCACTCCCATTCCAATTCATCCTACATATATATCAGATTAATCTGAAACCACACTTCACAAATTAAAAATCTTTTAATGGTTAATGTAAGACTTCAAACTCATTATCTTTAAAACAATTTTTACACTCTGACCTCAAAATGCTACTTCCAACTACTCTTCTATAAGACCCTTCTACTCCTAACTGACAACCTGAGTTCAAGTTTAGAAAGGTGACTAAGGAAATATTCTAGCTGAAAAAAGGAGGTGTGACAGTAAAGTCACATTGGGGAAACCAGAGAGTATGCAATCTCCAGAAGATCTCTAATTCTAATTCAGAAAATAGAAACTATCCTAGGAATAAGGTCTACTAGACAGTGAGGACAAGGAGTTTTAACTCATAGCTTCTCAAAGGCAAGAAGATTTGGGCTCCAGCCCTATCAGTAAACACCTCAAGGCTCCAGGACACACAACATTCTAAAGTCCTGCAATCGCTCGGGGCAGTGATCCAGACTAACACATCTTGAATGGCATGATTCATTCCTTGTCTGAGATAAACCTGCTCATTCCATCTCACATTCATCATGTGGCAACATTCTGAGTCATTAAGTCCATTACTTGCTGAGATGCTCTGGACCATATCCCACAATCAAAAAACAAAGATACTGACTGTGTTGGTAGTTTGGGAAAAGCAGAAAGTCCTACCAAAAGACGTATTGCCTATACCTAGGATAAACTGTTTTCTTCTAGGTCCACCTAATTTCTTCTTCTTTCTTTAATGTAGAAATTGGTTTTAATTATATAAGAAGTACATATGCTCATTGGTGAATTTTCTTAAGAGATAGGCAAAAATAAGGAAATAAAAATTGCCAAAATTCTCTCCAGAGAAAACCACTTTTGGCATTCTGGTATGTACTATTTCAGACTTTTTGTAGTTCACAAAGATATATGTACAAGGATGGGCACCACTGTATGCAATTAAGAAAAACTGAACCAATCTAAATGGTCATCACTAGGACAGCACTAGTTACATTAAAAAATCTGTATGGATATTCACACACTTTTAATTTACTAATGTTGCTTTAAAACTTAATTTTTCCACTTAATAATAAGTTATATGAAATAGCAGCACAATAATATTTTTTTCCCTGTCCGACTGGCAAAAATAAAAAGCCCATGCATATAATAAGTATTGGTAAGGATCCAGAGAAAGGATATTCTAGTGCTTCATAAGCTATGAAATAATATAAACCAGAAAAACTATTTTAGTTAGGAGGCAATTTGGCAGCATCTATTAAAATTTTAACTACACATAGCCTTTGACCCAGTTAATTCGATAAACCTTTATACATATGCATAAATATTTAGGTAAAGGATGTGTATTATTTGTAATAAGGAAAGTTTGGAACCAACTATACCAATAGATGAGTAATTAAATAAATGACACATGCCTATGATGAATGTAAGCAGTCCTCACTTCACACCGTAGTGCAGGACTGTAAAAATGACTGTACAAACTCCAACTGGGTAGAGCAATCTTGTAATCAATATAAAAAATTATGATTGTTCTCTGATACTTAAATCTTTTAGTTAATACACTAAAGACTCTATTGTCAGCTCTAAACATTGAGGGATATGGAAAAAATAATAAAGCTGATATTTATTTAGTACACTATAATTTAAAACATAAACATTGAGAATTTGTGTTTTATTTCTTTGTAAAAAAAAGTCAGTAGTAGTTTGAACAAATACTTGCCTTCTCATTATGTAACTTCTGATATGCACAGAGCATTTTTCTCTGCCATGCTGAATGGTCATATTCCTTTCAAAGGCTGGATTAGCTTCCAACATTTCACCCTTTGAGCTTTCAGTGACATGAAATATCTTCGAGAGATCCTCTAATGTGAGCGCTTTTGCCAGTAATGCTACCTCTGGGACATGGTCATCCTTTCTATCACAACTACTTCCCTCATTTATTTTAATAAGGGTGCCTTTGTAAGTTCCTCTGGCTGTATACCTAGTCTCTCTCTAATGGTGGCAGTGTCAGCATTCCCATAGTCAGCTGCTTTCTCCTATAACTCCATGTATGTTAGATTTGAGTTTCAGTACACTTTAAACTTTTGGGCAATTACCTCTTTCTTTCTTTTTTTTTTTAATATAATTTATTTTATTATCATTAATTTACAATTACATGTGCAATATTACGATTATTAAACTACCCCTTCATCAGGTCCCCCCCACCAACCCCATTACAGTCACTGTCCATCAGCGTAGTGAGATGCTATAGAATCACTACTTGTCTTCTCTGAGTTGTACTGCCCTCCCCGTGCCCCCCCAACATTACATCTGCTAATCGTAATGCCCCTTTTTCCCTCTTATCCCTCCCTTCCCGCCCATTTTCCCCAGTCCCTTTCCCTTTGGTAACTATTAGTCCGTTCTTGGGTTCTGTGAGTCTGCTGCTGTTTTGTTCCTTCAGTATTTTTTCTTTGTTCTTATACTCCACATATGAGTGAAATCATTTGATACTTGTCTTTTTCGGCTTGGCTTATTTCACTGAGCATAATACCCTCTAGCTCCATCCATGTTGTTGCAAATGGTAGGATTTGTTTTCTTCTTATGGCTGAGTAATATTCCATTGTGTATATGTACCACATCTTCTTTATCCATTCATCTACTGATGGACACTTAGGTTGCTTCCATTTCTTGGCTATTGTAAATAGTGCTGCAATAAACATAGGGGTGCATCTGTCCTTTTCAAATTGGGCTGCTGCATTCCTAGGGTAAATTCCTAGGAGTGGAATTCCTGGGTCAAATGGTATTTCTATTTTGAGTCTTTTGAGGAACCTCCACACTGCTTTCCACAATGGTTGAACTAGTTTGCAGTCCCACCAGCAGTGTAGGAGGGTTCCCTTTTCTCCACATCCTCGCCAACATTTGTTGTTGTTTGTGTTTTGGATGTTGGCCATCCTCACTGGTGTGGTGATATCTCATTGTGGTTTTAATCTGCATTTCTCTGATGATTAGCGATGTGGAGCATCTTTTCATGTGCCTGTTGGCCATCTGAATTTCTTCTTTGGAGAAGTGTCTATTCATGTCCTCTGCCCATTTCTTAATTGGATTATTTGCTTTCTGTTTGTTGAGGTGTGTGAGTTCTTTATATATTTTGAATGTCAACGCTTTATCAGATACGTTTTTTATGAATATATTCTCCCATACTGTAGGATGTCTTTTTGTTCTACTGATGGTGTCCTTTGCTGTACAGAAGCTTTTCAGCTTGATATAGTCCCACTTGTTCATTTTTGCTTTTGTTTCCCTTGCCCGGGGAGGTATGTTCATGAAGAAGTCGTTCATGTTTATATCCAAGAGATTTTTGCCTATGTTTTTTTCTAAGAGTTTTATGGTTTCATGACTTGCATTCAGGTCTTTGATCCACCTTGAGTTTACCTTTGTGCATGGGGTTAGACTGTAGTCCAGTTTCATTCTCTTACATGCAGCTGTCCAGTTTTTCCAACACCAGCTGCTGAAGAGGCTGTCATCTCCCCATTGTATATCCAAGGCTCCTTTATCAAATATTAATTGACTGTATTTGTTTGGGTTAATGTTTGGATTTTCTATTCTGTTCCACTGGTCTGTGGGTCTGTTTTTGTGCCAATACCAAATTGTCTTGATTACTGTGACTTTGTAGTAGAGCTTGAAGTCAAGGAGTGTAATTCCCCCTGTTTTATTCCTCCTTCTCAGGATTGCTTTGGCTATTCGGGGTCTTTTGTGGTTCCATATGAATTTTAGAATTATTTGTTCCAGTTCATTGAAGAAAGCTGTTGGTAGTTTGATAGGGATTGCATTGAATCTGTCGATTGCTTTAGGTAGTATAGCCATTTTGACAATATTGATTCTTCCTAGCCCAGAGCATGGGATGCATTTCCATTTGTTAGTGTCCTCTTTAATTTCTCTTAGGAGTGTCTTGTAGTTTCAGAGTACAGGTCTTTCACTTCCTTCGTTAGGTTTATTCCTAGGTATTTTATTCTTTTTGATGCAATTGTGAATGGAATTGTTTTCTGATTTCTCTTTCTGTTAGTTTATCGTTAGTGTATAGGAAAGCAACAGATTTCTGTGTGTTAATTTATGTCTGCAACTTTGCTGAATTCAGATATTAGTTCTAGTAGTTTTGGAATGGAATCTTTAGGGTTTTTTATGTACAGTATCATGTCATCTGCAAATAGTGACAATTTGACTTCTTCTTTACCAATCTGGATGCCTTGTATGTCTTTGTTTGGTCTGATTGCTGTGGCTAGGACCTCCACTACTATGTTGAATAACAGTGGAGAGAGTGGGCATCCCTGTCTTGTTCCCGATCTTAGATGAAAAACTTTCAGCGTCTCGCCATTAAGTATGATGTTAGCTGTGGGTTTGTCATATATAGCCTTTATGATGTTGAGGTACTTGCCCTCTATACCCATTTTGTTGAGAGTTTTAATCAGGAATGGATGCTGAATTTTGTCAAATGCTTTTTCATCTATGGAGATGATCATGTGGTTTTTGTTCTTCTTTTTGTTGATGTGGTGGATGATGTTGATGGATTTTCGAATGTTGTACCATCCTTGCATCCCTGGGATGAATCCCACTGGATCATGGTGT